>CM077164.1:63261042-63740552 GCA_039583875.1 Platanthera guangdongensis
GACTATATTACGCCCAATTTCTATGAAATTCAAGATGCTCATTGATGATAAGAAACCCTTATTTACTTATACGACACAACTCGAGATTTCATTTAAATCAAAGAACTTTTTGATATTACTTCCTAGATGAAACAAAGTCACTGACTTTTATTCGTCTTGTGAACGGGCTAAATAAAATTCAAACACAGGCCGGCTTCCACCAGACTTTTCACCAGGCCGCATAACACAGTCCGCCCAGTCCGCCCAGTCCGCCAAGGCTGTCCGCCACAGGCCGTGCGGCCTGTCCCGTCACCCACTTCACTTCATAAAATTTCAACAGGTTGCTCCCCCTGAGTCCCTTGCTCCTCCCCCTCAGTCCTGACATACTCCCCCTCAATGTTAGCTTGCTCCTCCCCCTCAGTCCTGACTTGCTCCATTTCAGTGAACAACTCATCTAGGGTAAATTCTTGTAGAGTTGGGACTTGAGGCACTCTTATCTCTGGAGCATCAGCAGCTGTAGATGTATCCTTCATGATAACATCTTGTGCTTGACTGTTTAGTTGAGTGGTCTCAAGTATAGTTTGTGTAGCCATATCACTTTCCAAGTGTGTTGGCTCTTCCTCGAGATGAGGCTCCCCCTATACCTGAACACCATCTGTAATTTCTTGTGCAGGAGATTTTTCAGGAATCTCTGGCCTCTCTTCATCAGGCATGTCCTTTGTTAAGACTCTGTCCCATCTGGAGATTATCCTTATATCCGTCCTTCTCATATGGTTGATCTTTGAACCAGCAGTCTGTTCCATTACTTCTGGAATTGTTCCATCCAAGTATAGACTCATTATTCTTCCCAGATTTGGCTTCTTAATGCCTTCTTTAATCATTTCAAAGATTACTGCAGACCAATCTGTGTTCAGTCTGAAGATAATCCTGGTCATCAGGCTGAACATATAGGCTGAAACCCTATCATGTCCACCTGGCTTGCAGAGAATGACCTTTCCAACCACTTCAGAAAGGAATTTTCCTTGCAGATTCATCCCTTTCCTGTTCATTGCTGATCCAATCTTCATGATGGGATCTAATACACACAACTGAAGTGCTACCCTATTCTTGGTAGATGGAACTTCTACTTCTTCTTGAGTTCTGGACAGATGAAGAGTTTTCCTCAAGCTCTTCATGGTAAGTTTAACTTTAGCTCCTTGAACAGTAGATTTGATCTTAAGTCCAGTCAAATCTAAAGTAGCTGCGCCATAGAATTCCAGTATTTCTTTCTTCCAAATCTTTGTAGGTTCAGATACCAGAAATTCCAACCCATTTTCTGCAATTAGGGTTACTACTGCTTTAATCTCAGGTTCCGCATTATCAAAAGCGTTGCGAACCAGCTCATAGTCTTCGTTGACGTTATCTTCAAGCTTTGGCGTCATTGGGGTTGAGAGAAATCTTGGATTGAGAAGAGAGAATTTGTCGACACAGGGTTTTGGTCTCGAAAAGATGGAGAGTGTGTCGACAGAATTTGTTGTTGACCTATTTATACCCTTCTAAATAATGAAGGTCAAAAGTCGCGTCAAAAATCTCTTAATGTGTCGACACAGTTGAAGTGTGTCGACATAGACTTCTAATGTCTCGACAGAAGTGTTGACTTCTATATGTCGACACAATTCTATTTGTCTTGGTCGTGTTCGACGAAGAGCCCGTAAAGTCGATGATCTGAGGTCGACGAATCTGCGCTCGACGATATGTGTCGATTCTGCGCTCTACGAAATCTGTGTATTGATTCTAAGTGTCGACACCACTTCTGCATGTGTCGACACTACTTCTCTGAAGTGTCGACACCAACTTTTTGGATGTGTCGACATCACTTTCCTGGAGTGTCGACACCAACTACTATGTGTCGACACAGACAACTTTTTGTGTCGACACAGACAACTTTTTGTGTCGACACATATTTACTTAGACAAATTTGTTAAACTAATTTATGTTCAACAGCCCTAATTCAATTTTGAAATTATTGAATTTAGTTTCATCTAAAGGCTTTGTGAACATGTCAGCAATTTGTAAATCAGTGTTAACAAATTCTAAAGAAATATCTTCTTTCTCTACATGATCTCTAAGAAAATGGTATCTTATTTCTATATGCTTTGTTCTACTATGAGAAACAGGATTATGAGCAATAGAAATAGCACTAGTAGAATCACATAATAAAGGAGTTCTACTCACTAGAATACCATAATCTTCTAACTGATGCTGTATCCACAACAGCTATGCACAGCAACTTCCTGCAGCAACATACTCAGACTCAGCTGTGGAAATTGCCACACTAGTCTGCTTCTTACAGCTCCATGACACCAGTCTTTCTCCTAGAAATTGACAGGTGCCTGTTGTGCTTTTCCTATCTATTTTGCAACATGCAAAGTCTGCATCTGAATAGCCCATTAGTAGAAAATCTCTATTCCTAGGATACTGAAGGCCTAGATTAGGTGTGCCCTTAAGATATCTCAAAATCCTTTTGACAGCAGTAAAATGAGATTCTTTAGGGCAGGATTGGTACCTAGCACAGACACATGTAACATACATGATATCTGGTCTACTAGCAGTCAGATATAGGAGGGAGCCAACTATCCCTCTATATAAAGACTCATCTACAGGTTTCTCTGCATCATCTTTGCTTAGAGATATACTTGTCCCCATTGGAGTTCTCATGGTAGTGGATGACTCCATACCATACTTCTTAATTAACTCATGGGTGAACTTAGACTGAGATATGGACAGATCATCATCAGTCTGTCTTACTTGGATACCCAAGAAGTGTTGAATTTTCTCAGCGTGGTCATCAAGGTAGCCCAAACGCCAAATTAATATCTTCGGCACTACCCAGTTCTCACGTTGAACCAGCGGAAAACCAAGGAACAAGGTTTATCCCAACAAACAATGGAAGCACAAACAGATCTTTTATACATTCAATTCTTTACAAGGCGAACTATAGGTAGCGAGACATGATTTTGCTCGTACGCAAGCTATAACAGAAAGTTCAACAAAACAAGCCGGGCGGACAGCACCGGAGTCAGCCGAGACCGCCGAGGTCGCCGAGTCCGCCGAAGTCGCCCGAGCTTAGCTGCAATCCGCCGAATAGACACGGAGTCCACCGAGTCCGCGAGGCCACGTGGACACACCGTTATTCGCCTCCTGCTGAGGAACTGTGGAATAACCGCCTACCCGCTTGAGACCGGCGGACAGGTAATGGAAGCTGGCAAAGTTGAAACAGAGCTGACAAGCCGCAGAGTGACCTCCTGCTGAATCCGCAGAGACCGCACAACTTCCAAGTACTTGACCGAAGTCACAGCCAAACTCCTGGCTCCTTGAAGCTACCCGCGAGACCTGAACACAGCACACAGTTAACTATGAATCAATCTGCGCGGACAGAAAAACTGAGACCGCAACACCTCGCCGAACCCAACTTACTGTTCACTCAGTTACTGTAGACCTGCCAGGGGGTCCTATTTATAGGCGAGGTGAGGAGTGTGGTCACCTCCCTAGAGTTAGAGACACCGCCCCAGCCCGCGCGATAGCTAAACCACCGTCTGCCGAGTACGCAAGGACTTAGCCGGTACCAAGGATCAACCCGCCAGGAGCAGGGCAACGTTGGTGAACCCTCATCAGTCCGCCCAAGCTATGTGGGCAAGGCATCAGCTCGCAAAGCCTCCAACCACTGCAGGACAGCAACCCCCTTCAATGGCTGTCCGCACAAACCCGAGGCAGTCCGCAAGACTTAAGCCTCAATCCGCCACAAGTCCACGACCAAAGGCAGATAGCAACAGTCCGCCCGGTCAACAACGGACTTGGCGGATACTGCAGACACCATGGTCTTGTCAGAGAGTGTGACCAAGTCCAAAAACATCAAAGGCCAATGCGAGCATGACGGACATAAACTCTCGTCTGCCAAACACCCTAGCACACAGACCTCCATCAGTCTGCAAGCTACTCGCACACCTACCCAACGCATCAGCCATCTCCCGGACTCCACACACTAGCCCGCCAACGACCTCCACAGCAAGCACCTGCTGTATCACCAGAGCTCGACAAGGCCTCAGCCAAGCTCTAAGCTCAGTCCGCAACAGCCCATACCGCAGACACGCCAGTCCGCAAGCTTCCCGCGGACATAAGCCAAACCGCCGTTAAGCACAAGCTTGCACCATGACCACTGAGCAAAGCACCAGTCCGCAATCCTCTATCCGCTCAAGCCGCTCCTTGGCTAAACCAAACAGCCAACGTCCTAACCGCAGATAACAGGCTGCATAGTCTACGGACTTGACCCGTACAATCCGCTCAGAAGAACAGCTGGCTTCCACTAAACTTTCCGCCAGACCGCACACAACAGTCCGCCGAGTCCTCCTAGTCCGCCAACGCTGTCCGCCCAGGCCGCCCGGCTTGTCCCGTCAACCACTTCCACTTCACAAATTTCAAAACTCCCCTTGAAGTGGGAAGTGGTGACCAAGCCCAGCAAGCTGCGCAAGCGCTCAAAGGGCCCCTTCGACAGTGGCTTCGTGAAGATGTCAGCAAGATTATCTTCACTCCGAACATGCCCGACCAGCAGAGACCCTTCCAACACCTTCTCCCTGATGAAATGGTGATCAATCTCTATATGCTTGGTCCTGCCGTGACACACTGGATTGTTAACCCGTTTGAGAGCACTCTCATTATCACCCCGGAGTAAAGTTGGCCCTTGCACTTCTTCATGAACATCCTCTATAAGCCTCCTCAACCAGATGGCTTCCCGAGCAGCCAAGGCCGAAGCCTTATACTCTGCCTCCATAGTTGAGACGGACACCGAGTCCTGCTTCTTGCTACACCACGAGATGCTAGCTGAATCGCAAGTGAACACATAACCTGAAGTAGATCTTCGATCATCCGAATCACCGCCATAGTCAGCATCCATGTACCCAAGCAATGCAAACTCCGAGTCCCTTCCATAGAGGAGTCCTATTTCAGAAGTCTCCTTGATATACTTCAGAATACCCTTTGCTGCCACTAGATGAGATTTCCTTGGTTCAATCATAAACCGACTTACTCGGCCAACAACATAAGCAATGTCCGGCCTTCTAATCGTCAGGTAAATCAAGCTCCCAAAAAGAGCCCTGAACACCAAGGGATCATAAAGAACCCTTCCCTCATCTCGTCGAAGTTTCAGCCCAGGTTCCAGTGGAGTAGAGCACGTCTTCCCTTCGCCCATGCCGAACCGCTTCACAATGCGATCTGCATACCCTTTCTGGCAAATGAGAATCCCGCACTCCTTCCTCTCCACCTCAAGACCGAGAAAGTGATGAAGCTCTCCCAAGTATTTCATCTCGAAGCGTATAGCAAGCTCAGCCCTGAGCCTTGCTACTTCCCCCTCCGAATTCCCTGTGATGATCATGTCATCCACATACAGCAGGACCAAGACTTGTAGCTCCCCCTTCTTCTTGACGAACAAGCTTGAATCCGAGTTAGAAGCAAGGTATCCACAGAATTGTAAGTACTCTGCAATCTTCCCATACCACGCTCTAGGAGCTTGCTTTAACCCATAGAGAGCCTTCCTGAGTTTGCAGACATAGTCCGGATGATCTTCAGCAACGAAACCGAGCAGCTGATCCATGAAGATGTCCTTGTCAATCTCTCCGTAAAGAAAGGCATTCTTCACATCGAGTTGCCACAACCTCCATCCCTTGCTAGCAGCCAAGGTGATCACCACTCTCACTGAAGTCATCTTTGCAACCAGACTAAATATCTCCTCATAGTCTTCTCCATACTGCTGTGAGAATCCTCTAGCGACCAGGAGAGCCTTGAACCTATCAATGCTCCAATCAGCCTTCTTCTTCAACTTATACACCCACTTGCAAGTAACCGGAGTAATATCATCAACCTTGGGCACAAGGTCCCAGGTTTCATTCTTCTTCAGAGCATCAATCTCTTCCTTCATGGTATCTTCCCACTCCTTAACTCCAGTGGCCTCATTGAAGTTTGCAGGCTCTCGCTCATCCAGAGGACCTGCAAAGAAGCAGGATACAAAGCTCACTGCATTCCCATCACAGTACTGAGCCGGTGGCTTAACAACCCTCTTCGATCATCGAAGGGTCAGCTCCTTGCTCGCTGCTTCTGTTGCTTCTTCGGGATCAACTCCTACTTGGGGCAAGCATTGAGCAGTGCTCCCCCTGCTTCCTGAGCTAGAAGGCTCAGCCTCAGAGTTAGAAGCAACAGGAGCTGCTGGTGAAACAGCAAGCTCCTCTTCCAAGCCTTCAGCAGCCACCACCGGTGCTTCATCAACCTTGCTACTTCTGGTTAGCTTAACCGATCCACCTCCATACGACGTCGGCTCATCAAAGACAACATCTCTTGACACCATGAACTTCTTCGTCGCAGGGTCCATGCATTTCCATCCCTTCTTCCGCTCATCATAGCCAACAAAGACAAGCTTCCTTGCATTTGCATCCAGCTTAGTCCGTGAAGCATCCGAGACATGCACGTAATAAGTTGAACCGAACACCCTAAGGTGTCCCACACTCGGCTTCTCCTTCAGCAATAGCTCAATAGGAGTCTTCATGTTGATAGGGCTGAGTGGCATCCTGTTGATGACATATGCAGCACAAGACATCCCCTCCGCCCAAAAGGACCTTGGGATATCTTTCGCATGAAGCCAGAATTTGCAGGTCTCCGTCAGATGACGGATCTTCCGCTCTGCTACCCCATTTTGTTGTGGAGTGTGAGCACAAGTAAGCTCTCGTTGGATCCCGTGCTTCCTGCAGAAGTTATAAAACTCGGAGGAGATGAACTCACCACCGTTGTCCGTTCTAAGCTTCTTGATCTGCAAGTCAAGTCGGCCTTCTACCAACTCCTTAAACTCCACAAACAAACGAAAGGCTTCTGACTTCTCCTTTAAGAAGTACACACAAGTATATCTTGAGTAGTCATCAATCAAGACAAGCATGTATCTGCTTCCACCAAGCCTGGCAGTAACCGTCGGTCCCATCAAGTCGCCATGAATGCACTCCAATGGTTGCTTGCTCCTTGTTTGTGACTTATCAAACGGAAGGCGATGTGCCTTACCGTATTGACATCCCGTGCAAACATGCCGAAAGAAATTGTACCTAATCACCTAGTGGTGGTGGTGGGGGGGGGGGGTGAATAGGTCACATTAATCTTTTTAAACTTTTAGGCAGATTTAATCACAGAATTCACAGAACTATAAACAGCATACACAAAATCAGATACACAGAGTACACACAGTTTTATAGTGGTTCCCCAAGGTCTGGGTACATCCACTTTCCCCCTTCGCCTATCTAGTAGTGTACTAGATTCGGCCAAACTCCTCCACTATTCCTCAGATCCTCAGATCTTACACTCAGAATCCCAACCAGGTTCCTACAACTCAGGCTCAAAGCCCTACCACTCAGTCTTCACTAAGACCTACACTCAGCCTTTAACAAGGCCTACACTCAGCCCTAAACAAGGCCTACACTCAGAGAAATGAATCTCCTACACTCAGGCACACAGGCCCTACCACTCAGCCTTTATAATTTCAGGCTTACAACTCAAATCCCTTAGGATCCTACAAGAAATTAAAATTACAAAGTGTAAACCTACAACTCAGAATGAGAGAGAAGAGTTGTCTGGTTTCTTGAAGAGTTCTTAGAAGAACTTTGCTGAGATCAACCTCCCTTGGCTTCCTTCAAAGCTTCTTGAATTTAGAACACAGTAGGGTTGAGTCTCTAAGCAGATGATCTTCAATCACTGCTGACTTAAGAATCAGATCTCAATCTGAAACTTTTCTTCATAGTCTGGTTCAATAGCTGTCTTCTTAGAAGGAGCTCTCTCTCTCCAACTTCTTAGATATTCTGATCACTTCAATTAATTGTTGTTAATCATCTTCTTCTGTTGACAGAATAAGCCTTTATATAGGCTTTTTTCATGGTGACCGGCTGATCCGGTTCCTAACAGACTTCTGACAGTTCTGACAGTTGTAGTAGACCGGCTGGAATGGCAGCTGTCAAGTCATCCAGTCACTTCTTGAATTTTCTGTAACTGTCTGAAAGTGTCGAGTCAGTCAGTCTTTAAGTGTCGACACTTATAGACTAAGTGTCGACACAAGTAGACTAAGTGTCGACACTAGCCTTCATGGTGTCGACACAACTCCTTGTGTTGTAGAAATTACATTTCGACACTGCTTCTTCAGAATGTGTCGACACTGATATTGTGTGTCGACACAACTCCATGTTCTTCAGTACTTAGTTGAATTCTGCTAAGTGTCGACACAACTCCTTTGTGTCGACACATCTTCTTATGTTGAAATTGTTAAGTGTCGACACATCTTCTTGGTGTCGACACATGCCTTCTGTGTTGATTCTTTTGCTGAGTGTCGACACATCTCCTTTGTGTAGACACTTGTACTTAGACTTCATTGAAATTTGCTGAGTGTCGACACAGCCTCCTAGTGTCGACACTTTCTTCATGTGTTGAAACTTTTGCTGTGTGTCGACACATTCTTCATTATGTCGACACTTGTACTTAAACTCTGTTGCAGTTTGCTGAGTGTCGACACAGCCTCCTAGTGTCGACACTTGTACTTGAACTTTGTTGATGTTTTGCTGAGTGTCGACACAGCCTCCTAGTGTCGACACTTTCTGATGTCGACAAAGTTCCTCTGGGTGTCGACACTGCTTCTAAGTGTCGACACAACTTCTCTGGACATTTCTTCATTGAGTGTCGACAAAATCTGTATGTGTCGACACTTTCCTTCTGGTGTCGACTCTGCATTCCTGGTGTCGACACAATTACTCCAAGTGTCGACACTGCTTCTCTGGGTGTCGACACAAGCCTTCTTAAGTGTCGACACTTTTCTTCTGGGTGTCGACACATGGACTTAGAAACTTTTAAGTTTTCCCTGCAAATACTTAACCTGCACAAGGTAACTCAAAATACATCAAATACACCTTGATGTATATCATTGAGTAGGGTAAGGCTTCTTCAAATCAGGTACATATTTTCCAATGTACCAAACAATCTCCCCCTATTTAGAGAAGTCATAACCCTTAGTCAATGATATACACCATACATAACAAATTCTCAGTATGATGTAAAACAGTAATACATGACAGGGAAAATACTTAAACATGTATGAACAAAACATGTATATACAAATATCACAGAACAATAATGTAATAGCGTTAACACATATCACATTGTTCTAAGAACTTCAACATTTTCATTATTCAAAAGTTTACAGAAAGTTTTAATACAAGTGATTACAATTTGTAAACTAAAGAAAAATTATATCCTATTGCTGCTCAGGCTCCTTGATCACAATGCCCTTTCCTGATTGTATCTTTGCTTGGACAGCAGCTTCAGTATCTTCAGCAGCAGCAGACTTCTTCCCTTTAAGATCTTTATTTTTCAATTCTTCAGCCTTGATCTTTTGCCTTTCAAAGTAATGATAAGGCTTTGGGAAGTACTTGCTAGGCTCCTGTGCAGTAGGAGGTAGCTTTCCCATCTTAGCCTTTCTTCTATATTGAACAATTGCCTCTTGTCTGTTCTCATGCTTCCTCCACTGCAGTTCAGAATACCACTTGTTTCTATCCTGGATATTGTCCTTGGCAGCCTTCCATGCAGTCAAGATGATATTCCTGGAAGTGGGGCTCCATTGTTCAAAATCAGGCTTAAGTTCAGCTTGCTCTCTGAACCTTTTCTTAGACAATGCAGTCTCTTGTTCCTTCAGCAAAGCCTCTTGTTCTTTCAGTATTGCCTCTGGCACTGGCTGAACTACTTTCTCTATGATGACATTCTGATTTCCCTCAGGATGACTATACATTAACTGTATATCTTGATGTATCATATCAAAGTCTGGTGGAGGGTATATCACTTGAGCTACTTCAGCTGGCTCCCCTCCAAGATATGCAGGATTAATTCCAGACTCTGTCACATTATCATCATCACATAATGGAGGATATCCAAGGGTGGCTCTGATGGAATTTGAAATCCACTTTGCATGATCAGAGCCTGCTTTGACTAACACCCTCTCCCCCTTTATGACTTCTCTTTCAATGTGATCCCTAAGATTATCTTTCTGAACCTTATTTGTGCATTCAGATAGTTTACTCCATCCTTATAGAAAGGTTTTAACCTCTGGAGATTTTCAGTTATTAGCTTTTGAGAATCCTGAAGTGTAGAAGTAACAGCAGTTAGGCTCTCTTGCAATGCTTTGTCAATTTCTTCTTTGGCAGTGGTCAGGGCTGCATTCTGGGCAGTTGCTATATTCTTCATTTCTGTGACTATGACATTATGAGAAGCTGTTAAATTATCATTCATTCTCGGCTGATTCTCCAGTACATAGCCTTGCTTCACTTCTAGCTCATCAAGTTGTGTCTTTATTTTCTCTTGATGTGTAGCCAGATAGACTACTACATTCCCTCCCTTATGGAAGCAGTCAGTCATTTCTTTCTTATTCAGATTTATTTCAAATCTGATTGACTTAATGTCTTGGGCCAGATCAAATTGCAGGGACTTATGCCCTTCATTCATATACTTTTCTATAGCTTGCCTTTGCTCATCCAACTTTATCTGCAATGCTACCATCAGAGAACTGAAATCTGTAGATGGTGCAGGCTGTGGTGCAATTGTTTGCAGTGCCTTTTTATATGTCTGGCTCCTCCTTTTTAAGACTTGAAATTTCCTCTTCTTGGCTCTCACAGCCTCTTCATCTTCAGAAGCAGATGTGCTAGCTATTTCAACTCTTTCCTTTGGGCTAGGCTGTGAATCCTTTTCAGTCCTTGGTGGTTGCTCAACATCCTTTGGCTTCTCAGTTTCTGTGCCTGCAGTTTCTTCTAGAATCTCCACTTGCTCCCCCTCAATATGGATCTCCTCCCCCTTAGCAGCAGCTTTTTCTTTCTCAAAATCTGTTTGGAGTAGATCAGGGAATAACTCCTCTAAGGTAAATTCCTGTTGAGGATGGGATGGAGAATCTCTTATATCTTCAACCACTTGATCAACAACATATGTGTCTTCCATGACAACATCTTGGGGTTGGCTATGTGTCTGTGTTTGCTGATTAATATTAGGTAATGAATCAGACAAAACATTATCCTTAATAGGGAAAGCTAATTTATTAATTTCAGTTATTACCTCAAGTATTGTGTGGGTAGCTTGTTCACTCTCTAGAGGAGTTGGCTCTTCTACAAGTAGAGGCTCCCCCTGGATTGAATCCTGGTGAATTGGGCTTGCTGAGGGTAGCTCCACCTGCCTCTCTGCATCTTCTTATCTTGCTGGAGATTGTCCAGTATTTCCAGTTTCTTCCTCATCAGGAGTGAACAGTACTTGCTCTTCAGAGCTGCTAGAGGATTCCTGAGCCACAGAGGATGTCTTCTTCTTCTTTTTCTGAGGTGTGTCCTTTACAGGAGATGGCAGTTCTTTGGTCAATACTCTATCCCACCTAGAGAAGATTCTTAAATCCATTCTCCTCATGTGGTTAATCGTAGTTCCAGCTGCTTGGTTCATCACTTCTCGTATACTACCAGCTAGGTAAAGACTTAGTATTCTACCCAAATTAGGCTTCTTCATACTCTCTTTTATCTTCTCAAACACAACTACAGACCAATCAGTAGTAAGTTTGAAGATAATCCTGGTCATTAGATTGAACATGTGAGCTAAGATTCTGTCATGGCCTCCAGGCTTGCTTAGGATGACTTTGCCCACAATCTCAGATAGAAACTTGCCTTGCATATTCATTCCCTTTCTGTTGAAAACAGATCCAATTTTCATTTTGGAGTCCAGTCCACACCATATTAATGCTTCTCTAGTCTTAGAAGCAGAAACATCTTCTTCTTCCTTTGTCCTTGTTAGTTGTAGTACCTTTCTCAGACTCTTAGGAGAGACCTTCACCTTTTCTCCATGAACTCTTGACTTAATCTTGAGTCCTGATTCATCTAGTTTTGCTGCATTCAGAAACTCAAGGACTTCCTTCTTCCAGATCTTAATTGGTTCTGAAACAAGAAATTCTAACCCAGTCTCAGCTATTAGGGTTATCACGCCTTTGATATCGGGTTCCGCGTCATCAAATGCGTGGCGCACGAGTTCATATCCTTCATTCACATTCTCTTCTAAATTGGGCGCCATTAGGGTTTGAAGAAATTTGAATTAGAGAAGAGAGATGTCGACACACAAGTTTGGTCTCGAAACTTTGGTGAGCGTATCGACAGACAATGGTGAAAACCTATTTATACCTTTCTAGAATCAAAGATGAAAGGGCGCGTCAAAATACTTAAATTGTGTCGACACTGTTGAAAAGTGTCGACACTTACTTATAATGTCTCGACAACTATGTGTCGACACAAGTATAGTCGACAGAATATATGTGTCGACACTTGTTTATGTGTCGGCACCACTTAGCTTGACACTTAGTCGAGACTATACTAGTCTAATTTAGTGTAAATCTTAAGTGTCGACACCACTCTGGATATGTCGACACCTACACTGCATGTGTCGACACTGATTCTCTGAAGTGTCGACACCGACTTCCTAGATGTGTCGACACCATTTCTCTGAAATGTCGACACCACTTCTATGTGTTGACACAGACAACTCTGTGTGTCGACACCTTTTTACTTAGCCAATTTTGAAAACTTATTCTAAGTTTATCATACCTAATTCAATTTTAAATTTATTGAATTTGGTTTCATCTAAGGGCTTAGTATACATGTCAGCTAGCTGGTTTTCTGTATTAATATACTCTAGTGAAATATCTCCTTTTTCCACATGTTCTCTTAGAAAATGGTATTTTATTTCTATGTGCTTAGTCCTACTATGGGAGACAGGATTGTTTGCAATAGAAATAGCACTAGTAGAATCACAAAATAGAGGTATTCTACTTACTTGTATACCATAGTCTTCTAGCTGATGTTGAATCCATAGAAGTTGAGCACAACAACTTCCTGCAGCCACATACTCTGATTCTGCTATGGAGATAGCCACACTTGTTTGCTTCTTGCTACTCCATGATATCAGTCTTCCACCTAGGAATTGACAGGTTCCTGTTGTACTTTTCCTATCTTCCTTGCAGCCTGCAAAATCTGCATCTGAATAACCTGTCAGTTCAAAGTCTCCATTCCTAGGGTATCAAAGGCCTAGATAAGGAGTGCCCTTAAGATATCTCAGAATTCTTTTGACTGCTGTCAAATGAGATTCTTTAGGGCAAGCTTGGTACCTAGCACAGACACAAGCATACATGATATCTGGTCTACTTGCAGTCAAATACAATAGGGAGCCAACTATCCCTCTATACAAAGTCTCATCTACAGGTTTTCCTGCATCATCTTTGCTTAGAGACATTGTTGACCCCATAGGAGTTTTCATGGTAGTGGATGATTTTATACCATACTTCCTTATTAACTCTAGGGTGAACTTAGACTGGCATATGGATAAACCATCCTCAGTCTGTCTAACTTGGAGACCCAAGAAGAACTTAAGTTCCCCCATACTGCTCATTTCAAATTGTCCTTGCATTAGTTTTGCAAACTTTTTGCAAAGACTACTTTCAGTAGACCCAAATATGATGTCATCTACATATATTTGGACTAGAATGATCTTGCCTCTGGATTCCCTAAGGAATAGAGTCTTGTCTATTTTCCCCCTTGTGAATTTATTCTCAATGAGAAAACTAGACAGGGTTTCATACCAAGCCCTAGGGGCTTGTTTTAACCCATATAAAGTCTTCCTAAGTCTATAGACATAATTAGGTTTAGTAGAATCAACAAAACCTGATAGCTGTTCCACATAGACTTCTTCTTTCATATTTCCAGTCAGAAAAGCTGACTTAACATCCATTTGGTATACTTTAAACCCTTGATAGGTTGCATAGGCCAAGAACATCCTTATTGCCTCTAGTCTGGCTACTGGAGCAAATGTCTGATCAAAGTCAATACCTTCTTCCTGCCTATATCCCTTAGCAACCAGTCTAGCTTTGTTCTTCACAATAACTTCATGTTCATCCAGCTTGTTCCTAAAGATCCACTTAGTTCCTATAATGTTGTGGCCCTTTGGTTTAGGAACAAGCTCTCAGACATTGCATCTTTTGAACTGGATCAGCTCCTCTTGCATTGCCTCAATCCAATGAGGGTCTAGGATGGATTCTTAAAACTTCTTTGGCTCTACCTGGGATAGAATACTGGAGTAGAGTACTGAACTTAGATTTCTGCTCCTTATTTGTACCCCTTGTCTGAGATCACTAATAATTTGATTGGCTGGATGATCTTTTAGATGTCTATTTGCTGGAGGCATCCTATTTTCTGGTTGTGCACCTACAACTTCTTCATTCAGCAGCTCCTCTTGATCTTCTTCATCAACTGGAGTATCTTGTACTCCCCCTGAACAGCAGCCTCTATCATCCACATGCTGACTTGCAGTAGATCCTTCTTCAATAGTAAGCTTGTCCATCTTTTCAGTCACACCTGTAGAGCTGCATACAATTCTAGACAATTCATTGTTAATGAGTCTAGCTTCATCAAACACTATATGAACAGACTCTTCTACAACTTGAGTAGTCAAGTTGTAGACCCTATAAGCCTTACTGTTGTTGCTGTACCCAACAAAGATCCCCTCTTGGGATTTGGCAGCAAACTTAGTTAAGTAAGACTTACCATTGTTAAGTATATAACATTTACAACCAAAGATCCTGAAATAGGATAGATTTGGTTTTCTGCCTTTCACAATCTCATAGGGGGTCTTATTGTGGCTCTTGGTGATAGTAGCCCTATTAATCACATGACATGCAGTATTAACTGCCTCAGCCCAGAAATATTCTGGGAGAGATGTGTCACTTAATAGGGTTCTACCAGCCTCAATCAAGGTTCTATTTTTCCTTTCAGTAATGCCATTTTCCTGAGGTGTTCTTGGTGAAGAAAATTCCTGAAATATCCCAAACTCTTCACATAACTTTGTCATACTATCAGATTGGAATTCAGTACCATGGTCACTTCTTATTTTGACCACTGTACTGTCTAACTCATTCTGAATTTGTTTGACAAAACTATAAAAGATATTAGGTGTTTCAGATTTTTGTCTAAGGAGGAACACCCAGGAAAACCTTGAGTAGTCATCTACAACCACAAAAGTGTAGACCTTCCTACCTAGGCTGTAAACTAGCATAGGACCAAATAGATTCATATGCAAGAGGTATAAGCACCTCACAGCATCTTTGTTCTCAATGCTATTAAAGGTGGATTTGGTCTGCTTGCCCTTTTGACAAGCTGAACATATCCCAACCTTTTTACACTTAACCTGAGGATCATTCCTCACTAACTCTTTACTATAGAGTTGACCAATTGTCTTATAGTTAAGATGGGCTAGCCTCTTGTGCCATTTGACATAATGAGAGACTTTCTCATCATCTACAAGACACACAGGAGAAACATTGTTCTCACACATAATGTCTAGACAATAGACATTTCTCTTCCTATAACCTGTCAGAATGATCTTTTGATCATTTGACCTCCTAATATGACAACCATCTTTGACAAATGAGATGTCATATCCTAAATCACTCAGCTGACTTATACTAATGAGGTTGTGTTTCAAACCTTTAACATAAGCCACTTGAGTAATTGTAATAAGGTTGCTAGAAATGTTACCAAAGCCTTTGATGATTCCTTTTTCAGAACCACCAAAGGTGACTTTAGGATCATCCTTGATTGGTGTATAGTCCTTCAGCAATCCCCTAGTTCCAGTCATGTGCCTGGAACATCCACTGTCCAAGTACCATATTGGGGCATGGTCACTTGGACTCACCTGCAAAACAGATTAGTTAACCGTAGAACCCAAAGAATTCTTGGGTCCTTGGTGCTGGTTAGTTTGCCTCTTAACAAACTACCTGTAGCCTTTCTAGCAGGCAGATTGCTACTCACTTTGGCACTTGAATTGTGCCAACAGTCTATGGCAAAGTGGCCTATCTTGCCACAGCACCAGCACTCAAATCTGTTGTACCTTTGTTTAGGTACAACCCTGACTGTTTTATCTTCAACAGGCTTTTTGTTGAGTACTGGGGCTTTGCCCTTAGACTTGGACTGAACAGTCCTGGCAGGTTTAGTAAACCCCAATCCAATTTTACCTTTTTGAGAAATGAACTCATCTATCAAAGGTAGAACAGACTTTGGTTTAGAAAACCTTGCTACTATATCTTTCTCTCTTTCTGAAGACTAATCTCCAGATTTCTGATTTGATCATTTTTAAATGTTATAGTCCTCATCTGAATAACAGTTATGTGCTTCAGTCTGGCTATTTCATTTAATTTCTGATCAATCAACTTATCAAAATCTGTTGCAGTAACTTTAAGACTGGCAATCTCCTTAGCCTGACTCTTGGCCAAGGATTTGCTTTTCTTCAAAGCTTGCAACACTACTCTATATTCATCAATCAACTGATGAATATCTCCTTCAGATTCAGATCCACTAACATCACTTGATGCTGATGTATCTGAATCTGACTCAGTACTAGAAATTGAACTAACAGAACAATTATGTACCTGACTAGGTCCAGACTGATCCTGGATTTTGTCTCCTTCTGATAAGGCCATTAGTCCCTGGCACTGATTGTCCTCTTACTCATATATAGAGTTCATTAACTGGATGAACTCCTCTTCCTCTTCTTCAGCAAACAGTCCAATATAAGCTTCAGCTTCTGAATCAGTTTCTGAAGATGACATATCAGACAGACTTTTGTCCTTCTTAGCAATAAAGGACTTTTCCTTTTTGCCCTTGATTTGAGTCTTCTTCTTATCAGTTGACTCTTTTCTTTTCTCTGGACAGTCAGCAACAATATGTCCTTGTCTGTTACAACAATAACAAACTATCTTTGAAGATGTAGTTTTGCTTGACTTGGGCTTTCTCCTGTCATTCATTGATGACTTCTGTGAAGTGGATGACTTAGACCTCCACTGTTTCTTCTTTAGAAACTTTTGAAAATGTCTTGTGAAAGCTGCAAAGTCCTCATCACTCTCACTGCTTTCAGAATTCCTGCTTTCTGACTCTTCTGTCTCAGTCTCAGCAACTTTTGGAGGTGGAGAGGAAGACTTACTTTTATATTTCCTAGTGGCTTCTATCTTGAAAGCCACGGCTCTTTCTTTGTGCTCAACTCTTGTAGTCTTCTCCTCCTTCCTTACCATTAACTGCATCTCATATGATAATAGTTTTCCAAACAATGTTGGAGGAGGAATGTCTGCTAATTTGGTCATTTCCCTTATGGCACAAATCTTAGTATCCCAGTCTTTAGTTAGGGATCTCAAGAACTTATCATTCAGCTCATAATTGCTGAATTTTCTTCCATAGGACATTAACTCATTAACTATCCTATAGAATTTCTTGTAGCACTCAGTTATGCTATCAGACCTTCCTTGTCTGAAGCTCTCATACTCTTGGTTTAATAAAGACTTTCTGTCCTGTCTAACTTTTTCGGAGCCCTCCATGTACACTATCAGTGTGTCCCACATTTCCTTTGATGTTTTACAGTGTATCAAATTCTGAAATGTGGCATCATCTATTGCACTTACAATTATATTCTGAGCCCTCTTGTCCATTGTGGCCAGAATAATCTCATCCTTGGTCATTTCAGAATAGTCTTTTGGAGTTCTTTGATTTGCATCTAACACAGATACTTTCATAGGCACATATGGTCATTCTTTGACTGTGATATAGATTCTAGGGTCAGAGGCTTCCATAAATAGTCTAACCCTTTCTTTCCAAATGCCAAAAAACTCCTTTCTGCAGATTGGCAAGTTCATGGATCCTAGTTCTTTGTGATTTTCTGTTGAACTCATTTTCTTGATTTTCTTGATTATACTGAATCTGCTAACAGGATCTTTACTCAGACTGTTATGTCCTTTTTGAGTAACCTCCCTCTGATACCACTTGAAAGAAATTACACCTAATCACCTAGAGGGGGGGGGGTGAATAGGTGACCTTAATCTTTTTAAACTTTTAGGCAGATTTAATGACAGAATTCACAGAACTATAAACAACATACACAGAATCAGATATACAGAGTACACACAGTTTTATAGTGGTTCCCCAAGGTCTGGGTACATCCACTTTCCCCCTTCGCCTATCTAGTAGTGTATTAGATTCGGCCAAACTCCTCCACTATTCCTCAGATCCTCAGATCTTACACTCAGAACCCCAACCAGATTCCTATAACTCAGGCTCAAAGCCCTACCACTCAGTCTTCACCAAGACCTACACTCAGCCTTTAACAAGGCCTACACTCGGCCCTCAACAAGGCCTACACTCAGAGAAATGAATCTCATATACTCAGGCACACAAGCCCTACCACTCAACCTTTATAATTTCAGGCTTACAACTCAGATCCCTTAGGATCCTACAAGAAATTAAAATTACAAAGTGTAAACCTACAACTCAGAATGAGAGAGAAGAGTTGTCTGGTTTCTTGAAGAGTTCTTGGAAGAACTTTGCTGAGATCAACCTCCCTTGGCTTCCTTCAAAGCTTCTTGAATTTAGAGCACAGTAGGGTTGAGTCTCTAAGCAGATGATCTTCAATCACTGCTGACTTAAGAATCAGATCTCAATCTGAAACTTTTCTTCACAGCCTGGTTCAACAGCTGTCTTCTTAGAAGGAGCTCTCTCTCTCCAACTTCTTAGATCTTCTGATCACTTCAATTGATTGTTGTTAATCATCTTCTTCTGTTGACAGAATAAGCCTTTATATAGGCTTTCTTCATGGTGACCGGCTGATCCGGTTCCTAACAGACTTCTGACAGTTCTGACAGTTGTAGTTGACCGGCTGGAATGGCAGCTGTCAAGTCATCCAGTCACTTCTTGAATTTTCTGTAACTGTCTGAAAGTGTCGAGTCAGTCAGTCTTTAAGTGTCGACACTTATAGACTAAGTGTCGACACAAGTAGACTAAGTGTCGACACTATCCTTCATGGTGTCGACACAACTCCTTGTGTTGTAGAAATTACTTCTCGACACTGCTTCTTCAGAATGTGTCGACACTGATATTGTGTGTCGACACAACTCCTTGTTCTTCAGTACTTAGTTGAATTCTGCTAAGTGTCGACACAACTCCTTTGTGTCGGCACATCATCTTGTGTTGAACTTGTTAAGTGTCGACACATCTTCTTGGTGTCGACACATGCCTTCTGTGTTGATTCTTTTGTTGAGTGTCGACACATCTCCTTTGTGTCGATACTTGTACTTAGACTTCATTGAAATTTGCTGAGTGTCGACACATCCTCCTAGTGTCGACACTTTCTTCATGTGTTGAGACTTTTGCTGTGTGTCGACACATTCTTCATTATGTCGACACTTGTACTTAAACTCTGTTGCAGTTTGCTGAGTGTCGACACAACCTCCTAGTGTCGACACTTGTACTTGAACTTTGTTGATGTTTTGCTGAGTGTCGACACAGCCTCCTAGTGTCGACACTTTCTGATGTCGACAAAGTTCCTCAGGGTGTCGACACTGCTTCTAAGTGTCGACACAGCTTCTCTAGACATTTCTTCATTGAGTGTCGACACAGCCTGTATGTGTCGACACTTTCCTTCGGGTGTCGACTCTGCATTCCTGGTGTCGACACAATTACTCCAAGTGTCGACACTACTTCTCTGGGTGTCGACACAAGCCTTCTTAAGTGTCGACACTTTTCTTCTGGGTGTCGACACATGGACTTAGAAACTTTTAAGATTTCCCTGCAAATACTTAACCTGCACAAGGTAACTTAAAATACATCAAATACACCTTGATGTATATCATTGAGTAGGGTGAGGCTTCTTCAAATCAGGTACATATTTTCCAATGTACCCAACACATGCCCGTCACCAAAGGAGGACAACATAGGCAATCCTTTCACCAAACTTCTACTAGCCATCACCTTCAGCTTGTCCATGCCTACATGCCCCAGCCTCTCATGCCAGATAGCAGAGCTATCATTGGCCCTCATACGATCAACATAAGAATTGGTGGCAAGAACAAACAAGTTCTTCACCCTCCTCCCTACATGAGCAACATCAGCCTTAACCGCTGATACGTTGCGAAGGAACCTCACGTCTGTTGGCCCAAACAGAACGTGATAACCAGCGTCCACCGCATTGGTCACCGAGAAGAGGTTCTTCTTCATGCCCGGCACGTGATACACACTCCTTAATGTGAGTGACCCTGGATCACTACCCAAAGACACGACCCCCTCTTTCTCTACTACATAAACAGTATTATCAGCAGTGATAATAGCTTCATTACCTGAGTATGCTTGCATGGAGGTAATCTTTGACTTGTCTCCGGTGAGGTGATGACCACACCCGGAGTCCACGATCCACTCGTCGTTGAATTCCTCATCAGACAAGGCACGGACACAAGTGCCCGTCATGAAAGCTCTGCCCCATTCTGCTTCTTCACTTCTCGAGCAAGCTTCCTCCTTTCCCGTAGCATGCCTAGGCTGCAGTTTGACCTTGCAGTCCGCTTGAAGTGCCCTCGCTGATGACACCGGTAGCACTTCAAATTCTTCTTCCAGTCCTTAGGAGCATTGCTCCTCTCCGGCTGATATGAAGTTGAAGTCTCCTTCTCACCAGCGGCCTACACCTTCTTCTTCTTCTTCCCTTCCCATCCTTTCTTCTTACCTGAGAAGAGAGCTTCGTTGCCTTCCTGATTAAGATTAACTCCAGCCATCTGCCTTGCCAAGCTCTCCTGCGATGCAGGCAGATTCTCCAGCTCCAGCAAAGATGGTTGAGTAGCCCACCCTTGAACAGATGTCACAAAGGCCACCTACTCCTTCCGCAAGCCGCGGATTATGTGCCTTTTCATCTTAGCCTCAGAGATAGGCTCATCATGATCCAGTGCCGACAGCTCAGCACACAAGCTCTTCATCTTTAAGAAGTACTTTGGGATGGAAAGGTCTCCTTGAGTTGTTCTAGCGAACTCATTCTCCAGAAACTGAAGTCGCGCCACATTCTTCCTATTGAACAACTCATCAATGGTTGTCCAAATATCAGCAGCCGACTCACATCCAATGATGTGATCAAACAATTCTGGTGACACGACCCTCTTGAGGATAAACTCCGCCTTAGCATTTATTTTCCTCCAGAGCCTAACCTGCTCAGCAGTACCGAACGCAGCAGTCACTTCCTGTCTGTCGTCACCACCGACGACTTCCCATAGCTCCTCGCCAAGAAGATAACTCTTCATGCATGACTTCCACTTCTTAAAGTTAGTCGGCGTTAAGAGTTCAATGCCAAGACCCCTTGCAAAGCCCCCTTCCATTGCAACACCTGTTGGCAACCTTTCAGAAGCTCCGAGCAACAACACATGCTGATCACCACTCAAGCCCTGAGTAACAACGCTGGTTGACTACCGCTCACGCAACTGAACCTCCCTCTGATACCATGTTGAAATTTCTCAACGTGGTCAGCAAGGTAACCCAAACGCCAAATTAATATCTTCGACACTACCCAGTTCTCACGTTGAACCAGCGGAAAACCAAGGAACAAGGTTTATCCCAACAAACAATGGAAGCACAAGCAGATCTTTTATACATTCACTTCTTTACAAGATGAAGTATACGTAGCGAGACATGATTTTGCTCGTACACAAGCTATAACAGAAAGTTCAACAAAACAAGTCGGGCGGACAGCACCGGAGTTCGCCGAGACCGCCGAGGTCGCCGAGTCCGCCGAAGTCGCCCGAGCTTAGCTGCAATCCGCCGAATAGACACAGAGTCCGCCGAGACCGCGAGGCCGCACGGACACACCGTTATTCGCCTCCTGCTGAGGAACTGAGGAATAGCCGCCTACCCGCCTGAGACCGGCGGACAGGTAATGGAAGCTGGCAAAGTTGAAACAGAGCTGACAAGCCGCAGAGCGACCTCCTACTGAATCCGCAGATACCGCACAACTTCCAAGTACTTGACCGAAGTCACAGCCAAAATCCTGGCTCCTTGAAGCTACCCGTGTGACCTACACACAACACACAGTTAACTCTGAATCAATCCACGCGGACAGAAAAACTGAGACCGCAGCACCTCGCCGAACCCAACTTACTATTCACTCAGTTACTGTAGACCTGCCAGGGGGGTCCTATTTATAGGAGAGGTGAGGAGTGTGGTCACCGCCCTAGAGATAGAGACAGCGCCCCAGCCCGCGTGATAGCTAAACCACCGTCCGCTGAGTCCACAAGGACTTAGCCGGTACCAAGGATCAACCCGCCAGGAGTAGGGCAACGTTGGCGAACCCTCATCAGTCTGCCCTAGCTATGCGGACAAGGCATCAGCCCGCAAAGCCTCCAACCACTACAGGACAGCAACCCCCTTCAATGGCTGTCCGCACAAACCCGAGGTAGTCCGCAAGACTCAAGCCTCAATCCTCCGCAAGTCCACAACCAAAGGCAGATAGCAACAGTCCGCTCGGTCAACAGCGGACTTGGCGGATACTGCGGACACCATGGTCTTGGCACAGAGTGTGACCAAGTCCAAAAACATCAAATGCCAATGCGAGCATGGCGGACATAAACTCCCATTTGCCAAACACCCTAGCACACAGACCGCCAGCAGTCCGCAAGCTACTCGCACACCTGCCCAACGCAACAGCCATCTCCCGGACTCCACACACCAGTCCGCCAACGACCTCCACAGCAAGCACCTGCTGTATCACCAGAGCTCGACAAGGCCTCAGCCAAGCTCTAAGCTCAGTCCACAATAGCCCATACCGCGGACACGCCAGTCCGCAAGCTTCCCGCGGACATGAGCCAAACCGCCGTTAAGCACAAGCTTGCACTACGACCACTGATCAAAGCACCAGTCCGCAAGCCTCTATCCGCTCAGGCCGCTCCTTGGCTAAACCAAACAACCAACGTCCTAACCGCAGATAACAGGCCGCATAGTCCGCGGACTTCACCCGTACAATCCGCTCAGAAGAACAGCCGACTTCCACTAGACTTTCCACCAGGCCGCGCACAGCAGTCCGCCCAGTCCGCCTAGTCTGCCAACGCTGTCCACCCAGGCTGCCCGGCCTGTCCCGTCAACCACTTCCACTTCACAAATTTCAACAAGAAGAACTTAAGTTCTCCCATACTGCTCATTTCAAATTTCCATTGCATAAGTTTTGCAAACTTTCTACAAAGGTTACTTTCAGTAGAACAAAATATTATGTCATCAACATAAATTTGGACTAGGATGATCTTTCCTTTGGATTCTCTCAGGAATAGAGTCTTGTCTATTTTCTCCCTTGAGAATTTGTTCTCAATGAGAAAATTAGACAAGGTTTCATACCAAGCCCTTGGGTCTTGTTTCAACCCATATAAAGCTTTACTAAGTCTATAAACATAATTAGGTTTGAGTGGATCAACAAAACCTGAGGGTTGTTCTACATAGACCTCCTCTTTTAAGTCTCCATTTAAGAATGCTGACTTAACATCCATTTGGAACACTTTGAAGTCTTGATAAGCTGCATAGGCAAGGAATAGCCTGATTGCTTCCAACCTTGCCACTGGAGCAAAAGTCTGATCAAAGTCAATGACCTCTTCCTGCCTATATCCTTTGGCAACTAGTCATGTCTTGTTATTCACTATGATCCCACTCTCATCAAGATTGTTTCTATAAATCCACTTTGTCCCTATGACATTGTGGCCCTTTGGTTTTTGAACCAACTCCCAGACCTTGCACCTTTTGAATTAATTTAACTCCTCATGCATAGCATCAATCCAGTGTGGGTCTTGAATAGCTTCTTCAAATATCTTGGGTTCCAATTGAGATAAGAAGCTTGAGCAAAGAACTGTATTTAAGTTCCTGCTCCTTATTTGTACTCCATATCTTGGATCACCAATGATCTGGTATGTAGGATGATCCTTTAACTGTCTAACTGCTGGAGGTAATCTATCAACAGTTTGACCTTCTTCAATCTCTTCATTTTGCTGCACCTCATGGTCTTCATTTTCCTCTTGAGTGTCTTGTACTCCCCCTGGACAGCAACTACCATTTTCCTCATCCTGCTTTGTAGTTGGATCTTCTCTGATAGTAAGCTGATCCATCTTCTGCTGTATACCTGTGGAGCTATAAGAACTACTTGGCAACTCACTTTTAATAAGTCTAGATTCATCAAATATGACATGAATAGACTTTTCTACAACTTGAGTAGCCAAATTGTAGACCCTATAAGCCTTATTATTGTTGATGTACCCAACAAATATCTCATCTTGGGATTTGACAGCAAACTTAGTTAGGTGAGACTTGCCATTGTTAAGCATATAACACTTACAACCAAAGATCCTAAAATAGGATAAGTTTGGTTTTCTGCCCTTCATAACCTCATAGGGTGTATTTTTGTGGCTTTTGGTGATGGAAGCCCTATTGAGCACATGGCATGCAGTGTTTACTGCCTCAACCCAAAATATTCTGGGAGAGTAGTGTCACTCAATAGTGTTCTTCCAGCCTCAATCAATGTCCTATTGTTTATTTCAGCAATGCCATTTTGCTGAGGTGTTCTAGGTGAAGAGAATTTCTGATGAATCCCAAATTCTTCACACAACCTTGTCATACTTTCAGATTGGAATTCAGTTCCATGGTCACTTCTGATTTTGACCACTGAACTATCTAATTCATTCTGAATTTGTTTGACAAAATTGTAGAAGACATTTGGGG
This sequence comes from Platanthera guangdongensis, assembly GCA_039583875.1. NCBI lineage: Eukaryota > Viridiplantae > Streptophyta > Magnoliopsida > Asparagales > Orchidaceae > Platanthera > Platanthera guangdongensis. Next base: position 63,285,666 of record CM077164.1, read on the forward strand.
TTTCAGATTTCTGCCGCAGAAAGAATACCCATGAAAATCTAGAATAGTCATCTACCACCACAAAAGTATAGACCTTCCTACCTAGACTATGAATTGGCATATGACCAAATAAATCCATATGCAAGAGGTATAAGCACCTCACTGAATCTTTGGTTTCTAGGCTATGAAAGGAGGATCTGGTCTGCTTGCCTTTTTGACAAGCTGAGCATATCACATCCTTATAGCACTTAACTTGAGAACCATTCCTCACTAACTCTTTACTAAAGAGCTGGCCAATAGTCTTGTAATTAAGATGAGCTAGCCTCTTGTGCCATTTTACACAATGAGAGGCTTTCTCATCAGCCACAAGACAAATAGGAGAATTTTTATTCTCACACTCAAAATTTATGTAATACACATTTCTATTTCTAAAGCCAGTCAATATGACTTCTTGATCACTAGACCTCTTGATATGACACCCATTCTTGATAAATAAAATGTCATATCTAAGATCACTCAGCTGGCTAATTCTTATTAGGTTGTGTTTCAAACCCTTCACATATGCCACTTGAGTGATAGTGATTGAGTTGTTAGAGATGTTACCAAACCCTATGATGACTCCTTTTTCAGAACCACCGAAGATTAATTTAGGCCCATTCAATACTGGTGAGTAGTCCTTCAGCAATCCCCTTGTTCCAGTCATATGCCTGGAACATTCACTGTCCAAGTACCATATAGCGGCATGGCAACTTGGACTCACCTGCAACAAAGATTACTTAACCTTAGAACCCAAATAACTTTTGGGTCCTTGGTTCACGTTAGCCTGAAACTTGACAAATCTGCCTGCAGCTTTTCTAACAGGTAGATTGCTATTCTCTCTGACACTGATATTGTGCCAATAGTCTAAGGCATAATGGCCTATCTTGCCACAACACCAGCACTCATACTTATTATACCTCTTTTTTAGGTACAATCTTAGTTGTATTGTTAGCAGTAGATCTCTTGTTTTGTGCTGAGGCTTTGCCTTTCTTATTGGACTGTGCAGCCCATGCAGTTCTCTTAAAGCCTAATCCTGTCTTACCCTTTTGAGACACAAAGTCATCAATTAGGGGTAGGACAGATTTCGGCTTAGAGAAACTAACCACTATCTCCTTCTCTTTCTGAAGTCTATCTTCCAGACATTTGATCTGATCATTTTTGAATGTGATTGTACCCATCTGAATAACAGTTATGTTTTTCAGCCTGGTAATCTCATTCATCTTCTGATCCAGCAGCTTATCTGAATCAGATGCAGCCAACTTAAGAGCTGCAATTTCCTTAGCCAGATTTTTGGCCAGGTTTTTGCTTCTCTTGAGTGCCTGCAACAAATCCCAATATTCATCTATAAGCTGATGAATATCTCCTTCAGATTCAGACCCATCCACATCTATTGATGTAGATGCATCTGATTCTGACCCAGTGAAGTAATCAAAATCTACAGATGAACTTTTTACCTTACTGGGGCCAGGTTGATCCTGGTACTGGTCTTCTTCAGACATAGCCATCAGTCCTTTGCACTGATGGTCTTCTTGTTCATAGATAGAGTCCAGTAATCTCAAGAACTCATCCTCTTCTTCTGTTGCAAACAGACCAATATAGCCCTCAGCCTCAGATTCAGACTCTGAAGTTGATTGATCTGTCCAACTTTTCTCTTTCTTAGCTACCAAGGATTTCTCCTTCTTGCTCTTGTGCTGAGACTTCTTTTTATCAGTAGACTCCTTCCTTTTGTCTGGACAGTCAGCCACAACATGTCCAGGTCTGTTGCAGCAGTAGCAAATAATCTTTGATGTAGTTGACTTGCTAGGCTTTGTCCCCCTCTTGTCCTTCCTGGATGATTTCCTCTTCTGATAATAGTCATCCCTGGACTGAGATGAGGATGTCTTAGATTTCCACTGCTTCTTATTTAAGAATCTCTGAAACTGCCTAGTGAAAGCAGCAAAGTCTTCATCTGAATTACTGCTGTCTGAACTGGGATTATCAGAATTTACTGAGATCACTTCTGCATCTTTCTTAGGAGAAGATGGAGACATTCTCCTATTCTTCCTTGTGGCTTCTACCTTGAAGGCCACTGACTTGTCTCTATGGTCACCCTTTATATTTTTCTCTTCCTCCTTCCTGTCCAACAGCTGCATCTCATAAGACAGCAATTTACCAAACAATGTTGGAGGTGAAATTTCTGCCAGTCTGGCCACTTCCCTTATGGCACAGATCTTTGTATCTCAATCCTTAGTCAAAGACCTAAGGAATTTGTCATTCAGTTCATATGTACTGAAAATTCTTCTATAGGGCATCAGTTCATTTACAATTCTGTAGAACTTCTTATAACATTCAATTATATTATTAGACTTTGCTTGTCTGAAATTCTCATATTCTTGATTAAGCATAAACTTTCTATCTTGCCTAACCTCTTCAGAACTCTCCATGTACACAACCAATGTGTCTCATATTTCCTTGGAGGTTTTCCAGTGAATCAGATTCTGGAAAGTTGAATCATCTATGACACTCACTATAATATTCTGTTCTCTTTTACCCATTGTAGCCAAGATGATCTCATCCTTTGTCATTTCTGAAAAATCCTTAGGAGTCCTTTGATTAACATCAAGAACAAAAACCTTCATTGGAACATATGGTCCTTCCTGAACTGTTATATAAATTCTAGGATCAGATGCCTCCATAAATAGTCTGACCCTTTCCTTCCAAATTCCAAAAGATTTCCTTCCTACAGATAGGCAACTTCATTGAACCAAGTTCTTTATGATTTTCTCCTGAACCCATCTTCTTTAACTTATTTCTGCCTTACAGATCTCACTCAGACTGTTAAGTCTTTCTTTGAGAAACCTCCCTCTGATACCACTTGAAAGAATTGGTTCCTAAACACCTAGAGGGGGGTGAATAGGTGTAATTTCTTTTTTTTCTTCTAAGGTAGAACTTATAATTCAGTTAATTAACAAACACAGATATTTATACAGCTATCACAACACAAAATTAATAATACCACACACAATCACATATTGCACACTGATTTATAGTGGTTCCCCAAGGTCTGGGTACATCCACTTTCCTACTTCACCTATCTAGCAGTATGCTAGATTTGGTCTAACTTCTTTCCTTCTTCTCAGATCCTCGGATCTTACAGCTTAGAACCCAAACAAGGTTCCTGCAACTCAGAGTGAGTCCACACTCCTACAGCTCAGGCAATCTGCCCTACCTCAGTCTTCAACAAGGCCTACAACTCAGAGATGACAATCTCCTACAACTCAGGCTCACAGCCTTACCTTAGCCTTCAACAAGGCCTACCACTCAGAGAACTATATCTCCTACAACTCAGCCTTTATAAATCAGGCTTACAACTCAGATCTTAAAAAGATCCTACAGAAAATAGATGTAAATCTAAACTTTAACCACCACCCTGGTTGAGAGAGAAAGGATGACCAGTTTCTTGATCAGTTCTTGAAAGAATCTGATGATAGAGATCGACCTGACTTAGCTTTCTTCAAAGCTTCTTGAATCTGAACATAGTAGGGTTGATCTCCTTTGAAGTTGATCCTCAATCAGCTTCTTTCTTGAAATTCAGAAATCAATCTGAATCCTTCTTGGCAGACTGGTTCAAACTCTGCACTTGAGAGACTTGTTGATGTAAGTCCCTTTCTTCACTTGAATAGATGGAGCTCTCTCTCTCCAACTTCTTCTGAAGATTCTTCTGAATCTTCTTTTAATTCTCTTGACAAACTCTGAGTAGATCACCACTTGAGAATGTCTTCTTAGATCTTCTATTGAAAATCTTCTTCGTGTTTTGTTTTCTATCTCATGTGTGTAACTCATCTATATCTATATGTTGATAGAGAATGTCTTTATATAGACTTTCTTCATGGTAACTGGTTGATCCATTTTCTAACAAACTTCTGACAGCACTAACAGTTGCAGTAGACCGGTTGGTTATGGTAGCTGTCAAGTCTTCCAGTCACTTCTTGAAACTCTGTCTCTGTCAGCAAAGTGTCGAGACCGAACTTCATCATATGTCGACACAAGTAGACTAAGTGTCGACATAAGCCTTGGTGGTGTCGACACAGCTCCCTTGGTGTAGACACTGCTTCTCGACACAGCTTCTGTAGAATGTGTCGACACTAGTTCTGTGTGTCGACACAGTCACTTCTTTTCTTCACACAAATTGACTTTGTTGAAACTCTGCCATGTGTCGACACAAGTCCTGTGTGTCGACACAGTTGATGTCGACAAAGTCTTCTGTGTGTCGACTCTGCCTCTGTGTGTCGACATAGTTGATGTCGACTAAGCCTTCTCTGTGTGTTGACACTGCCTCTGTGTGTCGACACAGTTTCTTTTGGTGTCGGCACAGCCTTTCCAAGTGTCGACACAATTATCTCCAGGTGTCGACACAGCTTTTCTCCAGTGTCGACACAAGCCTTCATAAGTGTCGACACAGCTTCTTCTGGTGTCGACTCATGGACTTATAAACTTTATCCTGCATTCTTGCATTTTCTTAACCTGCATATATAAACTCAAAATAACATCAAATACACCTTGATGCATATAATTGAGTAAGGTGAGGCTTCTTCAAATCTGGTACACATTTTCCAATGTACCCAACATGAGTCAATCTGTCATGCCAGCTAATGGGAGCCTTGATGGCGAGACCCCCTCCGGGTAAAAAACACTTAACCTCCCGGAGGGGTTAACCTGCCATGCCAGCTGATGGGAGCCTGGGTGGCGAGACCCCCTCCGGGTAAAAAATATTTAACCTCCCGGAGGGGTTAACCTGTCATGCCAGCTGATGGGAGCCTGGGTGGCGAGACCCCCTCCGGGTAAAAAACACTTAACCACCCGGAGGGGTCAAACTGTCATGCCAGCTGATGGGAGCCTGGGTGGCGAGATCCACTCCGGGTAAAAAACACTTAACATCCCGGAGGGGTCAACCTGTCATGCCAGCTGATGGGAGTCTGGGTGGCGAGACCCCCTTCGGGTATAAAACACTTAACCTCCCTGAGGGGTCAACCTACCATGCCAGCTGATGGGAGCCTGGGTGGCGAGACCCCCTCCAGGTAAAAAATACTTAACCTCCCAGAGGGGTCAACCTTTCATGCCAGCTGATGGGATCCTGGGTGGCGAGCCCCCCTCCGGGTAAAAACACCTAACCTCCTGGAGGGGTCAACCTGCCATGCCAGCTGATGGGAGCCTGAGTGGCGAGACCCCTTCTGGGTAAAAAACACTTAACCTCCTGGAGGGGTCAACCTGCCATACCAGCAGATGGGAGCCTGGGTGGTGAGACCCCCTCCGGGTAAAAAACACTTAACCTCCCGGAGGGGTCAACCTGCCATGCCAGCTGATGGGAGCCTGGATGGCGAGACCCCCTCCGGGTAAAAAATACTTAACCTCCCGGAGGGGTCAACCTGTCAAGCCAGCTGATGGGAGCCTGGGTGGCGAGACCCCTTCCGGGTAAAAAAACACTTAACCTCCCAGAGGGGTCAACCTGCCATGCCAGCTGATGGGAGCCTAGGTGGCGAGACCTCTTCTGGGTAAAAACACTTAACCTCACGGAGGGGACAACATGTCATGCCAGCTGATGGGAGCCTGTGTGGCGAGACCCCCTCCAGGTAGAAAACACTTGGCCTCCCGTAGGGGTCAAACTGTCATGCCAGCTGATGGTAGCCTGGGTGGCGAGACCCCGGTTGAAGTATTAGACCAGGCGGCCTTGCGGTCTTGTCTGGCGGTTTGTTGACTGCGCGGTCTAGCGGTTCCTTCCCAGCAAGTTCATATTCAGACGGTTGTTGTTTGTAGTCCGAGCGGTCTGGCGGTCTCACTCAGAAGCCTAGAGACCGGGCGGTCTATCGGTCTCCTATTACGACATGTTCTTATCCTGCTGGAGTTGCCAAGCGGTTAACCTATCTGTCTAACTGCACGGCCTGTGCGGTCTCTTTAATTTCTAGCCACTCAGTCATGTACATGTTTAGTCCCACATTGTTTGTTTGTACTCTCTCTTATCTCCTCCATTCTATAAAAGGGAGGTCATACCATTGTTAATGATATCTTTTTTTTTGGATAATAAAATTTCAATTATTCAAATTTCTGTCCGTTTGTTAGCTGCGTGTTCGCTACTTTTACATGGTATCAAAGCACTCGGTCCTTTCCACCTAACTAAGCTCTCTCTGCACGCGTGGCTTGTTTCTTCTTTCCATGACCTTTTCTCGCGGCTTGTTTTCTCTTCTGACCACTGTGCTGTTCACGCGGCTTCTCCCTGTTCGCGCGTCTTTCTTCGATCTGTTCTCGACCTGTTCTCTCGGGTCCTTTGCTTCCTCTTCTCTTCTGTTCGCTCGGACTTTTTCAGTTCGCGTGACCTCTTACCCTGTGCCTTAGTCTGCTTCCTAGCCGCCGGTGTTCTGCCACCGTGCCACTGCAACTTCTTCTCTTTCGCCTGCTGCGGTTTCGTCCTTGTTCGCTGCGGTTTCTTTCTCATGTCCCGGCCTCCTCCTTAGGTCGTGCGGCTTGCTCTCCTTTTTCTCTCCCCACGGCTTCTCTTCTTCTCGCGCGGTTTCCTGCCTTCTCTATGGCCACTTCCGGTCTCTCCACCCCCGTTATCTCTACCTCCACCACTCTTGCAGCTCCTCCTCCTCCTACTCCTTCGGGCAACCTTGGCACGCTTTCTAAGCTTGTTGGCTCCAACTATCCCGATTGAAGCGTTTCTTTCACATTTATTCTTCGCTCTCAGCGCAAGCATCATCACCTCACCGATGACCCTCCTTGAAAGATATAGTACCTAAACACCTAGAGGGGGGGGGGGGTGAATAGGTGACCAAATTCTTTTTAACTTTTTATGGCAGCAATCAGTTTTTAACACAGAATCTAATCTACTATTGCACAGCAATCACACAGCATTCACAGCAAACCACAATCACAGCAGACATACAGTTTTATAGTGGTTCCCCAAGCTTTGGGTACATCCACTTTCCCCCTTCACCTATCTAGCAGTGAACTAGATTCGGCCAAACTTCTCCACTATCTCAGAACCCAAAACTGGTTCCTACACCTCAGGCCCAAGGCCCTACAACTCAGCTTTTTCACAAAGCTTACACTCAGCCACAAAGGCCTACACTCAGCCACCAAGGCCTACACTCAGCCACCAAGGCCTACACTCAGCCACCAAGGCCTACACTCAGAGATTTAACTCTCCTACCCTCAGCCTTTATAATTACAGGCTTACAAGACTCAGATCCAAAGGATCCTACAAGATAAAAATGATTACAATACTATTAACTCAACAACTCAAAGAATACAGAGATGAGATGTGAGTTTCTTGATGAGTTCTTGGAAGAACTCAGCTGAAATCAATCTGACTTAGCATACATGATATCTGGTCTACTTGCAGTCAAGTATAAAAGGGAGCCAACTATCCCTCTATACAAGGTTTCATCTACAGGTTTCCCTGCATCATCCTTGCTAAGAGACATACTTGACCTCATAGGAGTCTTCATGGTACTGGATGAATCCATACCATACTTCCTTATGAGTTCTAGGGAGAACTTAGACTGACAAATGGATAAACCATTCTCAGTCTGTTTAACTTGGAGACCCAAGAAAAACTTTAGCTCTCTCATACTACTCATCTCAAATTGACCTTGCATAAGTTTTGCAAACTTTTTGCAAAGGCTGCTTTCAGTAAACCCAAATATAATGTCATCTACATATATTTGGACTAGTATAACTTTGCCTCTAGATTCCCTAAGGAATAGAGTCTTATCTATTTTCCCCCTTGAGAATTTGTTCTCAATGAGGAAACTAGATAGGGTTTCATACCAAGCCCTAGGGGCTTGCTTTAACCCATATAAATCTTTCCTAAGTCTATAGACATGATTAGGTAGAGTTGAATCAACAAAACCTGATGGTTGTTCCACATAGACTTCCTCTTTAAGATTACCATTCAGAAATGCTGACTTAACATCCATTTGGTAAACCTTGAATCCTTGAAAGGTTGCATAGGCAAGAAACATCCTTATGGCTTCCAGTCTGGCTACTGGAGCAAAGGTTTGATCAAAGTCAATACCTTCTTCTTGCCTATATCCTTTAACAACCAATCTTGCTTTATTCTTAATGATGACCCCTTGTTCATCCATCTTATTCCTGTAGATCCACTTGGTTCCTATTATATTGTGGTCTTTAGGTTTAGGAACAAGTTCCCAGACCTTGCACCTCTTGAACTGATTCAGCTCTTCTTGCATTGCTTCAGTCCATTGTGGATCTAGAATGGCTTCTTCAAACTTCTTTGGTTCAACTTGAGATAGAAAACTGGAGTAGATTGTTGCATTCAGATTTCTGCTCCTTGTTTGTACTCCTTGTCGTGGATCTCCAATAATCTGCTCTACTGGATGATCTCTAAGATACCTATTGGCTGGAGGCATCCTAACTTCTGGTTGAACCTCTTCAGTTCCTTCATCTTGCTGCACTCCTTGTACTTCTTCTGCAATTGGTACATGTAGTTCTCCCCCTGGAACACAGCCACTGTCTTCTACTTGCTGTCTTGCAGTAGGTACTTCTTCTATAGTAAGCTTGTCCATCTTCTTTGTTAAACCTGTGGGGCTGCATACACTACTAGACAATTCATTGTTAATAAGTTTAGTCTCATCAAATACTACATGTACAGATTCTTCTACAACTTGTGTAGACAAGTTGTAGACTCTATAAGCCTTACTGTTGTTGCTGTACCCAACAAAAATTTCCTCTTGGGAGTTGGCAGCAAACTTAGTCAAGTAAGACTTTCCATTGTTAAGTATGAAGCATTTGCAACCAAAGATCCTGAAGTAGGATAGGTTTGGTTTCCAGCCATTCACAACCTCATAGGGGGTCTTGTTTAGGCTTTTAGTGATGGTAACCTTATTTATAACATGGCATGCAGTATTAACTGCTTCAGCTCAGAAATATTCTGGCAGTGATGTATCACTTAATAAGGTCCTACCAGCCTCAATCAAGGTCCTATTCTTCCTCTCAGCAATATCATTTTGCTGAGGTGTTCTAGGTGAAGAAAATTCTTGAAATATCCCAAATTCTTCACATAGTTTTGTCATGCTATCAGACTGAAATTCAGTACCATGGTAACTTCTAATCTTGACCACTGTACTATCTAGTTCATTCTGAATTTGCTTGACAAAGCTATGGAAGACACTAGGTGTTTCAGATTTCTGTCTTAAGAAGAACACCCAAGAAAACCTTGAGTAGTCATCTACAACTACAAAGGTATAGACCTTCCTACCTAGGCTGTGAACTGGCATTGGACCAAAGAGATCCATATGCAAGAGGTATAAACACCTCACAGCATCTTTGTTTTCTATGCTTCTAAAGGTGGATCTAGTCTGCTTGCCCTTTTGATAAGCTGAGCAAATACCATCTTTAACACACTTAACTTGAGGAACATTCCTCATTAACTCTTTGCTAAAGAGTTTGCCAATAGTCTTGTAGTTAAGATGGGCTAGCCTCGTGTGCCATTTGACACACTGAGAGACTGTCTCATCAGCTACAAGACACACTGGAGAACCATTGTTCTGAACCATAATGTCTAAGCAATAGACATTCCTTTTCCTATAACCAGTCAAAATGATCTCTTGATCAGTTGACCTCCTGATATGACAACCGTTTTTAACAAATGAGATATCATACCTTACATCACTTAATTGACTTATACTTATTAGCTTGTGTTTCAACCCTTTAACATAAGCCACTTGAGTAATGGTAACCAAGTTGCTAGAAATGTTACCAAATCCTTTGATGATTCCTTTTTCAGAACCATCAAAGGTGACTTTTGGACCGTCTTTGATTGGAATGTAGTCCCTTAGTAATCCTCTAGTTCCAGTCATATGTCTGGAACATCCACTGTCCAAGTACCATGTTGGGGCATGGCCACTTGGACTCACCTGCAAAACAGATTAATGAACCTTAGAACCCAAAGAATTCTTGGGTCCTTGGTACTTGTTAGTTTGCAACCTGACAAAGCTACATGCAGGCTTTCCAACAGGTAGTTTGCTACTCACTTTGGCACTAGCATTGTGCCAACAGTCCATTACAAAGTGGCCAACCTTGCCACAGCACCAACACTCAAACTTATTGTACCTTTGCTTAGGTACTGTCTTTGCTGTCTTATCTACAGCAGACTTGTTGAGTGTTGGGGCTTTGCCCTTGGACTTGGACTTGGACTGCTCAGTCCTTGCAGGTCTAGTAAATCCCAGTCCAGCTTTACCCTTGTGATGAACAAATTCATCAATTATGGGTAAAACTGACTTAGGTTTAGAAAACCTAGCAACTAAGTCCTTCTCCTTCTGAAGATTAATCTCCAGACTCTTGATTTGATCATTCTTATAGGTGATAGTCCCCATCTGAATCACTGTAATGTGCTTCAGTCTGGCTATCTCATTAAGCTTTTGATCAAAAGACTTCTCAAAATTAGTTGTCATAGCTTTGAGATTAGCAATTTCTTTTGCCTGACGTTTGGCTAGGGACTTGCTCTTCTTATAAGCTTGCAACAGAACTTTATATTCATCTATCAGCTGATGAATATCTTCTTCAGACTCAGATACACTCTCATCACTTGATGGAGATGAATCTGATTCTGTATTGGCACAAGAAACTGAACTGGAAGAACAATGTTGTACCTTACTAGGTCCTGGCTGCTCCAGGATTTTGTCACTCTCTGTCAAAGCCATTAGCCCTTGGCATTGACTGTCTTCTTGTTCATATATAGAATCCATAATCTGTATGAACTCTTCTTCTTCTGCTTCAGCAAACAGCCCAATATATGCCTCAGCATCTCACTCAGTTTCTGAAGAAGAAATATCTGACAGAGTCTTCTCCTTTTTGGCAACAAATGACTTTTCTTTCTTGCCTTTAAAATGAGTTTTCTTCCTGTCACTAGACTCCTTTCTCTTTTCTGGACAATCTGCAACAACATGGCCTTGTCTGTTGCAGCAATAGCACACTATTTTTGAAACAGTTGCCTTGCTAGATTTAGTTCTCTTCCTGTCCTTCTTTGAAGCCTTTTTATTTTGATAAAAGTCTTCTTTTCCCTGTGAAGTAGAAGGCCTTGACCTCCACTATTTCTTCTTCAAGAACTTCTAAAAATGTCTAGTGAAGGCAACAAAGTCCTCATCACTTTCACTGCTTTCAGATTTTGTGCTGACTGACTCATCTGACTCTGATTCAACTACCTTTGGAGGTGGAGTTGGTGACTTACTCCTGTACTTTCTGGGGGCTTCTGTCTTGAAAGCTACTGTTCTTTCCTTATGTTAATTTCTTGTTGATTTCTCCTCCTCTTTCCTCACTGTCAACTGCATTTCATAAGACAACAATTTGCCAAACAGTGTAGGTGGAGGAATTTCTCCCAACTTAGCCATGTCTCTAATGGCACAGATCTTGGTGTCCCAATCTTTAGTTAGGGACCTTAGAAACTTGTCATTGAGTTCATAATTACTGAACTCTCTTCCATAGGACATGAGTTCATTCATTATCATATAGAACTTCTTATAGCACTCAGTTATGCTATCACCCTTTCCTTGTCTAAAACTTTCATACTCTTGATTTAGCAAGGATTTTCTGTCTTGCCTTACTTCTTCAGAACCCTCCATATACACAATAAGAGTATCCCACATCTCTTTGGCTGTCTTACAGTGTATTAGATTCTGAAAAGTTGCATCATCTATGGCACTCACTATAATGTTTTGAGCCCTTTTGTCCATGGTGGCTAGGACAATCTCATCCTTTGTCATTTCAGAGAAATCCTTTGGTGTTCTCTGATTTGCATCTAAAATTGATATCTTCATGGGCACATATGGCCCTTCTTTTACTGTGATGTAAATTCTAGGGTCTGAGGCTTGCATAAACAGCCTCACCCTTTCCTTCCATATCCCAAAGATCTCTTTCCTGCATATGGGTAATTTCATGGATCCCAATTCCTTGTGATTCTCAGTGGAATCCATGGTTCTTGATTTTCTTGAATCTGTAATTTGACTTAGACTGAATATGTCAATAGGATCTCCTCAGACTGTTAGTCCTTTTTGAGTAACCTCCCTCTGATACCACTTGAAAGATATAGTACCTAAACACCTAGAGGGGGGGGGGGGTGAATAGGTGACCAAATTCTTTTTAACTTTTTATGGAAGCAATCAGTTTTTAACACAGAATCTAATCTACTATTGCACAACAATCACACAGCATTCACATCAAACCACAATCACAGCAGACACACAGTTTTATAGTGGTTCCCCAAGCTTTGGGTACATCCACTTTCCCCCTTCGCCTATCTAGCAGTGTACTAGATTCGGCCAAACTTATCCACTATCTCAGAACCCAAAACTGGTTCCTACACCTCAGGCCCAAGGCCCTACAACTCAGCTTTTTCACAAAGCTTACACTCAGCCACAAAGGCCTACACTCAGCCACCAAGGCCTACACTCAGCCACCAAGGCCTACACTCAGCCACCAAGGCCTACACTCAGAGATTTAACTCTCCTACCCTCAGCCTTTATAATTACAGGCTTACAAGACTCAGATCCAAAGGATCCTACAAGATAAAAATGATTACAATACTATTAACTCAACAACTCAGAGAATAGAGAGATGAGATGTGAGTTTCTTGATGAGTTCTTGGAAGAACTCAGCTGAAATCAATCTGACTTAGCTTTCTTCAAAGCTTCTTGAAAGTAGAACTCAATAAAATTGACTCCTTCTGCAGTTGATCCTTGATCTCTGCTACTTAAGATTCAGAATAAATCTGAACCCTTCTTCTCAGTCTGGTTCCAACAACTGATTTCTTGGATGGAGCTCTCTCTCTCCAACTTCTTAGATCTTCACTTGGAAAGCTAGATCTTCTTCTTGTTAATGATCACTTGGACTTGTGTTTTTAATCAATCATTCCGTCCAACCACTTTTCTGTAGACTGTATAAGCCTATTTATAGGCCTTCTTCATGGTAACCGGCCGGTCCGGTTCATAACTGTTTTCTGACAACTCTGACAGGTGCTGTAGACCGGCTAGAACGGCAGCTGTCAAGTCATCCAGTCAGTTCTTGAAAAATCTCTAACTGTCTGAAAGTGTCGAGACTTTCTGTATTTAAGTGTCGACACTTATAGACCAAGTGTCGACACAAGTTGTCTAAGTGTCGACACTAGTCTACAAGGTGTCGACACAACTCCTTGTGTTGTAGATCCTATATCTCGACACTGCTTCTTCTTCAGGTGTCGACACTGATAATGTGTGTCGACACAAGTACTTGTATTTCTGTATTTTGCTGAATTCTTCTAAGTGTCGACACAACACCTTTGTGTCGACACATCTTCATGTGTTGATCTTGTCAGTGTCGACACTGCTTCTTGGTGTCGACACTTGTCTTCAGTGTTGATACTTGCTGAGTGTCGACACAGCTCCTTGTGTCGACACTTGATTCTTCTGTTGAGACTTCAGCTGAGTGTCGACACATCCATTTAGTGTCGACACTTGTACTTAGAATATTTTATTGATCTTACTGTTCTTTGCTAAGTGTCGACACAGCTCCATGTGTCGACACTTTCTTCAAGTGTTGAGTCTTCAGCTGAGTGTCGACACATACTGTCTTGTGTCGACACTTTCTTTAAGTGATGACTCTTCTGTTGTGTGTCGACATATTGTTCTAGGTGTCGACACTTACTTCAAGTGCTGACTCTTCTGTTGAGTGTCGATATATTGTTCTGGTTGTCGACACTTACTTCAAGTGCTGACTCTTCTGTTGTGTGTCGACACATTGTTCTGGGTGTCGACACTTACTTCAAGTGTTGACTCTTCTGTTGAGTGTCGACACATTGTTCTGGGTGTCGACACTTATACTTAGTCTCTGCTAACTTTTGCTGAGTGTCGACACAGCTCCAAGTGTCGACACTTTCTGGTGTAGACACAGTTCTTCTAGGTGTCGACACTGCTGCTAAGTGTCGACACAGCTTTACTACACTTTTCTTCACTGAGTGTCGACACAGCTCCTTGTGTCGACACTTTCTGTCTGGTGTCGACTCAGCATCCCTGGTGTCGACACAATGACTCCAAGTGTCGACACTGCTTGTGTGGGTGTCGACACAAGTCTTCTTAAGTGTCGACACTTTCCCTCTGGGTGTCGACACATGTACTTAGAAACGTTTTGCTTCAGTCCTGCAAATACTTAACCTGCACAAGTAACTCAAAATACATCAAATACATTTTGATGTATATCATTGAGTAGGGTGAGGCTTCTTCAAATCAGGTACATTTAAACCAATGTACCCAACACTCCTCCTCTTAACTCTCCTGAATTTGATGACTGGGATGCGAATGATGCCCTTGTCCGCACTTGCCTGGCCAACAGCCTCTCTAATGAGTGCCTTCCTGTCATTCGTCATGATGAGACGGTCAAGGCCAACTTGCTTCACCTAGCTGCTTTCTATTCGAAGGGGGGCCAGATGTCCCGTATTTATACTCTTTTTGCGGACATCTTCACCCGCCCCTCCATGTCTCCTACTGCGGCTTACCAGCAGGTTCAGGCTCTTGGCGCAGAGATCCTACAGAATCGTCCCTTCTCCGCGGACTTGGCCGACCAGCACAAATACTTCCAGGAACTCCTGGTTGTTTGTTATATTCTCCGTCTTCCCGATTCCTATGATATGATCTGCTAGCACATCTTGGGTGAGGCGGAATCTCCTACTTTGGATGCCACCACAGCTCGCATTACCGCTATTACTTCGTTGCTCCAGCGGCCTCTGTTGGCCTCCCCTCCTTCCTAGGACTCCTATGCTCACCAGGCTCAGCGGGGGGGGGGGGGGGGGGGGGGGGGGGGGGGTCCTAGTGGCCGCAGCCACTCAGGCGGGCGTGGTTCGTCCAGGTTCCTCTGCTCTCACTGTGGTCGTACCGGCCATTCTGTTGTCCGCTGCTGGCAGAAACATCCTCATCTTTGCCCTTCCGGTGATGCTCCTTCCTCTACCTCCGCTCAACTGTGATGCGTGTCAGCTTGGCAAACATCATCGCTCCTCCTTCCCGCCGAAGCAAGGCCGTGGCTCCTCTCGCCCGTTTGATCTCATTCATTCTGATGTCTTGGGTCCTGCTCCTACCCTCACTGTTGGTCGGGGTAGTTCCTACTTTGTAACTTTTATAGATGATTTTTCTAGATGTACCTGGGTGTATCTATTAAAAGATCGCTCTGAACTCTTTTCTATTTGACAATCCTTTTATTGTATGATTAATACTCAATTTGGCATTTCTATTAAAGTTTTATGCTCTGATAATGCTAAGGAATATCTTAGTCATGAGTTCTCCTCTTTCTTTTGGCAACATGGTCTTCTTCATCAAACTACCTGTGTTTACACCTCCTAGCAGAATGGGGTGGCGGAGCGTAAAAACCATCACCTCCTTGATGTTGCTCGCACTCTCATGACGCAGATGCAAGTACCCCGCTCCTACTGGGGCTATGTTGTGCTCCTCGCCTGCTATCTCGTCAATTGTCTTCCCTCCACGGTTCTCCACGGCCATACCCCCTTCTCCATTCTATACCCCCACAAGGAACCTTTTCCTCTCCCTCTCCGTGTCTTGTGGTGTACGGCTTTTGTTCACACTCCATCCGCTACCCGTGACAAGTTTTCCCCTCGTTCCACCAAGTGTGTCTTTTTGGGGTACTCTACCACTCAAAAAGGCTATTGCTGTTTTGACCCCATTCTGAGCAAACAATTTGTCTCCGCAGATGTGACATTCTTCGAGAATGCTTCCTACTTCTCTCTTGACTCCTCTCTTCCTCCTGATGACTCTGCTTCTCCACCGCCTCTCTCCGTTCCTTCCACGCCTATCGACGTCTCCACTCTTCCCTCATCTCCTCCTCCATCTCCTTCTCTGTCCGTCTCACCCCCTCCCCCTCCCCCTCCTCCCTCTTCTCCGCAGCCATCTCTCTCTAGTACCGGGCCAGCCTTCTCCGCCATGGACGCTCCGGTCGCTGAGTCACCCGTCGACCTAGATCTTCCCATTGCTCTTCGCAAAGGGGTGCGGGCGTGTACTCAACACCCGCTTGTGGCAGTTGTTTCCTATGATCGGCTTTCTCCTTCTCGCAGGTGTTTTGCCTTGGCTATCTCCGCTGCTACTACTCCCCGCACCTACCAGGAGGCTCTTACTATTCATCATTGGAAATCTGCCATGGATGAAGAGATGGCTACTCTTACTGAAAGTGGTACCTGGACCCTTGTTCCTCCACTTGTGGGCACTGCTGTGGTTGGCTGTCGCTGGGTCTTTGTTGTGAAATTTCACCCCGACGGCACTGTGGATCGCTACAAGGCCCGGCTGGTGGCCAAAGGCTTCACTCAGACTTACGACATTGATTACTTTGACACTTTCTCTCTGGTTGCTCGCCTCAGCACCATCCGGGTTCTTCTCTCTGTGGCTCTTAACAGGGATTGGGCTATTTCCCAGCTTGATGTCAATAATGCATTTCTCTATGGAGATCATCAGGAGGACGTCTACATGGAGCAACCTCCTAGGTATGTTGCTCAGGGGGAGACACGCGTATGCCGTTTGAAGAAGGCCATTTATGGCCTAAAGCAGAGCACTCGGGCGTGGTTTGACAAGTTTAGTGGTATTGTGGCTACCATCAGCTTTGCAAGGAGTTTGGCCGATCACTCCTTATTCATTCGCAAAACGGCCTCGGGACTGGTGGTTTTGGCAGTGTATGTGGATGATATTCTTCTTACTGGCGATGACCAAGCTGGGGTGGACTTGACGAAGAAACACCTCTGTCAACACCTGGTCATGAAGGATATGGGCTCCCCGAAATACTTTTTGGGGATAGAAATCTCTCGGAAGCTTGACTCGTTGGTTCTCTCCCAATGGAAGTATGCCCTTGATCTTCTACAAGAGGAAGGATTGACAGGTGCCAAACTGGCCCGGTTTCCCATGGCTATTGGAGAAGACAAAACATGGATGGATGACTCGCCTCTTATATCTGATGTCACAAGGTACAGACGTTTGGTGGGCAAACTCATCTATCTCATAGTGACCAGACCTGACATCTCCTATGTTGTAGGCAAGGTCAATCAGTTTATGCAAGCTCCCAAGGAGTGCCATCTTCAGTCTGCCTTGAAGATTTTAGAGTATGTCAAAGCAGCACCGGGCAAAGGGCTAATCTTTCAGAGGAATGGTCATCTGAGGGTTGAAGCCTACTCAGATTCAAGCTATACGGATGATAAAGGCGATCGTAAATCCACATCAGGTTTTTGTACTTTTGTTGGAGGAAATCTTGTGAGTTGAAAGAGCAAGAAACAGTCTGTTGTCTCCAGATCCAGTGCAGAATCCGAATACCGGAGTATGGCGTCAACCACGTGTGAGTTAAAGTGGTTGTGGGCTCTCATGCTTGACCTAGGAGAGGTCTATGACTATCCTCTTCCTATGTTCTGTGACAATAAGGCCGCTATATTCATATCCAAAAATCCGGTCTTCCATGAGAGAACAAAGCATATAGAGGTTGACTGCCACTTCATTCGGGAGGAGATTTTGAAGAAACAGATTTGTACTCTGTTTGTCACCTCTGACAAAGAATTGGCAGATATCTTCAAAAAACCGGTCTCTACTTCCTTCTTCCACATTTATGACAAGCTGGGCATGATTGATATCTATGCTCCAGCTTGAGGGGGAGTGTTGAAGTATTAGACCGGGCGACCTTGCGGTCTTGTCTGGCGGTTTATTGACTGCGCGGTCTAGCGGTTCCTTCCCAGCAAGTTCATATTCAGACGGTTGTTGTTTGTAGTCCGAGCGGTCTGGCGGTCTCACTCAGAAGCCTGGAGACCGGGCGGTCTATCGGTCTCCTATTGCGGCATGTTCTTATCCTGCTGGAGTTGCCGAGCGGTTAACCCATCTGTCTAACCGCGCGGCCTGTGCGGTCTCTTTAATTTCTAGCCGCTCAGCCCTGTACATGTTTAGTCCCACATTGTTTGTTTGTACTCTCTCTTATCTCCTCCATTCTATAAAAGGGAGGCCATACCTTTGTAAATGATATCTTTTTTTATATAATAAAATTTCAATTATTCAAATTTCTGTCCGTTTGTTAGCTGCGTGTTCGCTACTTTTACAACCCCCTCCGGGTATAAAACACTTAACCTCCCGGAGGGGTCAACCTGCCATGCCAGCTGATGGGATCCTGGGTGGCGAGACCCCCTCCGGGTAAAAAATACTTAACCTCCTGGAGGGGTCAACCTGTCATGCCAGTTGATGGGAGCCTGGGTGGCGAGACCTCTTCCGGGTAAAAAACACTTAACCTCCCGGAGGGGCAACCTGCCATGCCAGCTGATGGGAGCCTGGGTGGTGAGACCGCTTCTGGGTAAAAAAACACTTAACCTCCCGGAGGGATCAATCTGTCATGCCAGCTGATAGGAGCCTGTGTGGCGAGACCCCCTTCGGGTAGAAAACACTTGGACTCCCGTAGGGGTCAACCTGCCATGCCAGCTGATGGGAGTCTGGGTGGCGAGACCCCCTCCGGGTAAAAAACACTTAACGTCTCGGAGGGGTCAACCTGCCATGCCAGCTGATGGGAGCCTGGGTGGCGAGACCCCCTCGGGGTAAAAAAACACTTGGCCTCCCGGATGGGTCAACCTGCCATGCCAGCTGATGGGAGCCTGGGTGGAGAGACCCCCTACAGGTAAAAAAACACTTAACCTCCCGGAGGGGTCAACCTGCCATGCCAGCTGATGGGAGCCTGGGTGGCGAGACCCCCTCCGGGTAAAAAACACTTAGCCTCCCGGAGGGGTCAACCTGTCATGCCAGCTGATGGGAGCCTGGGTGGCGAGACCCCTTTTAGGTAAAAAAAACACTTGGCAAGCACGAGAGATACCACCGGCCCTGCCCAGCTAGTGAGAGCCTGAACAGCGGGACCCTCTCGGAGTGAGTCCTACTCCACCCTCCGAGAGATCAACATGCCCTGCCAGCTAGTGAGAGCCTAGCCGCGGAATCCATCTCGAGGTGAGACCTACTCCCCCTCTGAGAGATCAACCTTCCTTGCCAGTTAGTGAGAGCCTGCTAGTGGAATCCATCTTGAGATGAGACCTACCTCACCCTCCGAGAGATCAACCTGTCCTGCCAGCTAGTGAGAGCATGACAGCGGAATCTATCTCAAGGTGAGGTCTTTCATGTATCACAAATATTCTTTGGCGGTCCCTGTCTTTAATCATAACTGATACAGTACGGGAAAGGTTCACTACAAGAGATGATTCACTTTTTCCTACCTCCCTCTTCCCTCGTGAATCATCGGATCCCTCACCGGGTGCCCAGATCAATCCTGTCCTCACATCTCTCCCCTGCCTCTTCAGGTCGGACTTCTTCAATCTGCACCAGCTCTTGCGCTTGTTGAGGATGATGAGCCTGTGGTGCCGGAGCTCTTGTCCTTCTAACCTCCAGAAATTCGAGGCAGGTAGCCATCACATGGCCTTCCTCTTGGTGGAACTCACAGTAGGGTAACTCTACTCTGGCTCTTTTCCTTCCAGCGCGGTTCCTCCTGGTGCACTTCCTTCCCCCCCCGCTGGGGTCATCTCGCCTAAACCCCTGGGAGTTGGCTCGTCGAGAGGGGGGGAGCTAGCTCCTTGGGTGTTGGAGTGGAGCTGCCACCCCGAGGAGCAGTGTTTCGCAGCATCTCCATGATGCCTTGGATGGAGACTATGAACTCTTGCCTCCCCACAAAGGGTCCTGGGCTCGGGAGCTCGCCGAGATCATCACTACCTCCCCGATCTCCAACCATAACACTCTCCCGAGTTCACTCTCCACGCTCACCACACCAAAAGTGTTGAAGCCAAAATTGACCTCTGTGGAGTTCGGGGTCCCAAAAGAGGGGTAACCTCACACCACTACACTGGGGGGGGGGGGACGTCACAGATCAAAGACTTGGGAAACTAGAAATAGACCCTCGGCACTAGCGTGAAGGTCCCACCACACACCCGGAAGGTCACAAGAGCACTTCCACTCCCTCACCAATGGCTGAGACGGGTACCTTGGAGAGCTCTCTTACTCAACCAAGCAGAAGCCTAAGGAGGAGGAAGCCCAAAAAACTCCTCCAAAGGTACCCAAGGGGGTCTATTTATAGTTTTTCCAAGCATAGGGACCAAAATGCCACAAATACCCCTAGGACAAAAAGGCCTTAGGCCAATAGAAAACATCCACACCGGGGGGTAAAGAGGTAATTCCACCCTGAGTGTATAACGGTAAAACCATGGCCAAAAGAGGTCCAAGGGAGGGTAGAGCCATACCCCCTATCTCCCCGGGCACCCGAGACGAGCAAGTGACCCCCGTCGAAGAGCTACCCGCTCGGGGTGGGAGCCTAGCCGCAGGCTGCTCTCGCCCCCACGAGCTAGCCTCCCGGGGCGAGAGCCTGGCTGCAGCCCGCTCTCGCCCCCGCGAGCTAGCCGCCCTGGGCGAGAGCCTAGTCGCAGGCCACTCTCGACCCCGCGAGCTAACCGCCCGCTGCGAGAGCCTAGCCGCAGGCCGCTCTCGCCCCCGCAAGCTAGCCGTCCGGGGTGAGAGCCTGGCCGTAGGCAGCCCTCGCCCCTGCGAGTTAGCCTCCCGGGGCAAGAGCCTTGCAGCAGGCTGCCCTCGCCCCCGCGAGCTAGCCGCCTGGGTCGAGAGCCTGGCCGCAGGCCGCTCTCGCCCCCGTTAGCTGACCGACCAGGGCGAGAGCCTGGCCGCAGGCCGCTCTCGCCTCCGCGAGCTAGCCGTCAATGGCGAGAGTGCAAGCGGCGGGGTTCTGGCCTCCAGCCGGTCTTGCTGTTCCCACCTTGCACCTATCAGGCCGAGGCGGGTGTCAGCCAACTTGTCACACCCGTCCCCAAAAAGGGGCCACTGGGGGCGGCAGATTTTTCCTCCCCTTGTTGAAGTTGGTGACCGGGCGGCCTGGCGGTTTGTATTGGCGGGTTGGAGACCGCGCGGTCTGGCGGTCTGTCTCAGCCGGCTTGGAGACCGGGCGGTCTGGCGGTCTACCCTGGCAGTCTCGCTTCCTCTCTGGTGGTAGCCGTGCGGTTAGCCCTGCTGTCTAACCGCGCGGTTTGTGCGGTTTGTCTTGTATAGTCCGCTTAGTCCTGTAATTATTAGTCCCACATCTCTTATTTGTATTCTCTCATCTCTCCTCCATTCTATATAAGGGAGGGCATACCTTTGTAATAGATATCTTTTTTGGATAATAAAATTTCAATTATTCAAAAGTTTATTTGCTTGTTCTCTACTTTTCGCTTCTTTTCGCTACTTTCTAACATGGTATCAGAGGACACGGTCATTTCCTCCTGATTCTGTGCGCTCTCTGTTGTTCGCAGCTTGTTTTCTGCATCCTGCGACTTGTCTCGCGGCTTGCCTTCTCTTCTGTCCGCGCGGCTTGTTTCTATCCGCGCGGCTTGTTTCTGTCTGCTGCCCTGTTCGCGCGGCTTGCTTCTTCTTCTTCTTGATTCTCTTCTCCTCTGTTATTCGTCGCAGCGACCTGTTTCCTTGCCGCCACGCTCCTTGTTCTTTCTTGCCTCTCCGACTTCCTAGTCGTTGCGGCCTGTCTCTGTCCGCGTGACTTGTCTCTACCCGCTGCGGACTTCTTCTCCCTGTCCGCCTCTGCTTTCCCCATTACCGCTTGTCTCTATTCTCGCGGTTTGCTGCTGTGATCTGCCTGACCGTACGGGTTGTTCCTTTTTCACCCGCATCTTGGTCGCGGTCGCCTGCTCTTCTCTTCTCTTCTGTTCGCTCGGCCTTCTCAGTCCGCGCGACCTCTTCCCCGCTGGGCCTTTACCTGCTTTTTTGCCGCTTGATTCTCCGTCTGCCCGCGCGCTCTGTCCGCGCGGCTTGCCCCTTCTTTTTCGCGACCTTTTTCGCGATCTCCTCTATTCGCCGTACTCTACTTCTTATTGCCTTCTACCCGCTCCTGCTTGCTAGTCGCCCCGGCCTCATCTTTGGCCGTGCGACTTGTTCTCCTCTGTTCGCCCGACTTTTTCAGGCCGTGCGACTTCTTTCCCTCTGCTTTGCTCGGCTTTTTGGAAGCGGCCTTCCTAACCGCCCGACCTGTTTTCTGGTCGCCCGGCTTGGTGCTCTTTTCTCTTCTCGCGGCTTGTTCCTCTCGTCGCGGTTTGCTCCTCTCTTGCTTCCATGGCTTTCCTCTCCTCCAGTCTGTCCGCCTCCGTGGTCACCTCTTCTGGTAGTGCTCATGTTGTGACTCGCGGACAATGGCTCATCGACTCTGGTGCAACAAATCATATGACAGGCAACCCTCAATGTTTCTGTCTTCTTGACACACAGGCTCAGTTGCCCCCGGTCATTGTTGCTGATGGATATCCCTCCCCGGTCCATGGGACGGGCATGGTTCAAGTCACTCCATCTCTCTGCTTGACTGATACCCTCTATGTGCCCAAGTTTCCGTGCAACTTATTATCGGTTACTTCTTTATACAAGCAACTACGGTGTTCTGTCACATTCACCCCTACCTCTTGTGCTTTTCAGGATCCGGACTCCCAACGGACGATTGCTACCGGGACTGAGAGTGGTGGCCTCTACTTCCTCGACAACGTTTCTGCTCTATCCGCCTTCTCCTCCTCCTCTACAGATCTTCTCCAATGGCATCTTCGCCTTGGACATGCTCCTCCCCGAATTCTACGACAGCTCCTTCTGCACCTCCCTCCTCATCATCCTCCTTTAAACTGTGATGCATGTCAACTTGGCAAACATCACCGCTCCTCCTTCCCACCATCGCAAAGTCGGGGCTCTTCCCATCCGTTTGACCTCGTTCACTCTGACATATGGGGTCCCGCTCCTAACCTCACCATCGGTCGGGGTAGTTCCTATTTTGTCACCTTCATTGATGATTTCTCTCGATGTACGTGGGTATATCTTCTCAAAGATCGCTCCGCGTTGTTCTCTGTTTGGACCTCCTTTTATTCTATGGTTCAAACTCAGTTTGCTACGTCTATTAAACTCCTTCGTTCTGACAATGCTAAGGAGTATCTTAGCCACGACTTCTCCTCCTTTTGTACTCACCATGGTGTTATTCGTCAAACCAGCTGTGTCTACACCTCACAACAAAATGGGGTGGCGGAACGCAAAAAACCGTCACCTCCTTGATGTCGCTCGCACAATGATGACTCAAATGCATGTTCCTCGCTCCTATTGGGGCTATGCTGTCCTCCTCTCCTGCTATCTCATCAATCGCCTTCCCTCCACCGTTCTCCACGGTGCTACCCCCTTCTCCATTCTTTATTCGGACAAGGATCCCTTTCCTCTTCCTCTGCACATCTTTGGGTGCACCGCTTTTGTGCACTCTCCCGCTGCCACCCGTGATAAACTCTCACCACGTGCCACCAAATGTGTCTTTCTGGGCTACTCTCCCACTTAGAAAGGATATTGTTGCTTTGACCCTGTTACCCGCAAGCAATTTGTCTCTGCGGATGTCACCTTCTTTGCCAATGCATCTTACTTCTCTCCCGCTTCCTCTTCTACTCCTCCTGCTTCTACTTCTCCGACCAACCCATCCATTCCCTCTGCTCCCACTGATGTTCCACCCACTCCACCGTCTTCCACATCCTCCTCATCTCCACCCTCTACTCCGCTTTCTCCCTCCACTCCGCTGCCATCTCTCTCTACTCCCAGGCCAGCTCTCTCCACCACGGATACTCCGGATACTGAGGCACCTGCTGACCTGGATCTCCCGATTGCTCTTCGCAAAGGGGTACGGGTCTGTACCCACCATCCGCTTGCTGCAGTTGTTTCCTACGATCGTCTTACCCCTGCTCTCCGAGCCTTTGCACTGGCTATCTCGGCCACTGCCACCCCCCGTTCCTACCAGGAGGCCCTTACTATTCCTCACTGGAAAGTTGCCATGGATGAGGAGATTGCTACTCTCACTGAACGGGGTACCTGGACTCTTGTTCTGCCTCCTTTCGGCACAGATGTTGTTGGTTGTCGCTGGGTCTTCGTGATGAAGTTTCTCCCAGATGGTAGTGTGGATCGTTATAAGGCTCTCCTGGTTGCCAAGGGTTTTACCCAAACTTATGGGATTGATTACTTTGACACTTTCTCTCCCGTGGCTCGCCTCAATACTATTCGGGTTCTTCTCTCTGTGGCTGTCAACAGGGATTGGCCCATCTCGCAACTAGATGTTAAGAATGCCTTCCTCTATGGTGATCTGCAGGAAGATGTTTACATGGAGCAACCTCCTGGGTATGTTGCTCAGGGGGAGACACGGGTATGCCGGCTAAGGAAGGCTATCTATGGCCTCAAGCAGAGTCCTCGTGCCTGGTTTGACAAGTTCAGTGGCATTGTTGCGGCCATTGTTTTTACACGAAGCTCAGCAGATCACTCCTTGTTTGTTCGGAAAACCGCCTCTGGTCTTGTTGTTCTTGCGGTTTATGTTGATGACATTCTTCTTACTGGCGATGACCAGGATGGGGTATTGATGACCAAGAAACACCTTTGTCAACATCTGGTTACAAAGGATATGGGCTCCCCGAAATACTTTCTGGGGATTGAAATCTCTAGAAAGCCCAACTCCATGGTCCTTTCACAACAGAAGTATGCTCTTGATCTTTTAAAGGAGGCAGGACTCACTGGTGTTAAACCTGTACGTTGTCCTATGGCTGCTGGAGAAGACAAAACTTGGACAGATGACTCACCTCTTCTCTCTGATCTTACGAGATACCGGCGTCTGGTGGGCAAGCTCATATATCTCACGGTAACCAGACCCGACATCTCTTATGTTGTTGGCAAGGTGAGCCAGTTCATGCAAGCTACGAGAGAGTGTCATCTACAATCTGCTCTGAGGATATTAGAGTATATTAAAGCTGCTCCAGGGAAAGGACTCCTATTTCAGAAGAATGGTCACCTAAGGGTTGAAGCTTACTCTGATTCAAGCTATGCGGATGACAAAGGTGACCGCAAATCGACTTCAGGTTTCTGCACATTTGTTGGAGGCAATCTTGTGAGTTGGAAGAGCAAGAAACAGTCTGTCGTTTCCAGGTCTAGTGCAGAAGCGGAATATCGTAGCATGGCATCGACTATATGTGAGTTGAAGTGGTTGAGGGCTCTCATGCTTGACTTAGGAGAGGTTTACAACTATCCTCTTCCTATGTTCTGTGACAATAAGGCCGCAATACACATTTCCAAAAATCCAGTCTTTCATGAGAGAACAAAACACATAGAAGTCGACTGTCATTTTATTCGGGAAGAAATATTGAAGAAACAGATTTGCACTCCATTTGTCACGTCCGACAACGAGTTGGCAGATGTCTTCACCAAGCCGGTGTCCGCTTCCTTTTTCTACATCTGCGACAAGCTAGGCATGATCGATATATATGCTCCAGCTTGAGGGGGAATGTTGAAGTTGGTGACCGGGCGGCCTGGCGGTTTGTATTGGCGGGTTGGAGACCGCGCGGTCTGGCGGTCTGTCTCAGCCGGCTTGGAGACTGGGCGGTCTGGCGGTCTACCCTGGCAGTCTCGCTTCCTCTCTGGTGGTAGCCGTGTGGTTAGCCCTGCTGTCTAACCGCGCGGTTTGTGCGGTTTGTCTTGTATAGTCAGCTTAGTCCTGAAATTATTAGTCTCACATCTCTTATTTGTATTCTCTCATCTCTCCTCCATTCTATATAAGGGAGGGCATACCTTTGTAATAGATATCTTTTTTGGATAATAAAATTTCAATTATTCAAAAGTTTATTTGCTTGTTCTCTACTTTTCGCTTCTTTTCGCTACTTTCTAACACCCCCTACTAGTATATTACAAGGGATGGGCCTAAATTTGTCACCAAGAGTGCAAAACTTCTCCAAAAGCTTAAAAACTCATAGTTGGTCCTGCGCCTGCTGGGAGGACCCCCCACTCTGCGAATATGGGGTTGTACACATATAATGTGAGTCCGTCAGGAGCCCCACAATATATAGATGTCACAACTTTAGTATTGTAAAATGATATAGATGAACTATTCATCTCAAAACGCAAAAATTTAAATAGCAGAAACATTCCAACACAGACCAGAAGTTATCCACATCCACAAGGAGTCCAATATGGCCTTATGGCCTTACATTAACCAAATATTCATAGCATCAACATCATCAAACAAACATGGGTACAGAGAAATCCTCGTACTACCTCGGCATGCAAGCCGAAAATCAAACAGAGGAATCAACAAACTACCAAAATGAGAGGGGGGAAACACTTCATGAGACTTAGGACTTTTGGGTCGGTAAGATAGCTCCAGCTTGCAATCCTTGCCCTGTAAAATTTATCATAACGTGGGTCAGCAAAGGCTGATCTCAAAATATGTAACCAACACCCCTCCTCTTGGCCGTCTCTAGCGGACCACGGGGAACTTCATCACCCTGCAGGTCAGTACTTCATATACATATGTATTAAAACATAAAGAATATAAAATATCAAGTAATGGTGTCACAAGCATCATTCACATTTCTTTGTTTAGCAGGTAAATAAGGGGTCTACCAACGCAGTATGTATACAAACCTATGTTTTACCCAAGACACCATATAGCATGTATGATTCTAACATATTATCAAACATCGTCGCATCATATCATCCACAGGGGTACTCTCATTTCATCCAGAGGCATACAAGCCCAAGGACAAGAACTCTCGCCGAGACCCCACCCGCACATGGATCACAACACCATCAGGCTTGTCCATTAGCTCCATCGTTCTTGCCATGCACATACAATTGATGCTAAGAACTCTTGCTTGTACCCTACCCGCACATGGATCACAGCATCGTCTGGCTTGTCCAAAGATATAGACATTCTCGTCAGTTTCCACAAAGAAGGGACTTGTCATGCGGGGACACCCTCCACATTTGAATCACAACATCACGGGATAATTTAGCTGGCCACAAAGACAAAATCATGCATTCACACAACATTCAATGAGCATATCATTTCCCGCCCAAAATCACCATTTGTTCTCACACGAAAAAATAAGGGCACCGTAATGACGTCTTTGCTGCAATCGAATTTCTAGCAAAATCTCTAGAATGCACGTCAAGCAACATCACCGAATCGGACCATCGATTATAATTATGGCTTCACCCACAATGCCTAATCCGCTAACGGAGCGGATGTTTAATGCAAAGTATGTCGGGTGTTGAAGCCAGGAAAATCCTAACCTCAGAATTCGGACCAAAGCCGCCTAAGGTTACCGGTTCAGAAGTTAGATCAGACGGCTAGGGTGACTAGAAAGAGTGCATATGTCAAACAGGACCCCAGATGTTGCGGTAGGAAGGTCCCACCACGTACCCGGAAGCTCGAAAGGAGCAACCCCTTCTCGATTAAAGATGGCCGAACAAGGTACGATGGAAGCTAGCTGGCAAAGTCGCAAGGTCACGACTTGCTCTCTAAGGAAGAGGAATCCAAAGACTTAGCTAGAATCTCGGAAATGAGGCGATCGAGTACCTTATTGAAGATTTCCTGTACCTCACCTCGTACCCTTGGGGTCCTATTTATAGGCAAATCCAAGAGCGGGGGTCATATTTATGCCCCACCCCAATCGGCGACTAGGCGACTTCCAGGAGGAACTCGCACATGCTGGGTGAGTATCTCGCCTAGTCGCCAACCTGGCGAGTATGCGAGGGGAGCTCGCCATACTCGCTCAGGCCTTCTAGGGTCTTGCATGCTGATGTTGACTTTTGTCTTGACTTGTTGACCTTGAGTCCCGCTGTCCTGGCTGTGGTAGGGCTCATCCTCGACGAATACGAGTTGTACACAATCCCCTCTCTTTCCGAGCGACGTAGGAGCTCAGAAAGAATCATCCAACACTTATTCGGAGAGCTGCTATGTCGAGTATCCGGTTTGCTCGCCTCTTGTAACTGTCTGCCGATCTCTATAAATAGGGGGGCCTGGTCTTTTAGTCGGACTTTTAGAACTCACGCATAATATCGAACGTCGAGAAATTCCTTCACGATAGCCTCGCCGCGTTGAATGGTGCCCACGGCGTCGCCAAATCCAAAAGGCCACGCGAGGAAGATGTCTCTGCCGACCTCCCTCCCCCCAAGAAGAAGAAGACTAAGAAGGCCAAGAAGCTCGCCCCTGGTGACGATAACCTGTCGCCACTGCCCGGTAAAGTCGCGGCGACCACTAACGCCCCTGCTTGCTCTGTTGATACACAGCAGCTGCTTAGTGACTTGGGGCTCGACGATATTCCCGATGTCGCCACCCCTAACGCGAGTCTACTCGGCTCGCTCGACATCCCAGAACTTGCCTCCAGCCTGGCCCCGGAAACTACCTCTGCCTCGGTGTCGCGGCACGTTGAAGTCGTTGACCTGTCAGGTTGTCACAATGCCGAGATACCCTTTTCTTCATTGGTGATTGTCGCCGCTTCTCGCTCACTTTACCTTGATACTCGCAGATTCACCACCGGGGGGGGGGGGGGGCTGGCGCGATCATGAATGTTGCCCTGCTGAGTTCCGCGTCGTTGGTCGCTCTTCCTGCCGGGAGACCAGTAAAGACCGCGCACTTGGTGCGGATCCATGTCGGCGGCAAAAAGGTATCTGAGGCCTCAGTTCCTTCGGTGAGCAAGGAGTTGTCGCTGAAGAATCCTCTACCAAGGAAGGTGACCCCGGCGAGAAAGGATCCATTGCCGACGGATCCTCTTCCAAAGAAGGTTCCGCCGGTGAGCAAGGGTCTTCCAGCGAGTTCTGCGCTGCCCGCGAAGAGCTCTACGCCGCCTGCCACTAGTTTTGCGCTGCCTCCGGTGAGGTCTTCACTGCCAGCGACGAGCTCTTCGCTGCCCTCGCCAAGTTCTTCGCTGCCCCCGCAGCCGCCTCTTACAAATGTTTCCACCATCCAGTCGGTAACTGCATCCTTGTCGCTGCAACCTCCTCTTGTTGCACCTTCGCAAGTTGCCACGACGCGACTTCCTCCGACTCCCCCGGTGAAGAACCCTCAGCAACCGGTGAGTTTGTCGTTGCTCCTTCCCCCTTCATCGCATCCTGCGGGGAGTAAGCCAGTCAAGCCGCGACCGAGCTACTTCCCGTCGAGAGTTGCGGATGCTGGACAAGGGGGACGCGGGCAAGGCAAGGCGGTCGAGCACGCTGGTGGGCCGTATTCAAGCCGGCGAGATGAGCCAGCTCGCGGATCCTCTCCTCGCCGTTCTAGAGCTCCTCGCCGCGGTATGCGTCGCTATTGATGTTGCATATGGCCACTTGTACCCTACTTCTAATCTGGGGACTTTCTCTTTCTGACAGATCGGCCGGCGACACTAGGGGCGGCCTTCATCGACGTCATTGGGTTGTCGGGCATCGAATATCGTCACGCCGCTGCTCGCGCCTACATGGAGCTAGAGAGCAAGCTCGACCAGCTGGCGATTTGCGAACCTCATCGGTGAATATCATCCCTGGAAGTGAGGATGTCGAAAATGGAAGAGCTCCGGAGTACTCTGGAGAGCTTTGAAGCCCGCTTCCACATGGTAAAGGAAAATGATCGCCAACTGGCGATTAATAACCATCGCCTCCAGCTTGTTCTCGACGAGCTGGTCGGTATTCGCGCGAGTATGGGCTCTGTTGGCTGGCTGACGAGGATGGAGGAGCAGTTGCAACTTGGCGATGACGCGATGGCGCTGGAGACGGAGCACTTCCGGTGGGCACGCGATATGGGCTAGGATGGGCGACATCCTCACCCTCCAGAGAGACTTCCAAGGACTTAGGATTTTTTTTTCTTTCTTCTATTTGAAGCTCGCCTAGTGCAACTTTATGAACATTTATTGATTGTAATAAGCGAGTTTGAATCTCTCACTGTTATTAAATTTTCCTTCTTCCAATGTTTTTGCGATATCTTGTCTGGAATGTACCGAGTTTATTCTGTAGATTTTAATCAAGCGTTATCTACACTGTGTGACCTACGCAACGGAATCAGCTTACTCGCTTAGATCACGACTTGGGCCGATACTCGTCGGAATGAAGATATACCCCCATGGCGCCTATAAATAGAGGGGGTAGGTAGGACATAAGTATGTTGTTGCGCTTGTGAACCCCTAGCTCGCGAGTATCTTTTCCTACTCGCGCGCTACGAACTTCCTTTGTTTCTCGCCTTTCTCTCTTCTCCTCTTTGTTAGACTTGCCAAAATGGTTGGAGATGATGCTAGTGCTCGCCACCAAGCTCATGCCGCCAATTTTGCGGATGCAGCTTTCAAGAAATCCATTACGACAGAGCGCGACCTAGAGAGTTTCAGGGAAAGGCTCTTGCCTGAGGGATATTCGGCCAGGCTCCCGAGTCGTACCGAGCGACTAAACACATACATAGAGGGTGCGCTGGTCCTCCCCCTTTGCCATTTCGACGTTGGCCTGCGACTTCCACTGTGGCCGGAGTATTGCGAGATATTGCGGTACTTCGGCATTGTCACAGCGCAAATTAACTCCAACGGCGTCACCATCATCATGGGGTTCCTCTGCTACTTGCGCGAGGAGAGGGTCGCCTTCGACATTTTAGTCTTTCGCAAGATATTCACCTTCGCCGCGACTACCGAGGGCGTGGTCTACTTCAGCAGCCACGTCTGCACTATGGTGGGGACGGCGAACAAGTCCACTTGAAAGTGCAGCTAGATCTGATATACTCTAGAGGGGGGTGAATAGAGTATATGGTGCTTTGATACTTTTTACAATAGTTGTTGTAATATGTGTGAGCAGGGAAGCAGTAATAAAACTAATCACAGCACCAAGTTAAACAAAAGCTAATCACAGAGTAATCAAGGCCAAAAATAAACATAAAAACAAACAAAACCAGAAGACACAAGGAAATATAGTGGTTCCCCTAAACTTGGGTACATCCACTCTTCTACCACCCTAGGTAGGAATCCACTGCAGGATGAGTTGATCAGGTGTCCTGGGCACCAATGAGCTTTTGATAAGGTGCTCAAAAACCAAAGCAGATTTTTTGATCAGGTGTCTTGCCACCAATGAGCTTTTGACAAGGTGCTCAAAAACCAAGCTCAAACTTTTGAAGGGAGTTTGAGAAACCCTTTACAGAGGTGGGGATGAGAGAGTGATGAAAGTCTTCTTTTCTCAATCACAATGAGAAGACAATGTGGATTCAGTGATGTTGTCAAAGCTCCCCCTGAGATGTAGAATAGTTCAGGAGTGGAAGCTTTGCTTCAGGGTGTAGGCCTTCAACTAGATGAAAAACTCCAGCAAGCTCTGTAGACAAATCTGAATATGTTGTCTCTTGAAAGCCTGGATCAGAAAGAAGAAGATGAAGTTGATTTCCTCTGTTTGAAAACTTATTGCAGAGTCCTTCTTTTGTAGAGAGAAAAAGTCTTCCTGCTTTTTCTCTCTCTATCTCTTGTTGTTATTTCTGAGCCTCTCTGCTATATATCTTTTTTTTTTGCTATCACTTTTTATCTTCTGTATAAAATATATATATGTATCCACTGGGCTGAGGAAAGTCATTTTTAATTCTTGTCTAATGCGACAGAGATATTTTCAAGAAAGGAAACTGTCTTGGAAAGGTAACTGACAATAAACCTCTGAATTGATTCATATTTAATGCAGCCTCCCAACGGCTATATTCATAAGAATATTTAGCATTAAATATATTAGCTATAAATTCCTTTACTTAAGCCTTGAATAACTCTAGCCAGCTGTCTCCAATAACTGCACAGGAAATCACCAAAATTTAATCTAAAAAGCTTCTCCAATCTGCGTTCGACTATAGTTGAACTCCGTTCGACTATCGTTGAACTCCGTTCGACTATCGTTGAACTCCGTTCGACTATAGTTGACCTGCATCTGAGTTATCTGTTCTCTTAGAGCTGAACACAGAAATAGTTGAACTCCGTTCGACTATAGTTGAACTCCGTTCGACTATTTCTGGACTGCAATGGTTGAACTCCGTTCGACTATTTCTGGACTGCAATAGTTGAACTCCATTCGACTATTTCTATACTGCAATAGTTGAACTCCGTTCGACTATTTCTGGACTGCAATAGTTGAACTCCGTTCGACTATTTCTGGACTGCAATAGTTGAACTCCGTTCGACTATTTCTGGACTGCAATAGTTGAACTCCGTTCGACTATTTCTGGAGCTAAAATTTCTGAACTTCAAAACTAATTTTCTCTGGAATTCTTCTGCACTTCTTCTGGGATTCTTTCTGAGGAATACTTGGAAAGCCCTATGACCCTTTGACTATACATTTTGGGTCAAACTAATCATCCTAATAGTGATCCTAACCCAAATCAGAACCTAAGGTTCCAACAATCTCCCCCTATTTGGGTGAGGATACTATTTACATAAAAACAAAATACAAAGCAAAAAGATCTGCCTGAATTATAATATAATAGCAGATGTACATGGGTGCTTTGTTAAAAAGGGATTCAAAATAAAAGAAATACTAACAGAAACTAAGGGGCAGCTGCATAGAATCTAATAAAGTGACAGCTGCACTTTTGTTCATTTTCATTCTGAGATTCTGGTAATCTCCCCCTATAGTTATAGCCTTCTGAACAATTTTCCTGAAAGGAGATGTTAGGAATTCTGGACCCAGATTTGCCTTGGGTCTTATTTTTATTTCACAATAATAATTTGAAGTAAAGTAATATCCAGGGAAATCTTTATAGCCAAGTGGATGAAGTTTCCTAGAAGGGATGAACCACTGGGTATAAGGATTTTTAAATTTTTGATTATGAAATGATTTAAAATCTTTGCTATGAAAATCTGAGCTCAGCGAAGAATATTTTCGTCGACCTGAGCTCGACGATTTATAGTGAGATCGTCGATCTCGGTTCAGAGAACAATATAGGTTGTTTTCTCTGTTCCAATTTCGTTGACCTCTATTCAGAGTTCGTCGACCTGAGTTCGACTAATTATGTTGAACACAGATTTTCTGAAAATCTTTAACTGATTTTAATGAGGCTATATGATTTAAAGTAATTTCTAAATCTTCATTGAATTTTATGTTTTTAGAAGAAAGTTTATTTACTTTCTCTCTAAGAAGTTTTATTTCCTTCTTAGATTGAATCAGATCTTTACATAATAATTTAAAATCTATTTTAAGTTCTTCTGATGAAAAGTCAAGGGTAGAGATAACCTGATCTTCATCATCATCTAATTCAGATTCTTTATCTTCATCATACCTTTTGCAAGATGCATCTATTGCCATTAGACAAAATTCTCTTGCTCTTGCTTCTTCTTCATCCTCAGTTATGCAAGATGAAGCTTCAGAGTTACTCCAGGAATCAGCATTTGATGTTCTTTCTTTTGCTGATCCAGCAGCCATTACTGTGAGAGAGTCCCAAATTTCCTTTGCAGATGAACATTCAGCAATCTCTTGAAAAATATCATCAGACATTGATTCTGCAAGAATGTTCATTGCTTGTGCATCAGCCATCTTAAGCTGTTTTTGAGCTTCTGTAGCTGCAGATGGTGTAAAGGGACCTGACAAAATAGAATTATAAATGGCTTCATCAATAGAGTTCATAAAAAGCCTAATCCTTGCCTTCCATAGTGCAAGCTTGTCCAGATTGCACTTAGGAGGTCCAGTGCTTGACCATTCTTCATTTTGTGCCATGAAAAACTCTTAAGAACAATAAGATCTATCAAGGATCTTTTGATTCAGGTGTTAGCCTGTACAACCACCAAGGTGTGGTATGTTTAACCAACCTCCCTCTGATACCAATTGAAAGTGAGGTGATAGATCTGATATGCTTAAGAGTTTTTTGAAAATAAAATGCAAAATAAAATTCACAGCACATAAGGAAGAAAACAGAGCAAGCAAACCAGACGACACAAGGAAATTTATAGTGGTTCCCCAAATCTGGGTAATCCACTCTTCTACCACCCTGGTAGGAATCCACTTCAGGAAGGAGTTGATCAGGTGTGCTGTCACCACAAGATATGCTTCAGGTAGATCTAGAAACCCTTCAGGCTTTTGATCAGGTGCCTAAAAACCAATAAGTTTTTGATCAGGTGCCCTATCACCAAGGAGTTCACTTTTGAAGGGAGTAATAACCCTGTACAGAGGTGGGGATGAGAGAGTGATGAAAGTCTTCTTTTCTCAATCACAATGAGAAGACAATGTAGATTCAGTGATGTTGTCAAAGCTCCCCCTGAGATGTAGAATAGTTCAGGAGTGGAAGCTTTGCTTCAGGGTGTAGGCCTTCAACTAGATGAAAAACTCCAGCAAGCTCTGTAGACAAATCTGAATATGTTGTCTCTTGAAAGCCTGGATCAGAAAGAAGAAGATGAAGTTGATTTCCTCTGTTTGAAAACTTGTTGCAGAGTTCTTCTTTTGTAGAGAGAAAAAGTCTTCCTGCTTTTTCTCTCTCTATCTCTTGTTGTTATTTCTGAGCCTCTCTGCTATATATCTTTTTTTTTTGCTATCACTTTTTATCTTCTGTATAAAATATATATGTATCCACTGGGCTGAGGAAAGTCATTTTTAATTCTTGTCTAATGCGGTAGAGACATTTTCAAGAAAGGAAACTGTCTTGGAAAGGTAACTGACAATAAACCTCTGAATTGATTCATATTTAATGCAGCCTCCCAACGGCTATATTCATAAGAATATTTAGCATTAAATATATTAGCTGTAAATTCCTTTACTTAAGTCTTGAATAACTCTAGCCAGCTGTCTCCAATAACTGCACAGGAAATCACCAAAATTTAATCTAAAAGCTTCTCCAATCTGCGTTCGACTATAGTTGAACTCCGTTTGACTATCGTTGAACTCCGTTCGACTATAGTTGACCTGCATCTGAGTTATCTGTTCTGTTAGAGCTGAACACAGAAATAGTTGAACTCCGTTCGACTATAGTTGAACTCCGTTCGACTATTTCTGGACTGCAATAGTTGAACTCCGTTCGACTATTTCTGGACTGCAATAGTTGAACTCCTTCGACTATTTCTAGACTACAATAGTTGAACTCCGTTCGACTATTTCTGGACTGCAATAGTTGAACTCCGTTCGACTATTTCTGGACTGCAATAGTTGAACTCCGTTCGACTATTTCTGGACTGCAATAGTTGAACTCCGTTCGACTATTTCTGGAGCTAAAATTTCTGAACTTCAAAACTGATTTTCTCTGGAATTCTTCTGCACTTCTTCTGGGATTCTTTCTGAGGAATACTTGGAAAGCCCTATGACCCTTAGACTATACATTTTGGGTCAAACTAATCATCCTAATAGTGATCCTAACCCAAATCAGAACCTAAGGTTCCAACACCACTGATGGAGCGAGCTGTTAGTCGTCATCAAAGGCGACTTCGATGGCGTTCTGGGGAGGCCGCATCAACCTGCCGATGTCGCCTTCCTCTCGCCGATATTGGAGGGAGTCTGCGAGCAGCTGGTGGAGTCGTTCCGAGGTCGCCGGTTCGATGTCATCTTCTGGCGACTAAACATCAACTGCTTGTTGGAGATACATTCCAAGGAGGGTAAGTTCTTCACCGAGGATCATTGTTTACATACTCGCTCCCCCAGCCTTAGCTTTACAACTGATATCGCTTATCCTTCTACAGTACCGTGCGAGCTCCTAGAGAAGCCGCTCCCTCTGGCGAAGGAAGTCGCCACTTTCCTACATGAGATCAACTCGTCGGCTGATGTCGGCGAGAAGAAAAGGCTCACCAAGGGCAAAGTGAGAGCCAGGTCGCCAGGCCCTGCGACCAAAAAATATAAGGTGTCGTCGCCACAACCTAACGACCAAGAATCGCCGCTCCATACTCGGCTCCCCAACTTCCACCCCAACTTCAACCTGGGGCAGGACACGGTGGATGCCTATGGTCGCCCGCTGGTGACCTGGTCGGCGAACGAGCATCTGGTGACGTTGAGAACCAACCTCCCCTCCTGGGTGGAGGACGGGGAGGATAAGGGGGAGGCCTTCTCCATCCTTCATGTTGGATCCCTAGTTTGATTTGGGCTAGGTTCAATAACTTAGGATCATGTGACCCATAATGTATATCCATAGTCATAATTGTGTCCTAGAGTCTAGGCAAAGTCCTTAGAGTCAACATCACATGGACCAGCTATCAACAAGACTGCCAGAGACTCAAGACTTAGAAGAATTCAAGACTCTGTAAAGTAAGTTCGACGTTTGTCGAACTCAGGTCGACAATTGTCGTGCTCAGCTCGACGATCTCAGAGTAAACTCTATGAGCTGAGCTCGACGAACTCGGTACTCAGGTCGACGAAAACCTGGACACTACAACAACACTTCAAGTTCAGAAAACATCAAGATATTCTAAGTCCTTAGTATCAGACTTTGGTCGACGAACTTAGTTCTCAGCTCGACAAACTCTATTCTTTGGTCGACGAATCTTTGGACTACTACAACATTCTGTCAAGACTATGTTCTCTAGTCTCAGGTCGACGAACTCAGTTCTCTGTCCGACGAATTCTGGATTAACTACTTCAACAACTTAGAACCAGAAGATTTGTGTCGACACTCAGAGTATATGTCGACACCAACTGAGTCGACACTAGAAGAACTTGTGTCGACATCCAGATCATCAGTCGACACTTTGGAAAGGTTGTGTCGACACCACACAGAATATTGGACAACTCCAGAAACTCAGCTTGACGAACTTCAGACACAGAAAAGGCAACGTTTCTGAAGCATACAGTTCTGTTATCAAATCGATGATCTTGGAACTCAGCTCGACAAACCGAAGTTATCTGATCGACGAACACAGCAACTCAGCTCGACGAACTGTGAACTCAGCTCAACGAATTCTGTCATCTGTTCGACGATTCCAGACTAAGTCATTTTCAGCCATGTCCCTATTATTACTGCAATGATTCCTGGGTAATCAATGCTCTAACATTCTCTGAATATAACTGTTAGAGGAGCATTGATTAGGATATTCTCTAGGATGATTGCTTGTCATTTTTCCACGGGACAGTTGGGGAAATTATTCAATGTTGCTTATTCTCTAGGCCGTCAGCATTGAATGTAGATGGAATTCAAAAGATCAATTTCCCCAAAAAATATAAAAAGAGATTTTTCTCTTTTCCTATACAGATAGACAGAAAAGATTATTCTTGTTTTGATCCAAAGATATTCTGAAGCAAATCTTCATCAGATTTCTCATTCTATCAGTAATTTGAAGAGAAGCAAGAAGAATACCTTTTTCAAATCAAGAGTCTTCCTGTTCTTCTTCTCCAGGACCTTGCTAAGATATTCAAGCACCATCAGTCTAAAGATCCTGCATCAAGTATCTCAATTGAAGACCTACTCACCCTGTGCAAAGCTTCTCAGCCTGAACATTCTTACATCTCAGGGGGAGCTTTGATAACATCACTGAATCCACATAGTCTTCTCATTGTGATTGAGAAAAGAAGACTTTCATCACTCTCTCATCCCCACCTCTGTAAAGGGTTGCCATCTCCCTTCAAAAGTGATTCCTGGTTACAAGTCACCTGATCAAAAGACTTGAGGATTTAGTTTTTGAGCACCTGATCAAAAGCTCATTGGTGTCAGACACCTGATCAAAAACCTGAGTGGATTCCTACCAGGGTGGTAGAAGAGTGGATATACCCAGGTTGGGGAACCACTATAAAAATTTTTGTGTCGTCTGGTTGCCCCTTTTCTTTTTGTTCTTGCTTTGCTTGTGTTTTTAGGACTGCTGTGTGCTTATTTACTTTAGTTTAATTCTGCACCTTTTAATTACAACAGAAGCTGTAATAGTTTTATAAGTACCTACAAACACTCTATTTACTCCCCTCTAGAGTATATTAGATCTAACACATCACTTTCAATTAGTATCAGAGCAGGTTCCTTTGGTTGTACAAGCTAAACCTTGAACCAAAGATCCTTTGTTTAGATCCAAACATTATTTCATTTTCATTTAGATTATAAATACAGCCATGATACAGAACAAGGATTATGCAAGCACCAGACCTACAGTTTGCAACCTTAATAGGTTTTTCATTTGGAAGGCAAGAATCAAGTTGTACATGAACTCTATTGATGAAGACATCTACAACTCTATTTTGATAGGTCCTCCACAAGCATCTACATCTACAACATCTTCCAGCAATAATACAGTCCCACCACCTAAGTGGACTGAAGCCCGGAAGAAATCAAAGATTGCTGATGCCAAAGCCATGAACATATTAGCTCAGACTATGTCAGATGACATCTTTCAGAAGGTGGCTGAGTGCACCTATGAAAAAGTAATCTGGGATTCACTCAATCAAATGGTTTCTGGCTCAGCAGATGAGAGGAAAGATAGAAGATCAAACCTCATCACACAATATGAAAACTTCAAGAAGGATGAGGCAGAAACAGTTGAAGTGATGTACAACAGGCTTAGCTCCATCATTAGTGAGCTAAGGACCTTAGATAAAGAAATCACCTTGACTGAAGTGAATGACAAGATCCTAATGTGCTTCCCAAGCTCATGGGACACCAGGATCTGGCCAATCAAAGAGGCCAGAAGCTTGAATGAGATTTCAACTGAATCTCTCCTGGGAAATCTCAAATCTTATGAGCAGCTAATCAAGTCCAGAGAAGCAGTGGAACATAGGACTCCTCCTCCAGTAAGGAAAGAACAATCCATTACATTCAAGGCTGCTGAAGAAACTGAAGCTCCAATAGTCAATGAAGAGCTAATGAGTCTCTTTGCCAAGAGATTCTTCAAAATGGTAAGGAAAGACTTCATAAGGAAGTCATCCAGAAATGATAACCAGCCATGGTACGACAAAACCCCCACTAAAGAGGTAGTGTGTTTTGGGTGCAGGAAATCAGGACATTTCATGTCTGAATATCCTGAAAATCAAAAGAAGGAAAGAAGAAAAGAGAAGGAATCAAGAAGCAAGCATTCCAGCAAGCACAAAAAAGAAGGACAAAGGATTTGTGGCAGAAACATGGAGTGACACAGAAGATGAATCCACATCTTCCATGTTAACCCAGAAATCGGCGATCCTTCCAAAGGTAGCCAGCTGGCTAGTCGCGCTCCTTAGATTATCCCTTTTGATCGCGATAAGCCCCAGCATAGGCGGACAGTTTTCCCTATCCATCTAGGCCCCCTTGCAACTGCGTGCCCTGCGGGACGGCGGGCTGTTCCCATAGCTCACCCTCGCAGGTCATGCAGTTAGGCCCGCTAACCATGCAATACTTTTACTTACAGGAGTCCACCAACAGCACCACAAGGGGCGGCCTCCCAGTCCGCCCAAGGGGCTCCGGCCTCCCTACCGCTCGAGGGGCGGTGGCCTCCTGCCGCCGTCCGCCGAGGCCGCCCAACAGGGGCGGCCTCCGCCTGCCAGGCCGCCCACCCGGGGCGGCCTCTGCCCGCCAGCCGGGCGGACTCCACCCAGAGACCGCCCAGGCCGCCCGCTAGGAGGAGGCCCCGGCCTTGCCGGGCGGATTCCACCCGGAATCTGCCCAGGCCGCCCGCTAGGGGGCGGCCCCGACTCTTGCCGGGCGGATTCCACCCAGAATCCGCCCAGGCCGCCCGCTCGGGGGCGGCCCGGCCAGCCGGGCGGACTCCACCCGGAGTCCGCCCAGGTCGCCCACTCGGGGGTGGCCCGGCCTGCCGGGCGGACTCCACCCGGAGTCCGCCCAGGCCGCCCGCTCGGGGGCGGCCCGGCCTGCCGGGCGGACTCCACCCAGAGTCTGCCCAGGCCGCCCGCTCTGGGGCGGCCCGGCCTGCCGAGCGGACTCCACCCGGAGTCCGCCCCGGCCACCCGCTCGGGGGCGGCCCGGCCTGCCGGGCGGACTCCACCCGGAGTCCGCCCAGGCCGCCCGCTAGGGGCGGCCCTGCCTGCCGGGCAGACTCCACCCGGAGTCCGCCCAGGCCGCCCGCTCGGGGGAGGCCCGGCCTGCCGGGCGGACTCCACCCGGAGTCCGCCCAGGCCGCCCGCTAGGGGGCGGCCCGGCCTGCCGGGCGGACTCCACTCGGAGTCCGCCCAGGCCGCCCGCTCGGGGGCGGCCCGGCCTGCCGGGCGGACTCCACCCGGAGTCCGCCCGCTAGGGGGCGGCCCGGCCTGCTGGGCGGACTCCCCCCGGAGTCCGCCCCGGCCGCCCGCAAGGGGGCGGCCTCCATTCTCAACTTCCTACAGCTTGCTTCGCCAACCTGGCGGACTCCAATTTCCAGTCCGCGGAGTCCGCGCAGGTCGTCTTGCTGACGTCACTGGGCCCCGCTTTTTGAAGATCTTGCCTGGGCCTATAAATAGCCCCTGATTCCTCTCATTTGGGGGGATCTAGAGTTCCGGAGGTGGAGGCAAGTCTTTCCAGCAGACCTTGCGGACTCCGTTTTCCTATCCGCGCAGTCCTCTACCAGCTTGCCAGCAGACTCTGCGGACTCCGTTTTCCTGTCCACACAGTCCTCCATCAGCCTGCCAGCAGACCCTGCGGACTCAGTTTTCCTGTCCGCACAGTCCTCCACAGCTTACCTGCAGCTTGCCATTAGACTCTGCAGACTCAGTTTTCCAGTCCTCCAGCAGCTAGCAGCCTCTTTTACTTAGTCTCTGGCAGCTTCTTTTCTCTACTCTCTGGCAATTTCTTCTCCCTTAGCCTCCAGCTTCCCTTTGTACCCCTTTAATGATTTATTGTGAAGGTGTACTTGTATGCTTGTAACCTCTCGCTATTAATCAAAGGAAAGCCCATCACAAGAGTGGCATTTAGGACACGGCGGGCGAAGTGTGTTGTTGCCGCTGCTAACGGCCCCTCTTCTCCTCTCTGCTCAGCAAGCCTTGCTCTCTACTCATTAAGCCTTGCTCCCTGCTCAGCAAGCCTTGCTCTTTGCTCAGCAAGCCATGTTCTCTGTGTTGGAACCCAAGGTTGGATTTGCGTAAGGATCATTATTAGGGTTTATTAGATTGACCCAAAATGTATAGTCATGGGTCATAGGATTATTTCCAGGTTTGGTCATTCAAAAAAATTCCAGAGAAGTTCAGATTTGAAGTTCAGAAAATTGCTGGAAGAAAATCTCTGAACTCAGTTCAACTATCTCTGAGAGGAGATCAACTATCTCTGAACCCAGTTTGAAGAAGCTTTAAAATTAAGATGCAGTTCAAAATCTCTGAACTCAGTTCAACTATCTCTGAGCGGAGATCAACTATCTCTGAACCCAATTTGAAGAAGCTTTAAAATTAAGATGCAGTTCAAAATCTCTGAACTCAGTTCAACTATCTCTGAGCGGAGATCAACTATCTCTAAACACAGTTTGAAGAAGCTTTAAAATTAAGATGCAGTTCAAAATCTCTGAACTCAGTTCAACTATCTCTGAGCGGAGATCAACTATCTCTGAACCTAGTTTGAAGAAGCTTTAAAATTCAGATGCAGTTCAAAATCTCTGAACTCGGCTCAACGATCTCCAAGCTGAGATCAACTATCTCCGAACCCAGTTTGAAGAAGCTTTAAAATTTAGTTTGCCGATTTCCTATGCCGTTTTTTAGACCTTCTTATTTACAGCTGGCAGATTTAATTAAGGCTTAACTGCAGACATTTATAGCTCTCAGATTTAATGCTATCAAATATAGCCGTTTGAATGACAGTATAAAATATGGCTTAATACAGAGATTAAATGTCAATTGATTTCTCAAGACATATTCCATTCTCGGGAATTAATTTAGCCATTCCAAGATAGAAAGAATTCAAATGCTTGAATTCTTCAGGCATTAAATATACAGATATTATATCTTACAGAGAATATATAAGAAGAGTAATACAACACTCGACAGAATAGAAGAGATAGAGAGAGAATATTCAAGAAGGCTTTTTCTCTCAACAAAGAAGAACTTAGCTACAAGTTTTCTTACAGCAAATCAACATCATCTTCTTCATCTGCTCCAGGCTTTCAAGAGACAATCAATTCATATCAGTCTAAAAGCTTTTTGGAGAGCAACATCAACTTGAAGGCCTACACCCTGAAGCAAAGCTTCCACTCCTGAATTATTCTACATCTCAGGGGGAGCTTTGACAACATCACTGAATCCACATAGTCTTCTCAGCTGTTCTGAGAAAGAGAAGACTTTCAGCACTCTCTCATCCTCACCTCTTGTAAAGGGTTATTACTCCCTTCAAAAAGTGAACTCCTTGGTGATAGGGCACCTTATCAAAAACCTATTGGTTTTTAGGCACCTGATCAAAAGCCTGAAGGGTTTCTAGATCTACCTGAAGTAGATCTTGTGGTGACAGGACACCTGATCAACTCATCCTGAAGTGGATTCCTACCAGGGTGGTAGAAGAGTGGACTACCCAGATTTGGGGAACCACTATAAATTTCCTTGTGTCGTCTGGATTGCTTGTTTTCCTTCTTTATCTTTGTGCTGTGATTTTTTTACATTAACTCTAGTTTAGAAGAAAGTTAAGATCTAACTGCTCACTTTCAATTGGTATCAAAGCGAGGTTGGTTTAAAATACCACACCTTAGTGGTTGCACAGGCTAACACCTGAACCAAAACGATCTGATAGATCTTAAATTTCTTGAGAGATTTTCATGGCACAAAATGAAGAATGTTCAAGCACTGGACCTCCTAAGTGCAATCTGGATAAGCTTGCACTATGGAAGACAAGGATTAGGCTTTTTATGAACTCTATTGATGAAGCCATTTTCAATTCTATTTTGACAGGTCCTTATCAACCATTAGAAACAACAAGCATGAATGCTGCTCCATCACCTCAATGGACAGAAGCTCAAAAATTGCTAAAGATTGCTAATGCAAGAGCAATGGACATCCTTGCTCAATCAATGTCTGATGACATTTTTGAAGGAGTTATTGAATGTACTTCAGCAAAAGACATCTAGGACTCCCTCACAGCAATGGCTGCTGGATCAACAAAAGAAAAAACATTAAATACTGAATCTTGGAGTGACTCTGAAGTTTCATCCTGTACAACTGAAGATGAAGAAGAGTCAAGAGCAAGAGAGTTTTGCCTAATGGCAATAAATGCTTCATGCAGCAGACATGATGAAGAATCAGTCTCTGATGAAGAATCAGAATGTGAATCAGAAGAGGATCAGGTTATCACTTCTCTTGATTTTGACAACATAACTGAATTTTTACCAAAACAAAATAAAAAACTTCAGAAAATTTATGTTCAACATAGTTCGTCGGACGGAGCTCGACGAAAACTACACTCTTCGTCGAACTCAGGTCGACGATCTCTAAACAGAGATTTCTGGTCAGAAAATCTTGATCGACGGAATAAATACCCTTTGTCGAACCGAGAACGACGAACGTTGAACTAAGATCGACGAAAATATTTTTCATCGAACTCAGAATTTCAAAACAGAAATTTTTATTATTTTATTTCAAATTATTATTATAAAAGAAAAATAGGACCCAAGGTAATCTGGGTTCAGAACTCCTAACCTCTCTTTTCAGGAAATGCAGAGGATACAGCAGTAGTTGTATAGGGGGAGATTGTCAATTTTATGTGTAAAGAAAATGGCTTATTAGGATTCTCTAGTAAATTTTTTTTTCATGTATTTTATTTCTCAAAGTACCCTTGTACATCTGCTGAAAAACTTTTAAATCAGGCAGATTATTTTTGCTTTGTGTTTTATTTTTTATGAATAGTGTCCTCACCCAAATAGGGGGAGATTGCTGGAACCCAAGGTTGGATTTGCGTAAGGATCACTATTAGGGTTTATTAGATTGACCCAAAATGTATAGTCATGGGTCATAGGATTATTTCCAGGTCTGGTCATTCAGAAAAATTCCAGAGAAGTTCAGATTTGAAGTTCAAAAAATTGCTGGAAGAAAATCTCTGAACTCAGTTCAACTATCTCTGAGCGGAGATCAACTATCTCTAAACCCAGTTTGAAGAAGCTTTAAAATTAAGATGCAGTTCAAAATCTCTGAACTCAGTTCAACTATCTCTGAGCGGAGATCAACTATCTCTGAACCCAGTTTGAAGAAGCTTTAAAATTAAGATGCAGTTCAAAATCTCTGAACTCAGTTCAACTATCTCTGAGCGGAGATCAACTATCTCTGAACCCAGTTTGAAGAAGCTTTAAAATTAAGATGCAGTTCAAAATCTCTGAACTCAGTTCAACTATCTCTGAGCGGAGATCAACTATCTCTGAACCCAGTTTGAAGAAGCTTTAAAATTCAGATGCAGTTCAAAATCTCTGAACTCGGCTCAACGATCTTCGAGCTGAGATCAACTATCTCTGAACCCAGTTTGAAGAAGCTTTAAAATTTAGTTTGCCAATTTCCTATGCCGTTTTTCAGACCTTCTTATTTACAGCTGGCAGATTTAATTAAGGCTTAACTGCAGGCATTTATAGCTCTCAGATTTAATGCTATCAAATATAGCCGTTTGAATGACAGTATAAAATATGGCTTATTACAGAGATTAAATGTCAATTGATTTCTCAAGACATATTCCATTCTCGGGAATTGATTTAGCCATTCCAAGATAGAAAGAATTCAAATGCTTGAATTCTTCAGGCATTAAATATACAGATATTATATCTTATAGAGAATATATAAGAAGAGTAATACAGCTCTCGATAGA
Source organism: Platanthera guangdongensis (assembly GCA_039583875.1). NCBI lineage: Eukaryota > Viridiplantae > Streptophyta > Magnoliopsida > Asparagales > Orchidaceae > Platanthera > Platanthera guangdongensis. Next base: position 63,330,090 of record CM077164.1, read on the forward strand.
ATAGAAGAGATAGAGAGAGAATATTCAAGAAGGCTTTTTCTCTCAACAAAGAAGAACTTAGCTACAAGTTTTCTTACAGCAAATCAACATCATCTTCTACATCTGCTCTAGGATTTCAAGAGACAATCAATTCATATCAGTCTAAAAGCTTTTTGGAGAGCAACATCAACTTGAAGGCCTACACCCTGAAGCAAAGCTTCCACTCCTGAACTATTCTACATCTCAGGGGGAGCTTTGACAACATCACTGAATCCACATAGTCTTCTCAGCTGTTCTGAGAAAGAGAAGACTTTCATCACTCTCTTATCCCCACCTCTTATAAAGGGTTATTACTCCCTTCAAAAGTGAACTCCTTGGTGATAGGGCACCTGATCAAAAACCTATTAGTTTTTAGGCACCTGATCAAAATCCTGAAGGGTTTCTAGATCTACCTGAAGTAGATCTTGTGGTGACAGGACACCTGATCAACTCATCCTGAAGTGGATTCCTACCAGGGTGGTAGAAGAGTGGACTACCCAGATTTGGGGAACCACTATAAATTTCCTTGTGTCGTCTGGATTGCTTGTTTTCCTTCTTTATCTTTGTGCTGTGATTTTTTACATTAACTCTAGTTTAGAAGAAAGTTAAGATCTAACTGCTCACTTTCACTCTGCATAGCAAGCCTTGCTCTCTGCTCAGCAAGCATTGCCCTCAGCTCAGCTCTTCTCGGCAACCAAATTGCAATTGCAACCATCGCAGTAACTGTCTGCTCGACAGCTCCTGATCAACCTCCTCTTCCTCTCTTGATCAACCCTCTCTGTTGATCAAGGCTCTCCTCTACTCTCAGCAGCCTCTCCTCTACCCCCGCAGCCCTCCTTGAACAAGCTGTTTGCTCCACTCTCTAACACTTAGAAGCTTCCCTCTCCTCTACCCCCGCAACCTTCTCCTTCCTCCTCACCTAGCATGTGAGACCAAACACCCCCTCCATGATAGCTGTGCCCCCGGTGCCGTTTCCGCGCATCAACAGTTTTGGTGCGGTGAGCGTGGACTATCAGCTCACGCGCGACCCTTCAGATCCGAACAGGCAGTGAAAGCGATAGTTAACCATGTCAGACCATCAATCAGCCAAGAACCTTGCTCCAAGTCCCAGCGAAGATCCTCTCTGGGAAGCCCTTGAGCAGACGTGCCGTGAGAATGCTCAACAGTTCCAGGCGATCAACAAAGTTCTTACTGCAATCACGCAGCGATTGGACGCTCATCCAGCAACAGCTCTAGCTGCTCCAATCAACCCAACACCAACATCAGAGCATCAGCAAGCTTACTCTCAAGCTTGCCCGCCATTCTATCTTCCTTACACCCCAACCTTTCCGCAAGTGCTTGCAGCTCCTTTGCGGCCTGAAGATGAAGAGTTCGTTGCTCGCCATAACTTCTTCCGGGAAGCAGCCCGAGGAAGTCCTGCTAGATTTCTCAATTTTTAGGGAAGTCATCCCTACCCTTCAGCTCCTGCCTCTGCTCCTCCTGCAGCAACTTTTCCTTTTCATCCTCATGCTCCTTTTGCAGCTGCAGCTTATGCTCCTTTCTTTCCTTATGTTGTAGGAGAGCAAGAAGAACCTTCACCATTCGCGGAGAATGTTCGCCATGAGCCTACTCCAGCAAACTTCAGAGTGCCTCGACTGCCAATCTACACTGGAGAGACAGATCCAGTAAAGTACCTCCAAGCTTTTGAGTCAGCCGTTGCTCTCAAAACTCTTTCAGATGCAACCAAGTGCAAGCTCCTTGTCACCTCCTTTGATGGGCAAGTGAGGGACTGGTTCTATGGCCTCCGTCCTCACTCCATCAATTCCTTCCTTGATCTTCGAAGGGAGTTTCTTCTCAGATTCTCTACATCAACCAAGAGAAAGTGCGGTCCTGAAGCCCTCTTTGAGATCAAGCAGCGCGGGAATGAGACTTGGTCTCAGTTTTTTGATCGATTCCAAAGAGAGATTTTGGACATCGAAGTTACTGATCACGAAATGTACAGAGTGGCTCTTATCCACGGTCTTCGTGAAGGGCCTCTCAAATTTGAAGCAAATGTCCGTGCTCCAAGGACATATCAAGAGTTGATTTCTCTAGCCAACTAATATATCCGAGACGAAAAGAGCAACCCAGGCTTCATCTCCAAGCTTTTATCCGAGGAGGATCTCTCTCACAAGCATCCTCCAAGGTCTCCTCACAATCACTTCCCAACTCACTCAAAGAAGGAGAGAAGGATTCATCACCATTGATACTCCTTCCCGAGCCGTGATTATGCTCAAGACCCATTGCCGCCGCTAGCTCCGACTTTGCAAACAGCAGCAGTTCAACAACAGCAAGACAACGACTTGCATGAGTCTGATCTCGACGAGGTCATGCAAGAAGTAATCCAGATCATGAAAGACAGGGCAAACTTCAAGAAGCCCTATCGACCAGCTGATCAAAGATCTAGGGGGTTCAGAACCTTACTGCGAATTTCACAAAGAACCAGGTCACCTAACGGAGGACTGCCGAGCATTTCGGCAGCTTGTGCAAAGGATGCTCCGGCAGGGGAAGATGCATGACCTGCTTCCTAAAGAAGAACGCCCTGACCCAGCAACTTCAAAGGGCAAAGAAGTAGTAGACATTCCTTGCTCCTCAAGAGGAGTGAACCAAGCCGAAGAGCCTCCTCTCCTCGTTGTTAACCAAGCCGTCGAATGCTTCGATGCCGATGACGAGGGTGTGCTTGGAAGGCTATTCTGAGCAAGTGATGGACTTCACAGTCCTCCAAAGCTTCTAGCAAGCTTCATGGGTTATCTCAACCCTTACTCTCTCTCTCTCTCTCTTCAAACATTTTCATTTCACCAAACACTTCTCAGTGTTCATTTCTTGCTTTTCAACAAAGATTTTTATCAGGGATCTTATACTGACACAGTTCCCTTCTTGTGTTGCTCCTTCCTCTTCTTCTCTCTCTCTCTCTCTAAGGGATCAGTACGCCAATGAGATATCTCCGAGTCTGAAACGTTCCCTCTATAGTTTGTTCTCGCACCACCGCTGCGACCACATATGGCGGGAGTATACCCATGTGTGTAGTGGGAGCAGTTCAATCGCGGGAATGGGCTTCAGATTTCGGATCCTGGCTGGCATCTGACACAGAGTGTGTGTTAGGGGAGCCCCATGTGTTAGCTCTGCTGTGCTTTGCTTAGGATACATTACAGTTATGATGATCTTTGCTTGACAAGCAATGGCGACCAAGCGTAGCCTTGTCTCTTCGATCATCACCTAACTGTGATTGTTGAACACTCTGGTATCCTCGATCAGTGCCTTCTCAGGTTCTCACAACTCCACTGATCAATCCACAAACAAGCTAGGCCTCTTGGCGCAACCAGTCTCATTGATCAGTGATACTTGTGCCCAAGGCAAGAGAGCGTTGCTTCTAGCAATCCTTCTCAGGATCTTTCCCTTACTTTTCTCTTTTGTGCCCTCCTTAAGGATGCGCGGCCAGCCCGCTTTGAGTAGGACTATACTCGGGATGATTTTTTTAGGCAAGTGATGCATAAGGCCCACGGGGAACACCTGTGGCAGCATTCAACCTTCTTTAGTCATTCCGAGTATAGACCTCCTTTTCTCTCTTCCCTCCTTTCACATGTGAACAGGTTAATCCAACCTACCAAAAGGATTCCGGCATTCATTTTGATCATGTCCATCCAGCCATATCGACAGCTAGCGCTCGATTCATTGATCTGGGCTTCATGATAATGTTCATCGGGCATTTTTCCTGCTACTTGGTCATATCAACCTTATCTCATCAACCTTCATGGGTTATCTCAACACTTTTGGTGCGGTTATCTTCATGTCTTGTTTGCTTCTAATTTCTCTCCTCGCAGAGGTTAGCAAACCCTTGCAAGCCTTCTCTATAGGTACTTGCAAGCTCCTTTCATATGCATATTGTCTGCTTCTAACTTTTCTCTTTGTAGAGAACAACAGACACCTTCAAACCTCATCCAGGTACTTGCAGTTTAAATCATTATTTTATATCTACTGCTCACTCTTCACTTTGCAGTGGTTAGCAGACGTCTGCAAGTCATATTCAGGTACTTGCAGCTTATCTTTGTATACAATACCTGCCTCTAACTCTCTTCTTGTAGAGATCACCGACACTTGCAAGTTCCATTCAGGTACTTGCAAGTTACTTTCATGCACTGTGCGTACTTTTAACTTTTCTTTTGCAGAAACCACCAAAGATTTGCAACTCATTTTTTCTTTCTTCCTTGTATACTCTTCCTCTTTCCCTTTTTTTGCAGAGGATAACAGGTGCTTGCAAGCTTCTATCAGGTACTTGCAAGTTATTATGCCTTTCTGTTTTCCTCACTTTTATTTTGCAGAACCCCAACAAAAGACACACCTTCTTTGTTTTGCAAAAGCAAACTCAGGTACACACTCGATGTACCACCCATACATGCTTACCCTAACTTTCCTCTTGCAGGAAAATAGACAGGAAGAATCAAGCTTGTAAGGAGAGTCTTCAGGTTCTATCTCTCGTTGCCCCCCTTCTCTTTCCTTTGGGGTGGATCACGATTTTCGTGGGTCTCCAACTTTTTCGAAGTCCCCTTCGGAACTTAAAAAAGTGCGTGGATTATGTTAACCCAGAAATCGGCGATCCTTCCAAAGGTAGCCAGCTGGCTAGTCATGCTCCTTAGATTCTCCCTTTTGATCGCGACAAGCCCCAACATAGGCGGACGGTTTTACCTATCCGTCTAGGCCCCCTTGTAACTGCGTGTCCTGCGGGACGGCAGGCTGTTCCCATAGCTCACCCTCGCAGTTCATGCAGTTAGGCCCGCTAACCATGCAATGCTTTTCCTTGCAGGAGTCCACCAACAGCACCATAAGGGGCGGCCTCCCAGTCCGCCGAAGGGGCTCCGGCCTCCCTGCCGCTCGAGTGGCGGCGGCCTCCTGCCGCCATCCGCCGAGGCCGCCTAACAGGGGCGGCCTCCGCCTGCCAGGCCGCCCACCCGGGGCACCCTCTGCCCGCCAGCCGGGCGGACTCCACCCGGAGTCCGCCCAGGCTGCACGCTAGGGGGCGGCCCCGGCCTTGCCAGGCGGATTCCACCCGGAATCCGCCCAGGCCGCCGCTAGTGGGCGGCCCCGGCTCTTACCGGGCGAATTCCCCCAGGAGTCCTCCCAGGCCGCCCGCAAGGGGGCGGCCTCTGTTCTCAACTTCCTACAGCTTGCTTCACCAACCTGGCGGACTCCAATTTCCAGTCTGCGGAGTCCGCACAGGTCGTCATGCTGACGTCACTAGGCCCCGCTTTTTGAAGATCTTCCCCAGGCCTATAAATAGCCCATGATTCCTCTCATTTGGGGGGGATCCAGAGTTCCGGAGGTGGCGGCAAGTCTTTCCAGCAGACCTTGTGGACTCCGTTTTTCTATCCGCGCAGTCCTCCACCAGCTTGCCAGCAGACTCTGCGGACTCCATTTTCCTGTCCGCGCAGTCCTCCATCAGCCTGCCAGCAGGCCCTGCAGACTCAGTTTTCCTGTCCGCACAGTCCTCCACAGCTTACCTGCAGCTTGCCAGCAGACTCTGCAGACTCAGTTTTCCAGTCCTCCAGCAGCTAGCAGCCTCTTTTACTTAGTCTCTGGCAGCTTCTTTTCTCTGCTCTCTGGCAATTTCTTCTCCCTTAGCTGCCAGCTTCCCTTTATACCCCTTTAATGATTTATTGTGAAGGTGTACTTATATGTTTGTAACCTCTCGCTATTAATCAAAGGAAAGCCCGTCGCAAGAGTGGCATTTAGGCTGCGGCGGGTGAAGTGTGTTGTTGCCATGCTAGCTGCCCCCTCTTCACCTCTCTGCTCAGTAAGCCTTGCTCTCTTCTCAGCAAGCCTTGCCCCTGCTCTGCAAGCCTTGCTCTCTGCTCAGCAAGCCTTGTTCTCTGCTCAGCAAGCCTTGCTCTCTGCTCAGCAAGCCTTGCCCTCAGCTCAGCTCAGCTCTTCTCGGTAACCAACCTGCAATTACAACCGTCGCAATAACTATCTGCTCGACAGCTCCTGATCAACCTCCTCTTTCTCTGTTGATCAACCTTCTCTGTTGATCAAGGCTCTCCTCTGCTCTCAGCAGCCTCTCCTCTACCCCCACAGCCCTCCTTGAATAAGCTGTTTTCTCCACTCTCGAGCACTCAGAAGCTTCCCTCTCCTCTACCCCCGCAACCCTCTCCTTCCTCCTCACCTAGCCTGTGAGACCAAACACCCCCTCCGTGATAGATGTGCCCCTGGTGCTGTTTCCGCGCATCAACATTCCAGCTCCAGTGAAGAAGAAGAGGAGGCCAAGGCAAAGGAGGTTTGCCTCATGGCAATTGATGCAAGCAGTAACAGATCAGATACAGATGAATCTGATAATGAAGAAAACCTGTCAGCTGAAGATCAGGTAATAGCATCTTATGATTTTGAATCTGATGAATTTAAATTTGAATTTAAAAACCTATGCTTAGATTTGATAAGCTCTGAGAAGGAAATCAAACTTCTCAGAGATAAATTGAATGATCTAGATAAACTCACTTCTGAAAATGCAAATCTATCTAATGAACTGAAATCTGCAAATAAACAAATTAATTTTCTGAAATCAGAACTTAGCAAAGCTAAGATATTAGAAGAATCATTAAATGGTAGAAGTTTGAAATTGCTAGATATAACCAGCACAATAAATGCTAGAACTAATAACTGCAGATTAGGATTAGGAGCCACATCCAGTGAACCAACCCTAATCCAAAGGAATCATCTTTCAAAACCTGTAAATTTTATCTCTAATAAAGGAAAGAAAAACATTGAACAAGTAAATAAGGTTAATAAAATTCTAGAACAAATTGAAGCTAAGGACAAAATTAAAAAGTAGAAGAATGATAAAAATTAACAATGTTCAGCAGTTATCGTCGAACTCAGATCGACAATATAGGAACAGATTGTCGAACTCAGAACGACGATCTCTGAACGCAAACGTCAATAATAATCATTCGTCTAACAGTGATCGACAAACTTTGTATGGTTCGTCGAGCAGAGGTCGATGAATGTGGGGCACAGAAAATGAATATGTTTATTCTCTGGGCAGAGATCGACGATCTCAACCCAACTCGTCGAACTCTGGTCGACGAACTTACAGAAATTCGTTGAACCCAGAAAGACTTAACCAAAATTTTAACTGTAACTGCAACTTAAATAATTCTAGGAAAGCTTTTAATCCTCTAGCTGATTGGGTTATACCACCTATAAGATATCACCCTCTAGGATATAAATCTCAACCAGAATTTTTAGTTATTTCTAGCTTTTCATATCAACAAAATAAAGGACCCAAGGTAACCTGGGTCAAGAATATTTAACTGCTTTCATTGCAGGAGAAGAGCTGTCCAGGAGTGAATCAGTCATGGTACCTGGATAGTGGATGCTCCAAACACATGACAGGTAGCAAGGACATTCTCATAAATTATAAGTTCAAGCTAGAGCCAAAGGTGATCTTTGGTGATTCAAAAAGTGGTCAGTCTGAAGGATATGGAGCAGTGAAGATTGGAGCAGTTACATTCAAGAAAGTAACATATGTAAGAGAACTCATACATAACCTCATCTCAATAAGTCAACTTTGTGATGAAGGTTATCAGGTAACTTTTAACTCTAGCTCTTGTATTATTTCATCTAAAGGAAACAAACCTGTTTTAATTGGAAATAGACAAGGCAACATATACTTAGTTGATTTTCTATCCGCGACTTCTGATATCTGTTTACTTAATTTAATTAGTAACCAGAATGATTTATGGCATAAAAGACTAGGTCATGTAAATCTGAAAAACATTGCTAGGCTATCTAAAGACAACCTTGTTAGAGGTCTACCTCCTGGTCCCTACAAGAAGGAAGACCTTTGCAGGGTTTGTCAATTAGGCAAGCAAAATAAATCTAGTTTCAAATCCATTAATAAAAGTGATTCATCTAGGATTTTGTATTTGCTACACATGGATCTTTTTGGACCCATAGTTGTACAAAGCCTAGGAGGTAAATCCTATACTTTAGTCATTGTGGATGACTTCTCAAGGTTCACTTGGGTGTCCTTTCTGAGATCTAAGTCAGATACCTTCAAGGTTCTTACAGATTTTCTCAGGACCATACATATTGAGTTCTCTACTCATGTTGCATTGATCAGAAGTGATCATGACACAGAGTTTGAGTCTCTTCTTATGCATTAGTTCTATGAGAAGGAAGGTATCAGGCACTGCTTCTCAGCTCCTAGAACTCCTCGACAAAATGGGGTAGCAGAAAGGAAAAATAGGACACTCATTGAAGATGCAGACACATTGCTTGCTGATGCATACATGCCACTAACCTTTTGGGCAGAGGCTGTACACACTACAAACTATGTCCTGAACAGAAGCTTAATTCACAAACTAAAGAACAGGTCTCCCTACGAATTGCTTAAAGGGAAGAAACTTAAAATCAACTATTTTAAAGTATTTAGTTGTACATGTTATATACATAATAACAACAAGAAATATATTAGAAAGTTTGAGGCTAAGGCTGAAGTGGGAATTTTTCTATGATATTCCCAAGTAAGCAAAGCCTATAGGGTCTTTAATAAATCATCACTGAAAATTGAGGAATCAATTCATGTAAGCTTTGATGAGACTAACATGTATTGCAAGAAGAAAGAAGTTTGTACCAGTAACTCTTTGCAGGTACCTCACTTGTGTGAGAAGTTGGATGACCTAAACCTTACCCAAGGGGTTCCAACTCATCCCTCTCCACAAGTCAATGAAGATAGTGAAGAAGAAAACATTGAAGGGATTGACTCTCCTCCAACAGCCAACATAATTCCACAAGAGAAATTGGTTTCAAATGTTATTGCACAACCAACTCCACCCACTGATCTTGTCACACTTAGGGATCACCCCAGATCTCAAGTGATTGGAGACATATCAGTAGGTGTACAGACAAGACATCAACTCAATCAAGATGTGATGCATGCTGTTTTCTCTCTCAGATTGAACCTCAATCCATTCATGATGCAGAGCAAGATCCCCACTGGATCATTGCAATATAGGAGGAATTAAATCAGTTTGAGAGATGTAGAGTTTGGGATTTGGTTCCAAGACCACAAAACTACCCAGTTATTGGAACCAAATGGGTATACAAAAATATGCTTGATGCCCAAGAAGTTATTGTGAGAAACAAGGCTAGGCTTGTTGCTCAAGGCTACAGGCAAGAGGAAGTTATAGATTATGATCAAACCTTTGCTCCTATTGCAAGGTTAGAAGCCATAAGAATATTCCTAACCTATGCAGCCTACAAGAAATTCAAGGTCTACCAAATGGATGTGAAGAGTGCATTCTTAAATGGAGTATTAAAAGAAGAGATTTATGTTGAACAACCTCCAGGTTTTGTCTCTCCAACTCATCCTTTGCATGTATTCAAGTTGCATAAAGCCCTCTATGGTCTAAAGCAAGCTCCAAGAGCTTGGTATGAGACCCTAGCAAGCTTTTTATTAGAGCATAAATTCATTAGAGGCATAGTAGATAAAACACTTTTCACTAGACATCATAAGGACCAAATCTTGTTAGTACAAATATATGTGGATGACATCATCTTTGGGTCTACTGATTCAAAATTGTGCAAGAGGTATTCTGACCTCATGAATTCCAAATTTGAAATGAGTGGCATGGGTGAGCTTTCCTATTTCCTTGGTCTCCAAGTGAAACAGCTCCCTGATGGCATCTTCATCTCCCAAGCTAAGTATGCTAAAGAGCTTATCAAAACATTTTGGATGGCTGATGCCTCAACAAAGAAAATACCTATGGCTACAAATACTGTGATTGACTCTGATGCATCAGGGAAACCTGTAGATTAGAAACTATATAGGGGCATTGTTGGGTCCCTACTATATCTCACAACTAGCAGACCTGATATCATGTTTGCCACATGCTTTTGTTCTAGGTTCTAGGTGAACCCAAAAGAATCTTACCTTATTTTCCTAAAAAGAATTTTGAGATATATAAAGGGTTGTCCTAGTCTAGGCTTATGGTATCCCACAGAATTAGAATTTGAGTTAACTGGATACTCAGATGCTGATTTTGCTGGATGCAGGGTGGACAGAAAAAAGTACCTCGGGAACTTGCCAATTCCTTGGTATGAGATTAGTGTCCTGGTTTTGTAAAAAGCAATCCCCTGTATCAACCTCCATTGCTGAGGCAAAATACATTGCAGCTGGTAGTTGTTGCTCAAAGATGCTATGGATACAAAACCAACTACTAGACTATGGTCTCAACTTAAATAATTCAACTCTACTCTGTGATAACACAAGTGCTATAGCAATAGCACAAAATCCAGTCCATCATAGTAGGGCAAAACATATAGACATTAGACACCATTTAATTAGAGAGTGTGTAGACAAAAATAAAATTAATCTTGTCTATATTTACACTGATTTACAAAGAGCTGATATATTCAGCAAACCTCTGGATGAGAAAAATCATGTATTCTTTATAAATCAGCTTGGAATGATAAATGGAGAAGATTTAGTTTAAGTTCTGTCTACACTCGCTGAATTTTCCAAAGTTCATCGAACGGAGTTCGACGAACCGGGGAGAATTTGAGAGATCTTCATCGAATAGAGGTCGATGAACTCTCTGTGAGTGAAATAATGTTCGTCGACCAGAGATCGACGAACTTGCTTCAGAAGATATTCGTCGAACGATGCTCGATGAATTGTCTTCACTTCTTCAGGATGAGATCGACGAATTATTTACTTCTAAATCATTTCGTCAAACGTAGTTCGAAGAATTGTTTTTGTTTTTGTGGAATGGAGTTTGTTGATTCATATTCTAGAAAACCTTACATCTAGGTTTTCTTCGACCTCCGTCCCGCGCTTTCTGTTCTCTTGCACTTGATCGTCGTTTCTCTCTTTTGCAGGTGATTCCATGGCGATTCCAGCAGGAGCTCTAGCTGTTATGAAGTTTGATACAGGATTTGATGTCGACTTTGAATCGTTCCAGCACTCGGATCCAATCTTTCTATATATTTTAGAACTTCTGGAAGAACAGAATTTGAAGAACTTGATGACTATAAGGATAAAGTTGGCAGGAACAGAAATCAGAGAATGGTTCTATACTTTATCCACTTCTGAAGACAATACTATGACAGGATCAATCGCGGGTAACACTGTTTCCTTAACTCCCGCAGTTTTAACTAAAATCTTTGGTTTGACAAATGGAGAAGAGGAATTAGAAATTGATTCTGAAGAGTTTGATATGATGCTAAATCTGATGGGTTATGCTGGTGACAACCCAAATAAATTGTTGAAGAAACATCTGTCTGCAGCATACAAGTTTCTGGCAGACATTGTTGGGAAGGTCTTGCTTGGCAAGCATACTGCCCATGACTACATCACAAGGCATCAGTTCTTGGTCATGTGTGCAGTGATAAATAAGAAGCAAGTGGATTGGGCTCAAATCATCTTTGATCTGATAAAGAAGAAAAATAATAAGAAAGAAGTGTGTTTTGGAAGGATCATAGGGATCTTCCTAAAGGAGAAAGCTGCTGAATACCTGGTATCACAGACCATATTCATTAATGCCAGCAAAAGGCTTACCTGTGCCTTGTTTGGTAGGTGGAAGAGGACCATAACTAAGCCATCCAAGGCTTCTACCTCTTCCACACCAGCTTCTGAAGGCACCAGGGCTGTTAAAGCCACTCCCCAACCTACTGAAGAGATTCATCCAACACCACCATCTCTTCAAGCCCACCTTCCAGCAACACAAATCCATTCCTCTCCCACACCTCCATCATCCCATACTAAACTTCCTACTCCACCAGAATATCAACATGCTTCACCAGCATCAACTCCTTCATCATCTCCACTTCCTCCTTATTTATCCTCCATACCATTTTTCAGCATACCTCCATCACCTCCCAATTTCCCTTTTCCTCCAAACACCCACATGGAAGATGCCACCCATCCATCCTTATCCACATCTACCATCCCTCAACATGCCACCACTCCAGATGTTCACATACCAGATGCTCCACCTCATATCCCTCCCACAGTTCCCACTTCTACACCTTCTGCAACACCATCTACCACTCCACCATTGGGCACCTCAACAATTGCTTCTCTTATTGCCCTCCTCACTCCCCTTCTCAAAACACTAATAGCAGATGCCATTACACCTCTTGCTACTTCAATTACTACCCTGTCTGCACAGCTCACTACCCTCACTACTGCCCCATCTTCAGTCAGGGGACTGGCTTTAGGCCTTCCTGAAACCATGCAGGGGGAGATGTCTGATGATGAAGCTGTAGTAGTTCCAGCAGTAGCAGCTCCAGCAGCAGAGACAGCAATAGTAGCAGCATATTGTATAGAGTATATTGATACAAATGATATTGATTTTATTAATTTTATTGATACAGACATGAACTTGGAAGAGTCAGTCTTTGAGGAAATAATTACTGGTGGTGATTTCATCATTAATCCCACAGTTGATTTAGAGAATTTGTTGAAGAACTTTGAATTTGCAGTTTTGAGATGTCTTACAGCAGAACATACTACTAAGCCATCCTTGGTTATTGTACCATATACATCCCCAGTAAGTCCACAAGTTGCAAAGCAACTTAGTGATAGTTTTGTTATTCCTGAGCCCATAGTTATTCCAGCTCCTTCAGCAATTTCTTCTGCTCCTAGTTATGTCATGGATGACTCTCCATTGCCAGATCTGGATGATGTGATCTTGGTTGACATTCAATAAGAGGAAAAGGCAGCTGCTGAAAGCACTATCAGAGTTGATGACACTCCAGCTTCTTCTATGGCTTCTCCTCCAGCTCCTGTTGATACTCCTGCTCAAGCTCCTTCTCAATCTGATAAACCTATCATTTTTGCTGAGTCACTGAAGGCTCTGAATGATTTATATGATAATCCTCAAAGATCTGATGATGAGGATAGTGATGATGAGGATGATGATGATGAATCTGATGATGAACCAAAGAGGAAGTCAGTATCCAAGAAAAGAAAAGCACCTCCTCCTCCTGCTCCTAAGCCTAATCCAAACAATTACACTCCCTACTATATTCTTCAAAAGATAACATCATATAAAGGGATGCCAGCTTGGATGTGGCTATCTAAAAATCAGCAGAAGGAGAGGAAGAAAAGCAGAAGGTACTCTCCTCCTCCAGTTCAAAGATACAGAAAAGAGCCACCTCCTCCACTTCCTCCAGCTGCTGGTGATTCAGGTTCTAGTTCTCAAAGATCTTCCCCTATTCAAACATATCAAAGACATCAAGGGAGACCTCATCATGAAAGCAGCCAGCACAGGCAATATTCTTCAGGAAAGCAACATCAACAGCAGCAACAACATCAACAACAACAGCAACAATCCACTGAAAATCAACCAGCTGAAGTCTCTAAAAGACCATCCTCTCCTCTTGTTCCTTTTGAAGATCCTGAAACAGCTACTACTGCTAGAATGGCCAGATTCTAGGAACTTATAGGTCTTTCTCTGATTAACAAGGTCAAAGCTGAAGGAAAGGATCCCTCTGAATATACTATCATGTCAAAGTACATGAAAGAGAAACTTAAGAGATTTGATAAAGCTAACAAGATCTTCAATGTGGATGACTACATGAAGTTGCACCCAGAAGCAGTTGTCCCCAGAGCTACATCTCTGAAGATTATAGGGGTTGCTGACATGACCATGACAAGTGTGCAAGCTTCTAATCCTAACAGAGAAATAATATTTACAAAGCCAGGAGACGAGAGCAAGGATGCAATGCCAAAGGATTATTTACAAAACCAGTGTGATTTTGAACTCTCTTTATCTTTCTGCATTATTTATAACTGCTTTATATTTTATGAACAAAGCTCATGTATATATATATCTACTGCATGTGTTATCTATCTCTGCCAGATATATGTTTTTTCTACTTTGTTTATTTTCAGTTTAAGTCTGACTCTGTGGTTAGTAACCTCACCCAAATAGGGGGAGATTGTTGGATCCATAGTTTGATTTGGGCTAGGTTCACTAACTTAGGATCATGTGACCCATAATGTATAGCCAGGGTCATAGTTGTGTCCTAGAGTCTAGGCAAAGTCCTTAGAGTCAACATCACATGGACCAGCTATCAACAAGACTGCCAGAGACTCAAGACTTAGAAGAATTCAAGACTCTGTAAAGTGAGTTAGACGTTTGTCGAACTCAGATCGACGATTGTCGTGCTCAGCTCGACGATCTCAGAGTAAATTCTCTGAGCTGAGCTCAACGAACTCGGTACTCAGGTCGATGAAAACCTAGACACTACAACAACACTTCAAGTTCAGAAAACATCAAGATATTCTAAGTCCTTAGTATCAGACTTTGGTCAATGAACTTATTTCTCAGCTCGACAAACTCTATTCTTTGGTCGATGAATCTTTGGACTACTACAACATTCTGTCGAGACTATGTTCTCTAGTCTCAGGTCGACGAACTTAGTTCTCTGCCCGACGAATTCTGGATTATCTACTTCAACAACTTAGAACCAGAAGACTTGTGTCGACACTCAGAGTATATGTCGACACCAACTGATTCGACACTAGAAGAACTTGTGTCGACATCCAGATCATCAGTCGACACTTTGGAAAGGTTGTGTCGACACCACACAAAATATTTGACAACTCCAGAAACTCAGCTCGACAAACTTCAGACACAGAAAAGGCAAAGTTTTTGAAGCATACAGTTCTGTTATCAGATCGACGATCTTGGAACTCAGCTCGACGAACCGAAGTTATCTGATCGACGAACACAGCAACTCAGCTCGACGAACTGTGAACTTAGCTCGACGAATTCTGTCATTTGTTCGACGATTCCAGACTAAGTCATTTCCAGCCCTGTCCTCATTATTACTACAATGATTCCTGGGTAATCAATGCTCTAACATTCTCTGAATATAACCGTTAGAGGAGCATTGATTCGGATATTCTCCAGGATTATTGCTTGTTATTTTTCCACGGGACAGTTGGGGAAATTATTCAATGTTGCTTATTCTCTAGGCCGTCAGCATTGAATGTAGAAAGAATTCAAAATTCGAAAGACCAATTTCCCCAGAAAATATAAAAAGAGATTTTTCTCTTTTCCTATACAGATAGACAGAAAAGATTATTCCTACTTTGATCCAAAGATATTCTGAAGCAGATCTTCATCATATTTCTCATTCTATCAGTAATTTGAAGAAGAAGCAAGAAGAACACCTTTTTCAAATCAAGAGTATTCTTGTTCTTCTTCTTCAGGACCTTGCTAAGACATTCAAGCACCATCAGTCTAAAGCTCCTGGATCAAGTCTCTCAATTGAATACCTACTCACCCTGTGCAAAGCTTCTCAGCCTGAACCCTTTTATATCTCAGGGGGAGCTTTGATAACATCACTGAATCCACATAGTCTTCTCATTGTGATTGAGAAAAGAAGACTTTCATCACTCTCTCATCCCCACCTCTGTAAATGGTTGTCATCTCCCTTCAAAAGTGATTCCTGGTTACAAGTCACCTGATCAAAAGACTTGAGGATTTGGTTTTTGAGCACCTGATCAAAAGTTCATTGGTGTCAGACACCTGATCAAAAATCTGAGTGGATTCCTACCAGGGTGGTAGAAGAGTGGATGTACTCAGGTTGGGGAACCACTATAAAATTTCTTGTGTCGTCTGGTTGCCCCTTTTCTTTTTGTTCTTGCTGTGCTTGTGTTTTTAGGACTGTTGTGTGCTTATTTACTTTAGTTTAATTCTGCACCTTTTAATTACAACAGAAGTTGTAATAGTTTTATAAGGACCTACAAATACTCTATTCACCCCCCTCTAGAGTATATTAGATCTAACACATCACTTTCACTTCACGCGCTCTACGGTGAGGTGACGCCGAGTCGATGCTTGATCTCAGCGAGGAGGAACTCGCCCGGCAGGCATCTTGCTCGCTTGCGCACGCCGTAGAGCTAAACCATTTCGCGGCGAGGAAGATGTTGGAGAGGACCAAGGACTTGAAGATCATCAGCAAGAAGGCAATTGATCTCGGCATGGAATCTGCCCGCTAGCGAGATTATGAGGTAAGTCACCTCCTGCGCGCGATGTTGATGTTACCGGACTTGGATTCTTTTTGCTGACTCTGTTTTTTGTCGCAGGCTGCCGAGATAGAAACCGCCAAGAAGCTTTCTGAGTATGAGGCAAAACTCGCCAAGTCTCAGGCTGATTTGGAGGCAGCCCAAGTCCGCGCAGCCGAGATGGAATCTCGCCTGGCCATTTTAGAAGTCGGCACGAGTTCTTATGCTCCTGAGTCGCGGCCGGAGGACGACCCTCACTATGCCATCAAACGATCTCGCCTCTTGTGGGAGGAGAGGTCGTCGGTCCGTCGCGAGATAGCCCGTGCGGCAGACAACGTCGTGCTCGCGCAGTTGAGGATCAGTGGGAAGCTCGACGAGGGGGAAAAGCAGTTCACCGTGGACGAACTCATCCCTGAGCTGCTCGTCTAGACAGTCTCGCCAGATCGCATTCCTTCACCATCGTCGGGCTCTAGCAGTAGTGGTAGTGGTGGCAGCAGCAGCAGCGGCAGTGGCGAGGAGAGCGAGGAGAGTGGCGAGGAAGAGGATGCCAACATTGGAGATGAGGAATATCTGCCTGATACTAGCGACGATGAGTCCTAGTTGCTCGCCGATATTTTTCATACTCGCACAAGGCAGTTAGCATCATTTTTGTAACAGAACTTGTAACACTTTTGAAAGAAATATATATACAAGTTTAAACTACCATGTTGTTGGTTTTCTGCTTTCATGCTTGTTTGCTGGTGATACTTGCTTGGCTTGTAGGCTCGGAGAGGACGAATGCTCGTAACGCCTTATTCGCAGGTCATAGTCGTGTAGTTAGTACTCGTTCGACCATTATCGCTCTTCATAACTCGCATCCTGATTCTCGTCTATAACATGCGCAGCTACTCGCCATGTCATACTCGCAGCCTGATCATCTCGAACTCGCCTACATGTCAGGTCATACTCGCATATGCCTTCTTGCTGATCTCGCCGAGGCTGAGCTTGACTGTCTTGGCTACCAAAGCCGACACCCATCAGGAGCCGAGCTCAACTGGCGGTGGGAATCAGTTGACACCCAGCAGGAGCCAAGCTCAACTGGGGGTGGGATTTAGTCGACTTGAGGAGGCCAGTAGTCGGCCTGCAGGAGAGGAGTCTTGCTCAACTTGAGTGGTGTAAGTCGACTCGGGGAGGCAAGTAATCGGTCTGTAGGAGAGGAGCTCGTACAGAGGTCTCGGACTACGATATCACTCCAGCGAGGAACTTGATCTCACTCGAGGAGGTCCTTGGCCAATATGCAGGAGAGGATCTCGTGCAGGGACTTGGTCTTACGGTGACACTACCACTCGAGGACTTCATATGTTGGAGTCAATAGCTCTAAGGAGCCTTGCTCAACTTGAGTGGTGTAAGTTGACTCGGGGAGGCAAGTAGTCGGTCTGCAGGAGAGGAGCTTGTACAGAGGTCTAGGACTACGACATCACTCCAGCGAGGAACTCGATCTCACTCGAGGAGGTCCTTGGCCAATGTATAGGAGAGGAGCTCGTGCAGGGACTTGGTCTTACGGCGACACTACCACTCTAGGATTTCATATGTTGGAGTCGATAGCTCTAAGGATCCTTGCTCAACTTGAGTGGTGTAAGTCGACTCGGAGAGGTAAGTAGTCGGTCTGCAGGAGAGGAGCTCGTACAGAGGTCTCGGACTACGACATCACTCCAGCGAGGAACTCGATCTCACTCGAGGAGGTCCTTGGCCAATGTGCAGGAGAGGAGCTCGTGCAGGGACTTGGTCTTACGACGACACTACCACTCGAGGACTTCATATGTTGGAGTCGACAGCACTAAGGATCCTTGCTCAACTTGAGTGGTGTAAGTCGACTCGGGGAGGCAAGTAGTCGGTCTGCAGGAGAGGAGCTCGTACAGAGGTCTCGGACTACGGCATCACTCCAGCGAGGAACTCGATCTCACTCGAGGAGATACTTGGCCAATGTGCATGAGAGGAGCTCGTGCAGGGACTTGGTCTTACGGCGACACTACCACTCGAGGACTTCATATGTTGGAGTCGTCTATCCTATTGCTTTAAGAGATTGGCGATGAATCAAATATATCAATATCTTTGAGCATGAAGAAATTCTAAAGAGAACGATGATCTTGCTGCCGTTGAGTTGGGAGGTTGGCGTCCAACCCTGTTCCTGATAGTTCCTCCAGCCGGAGGAGAGATGCAATTGGGGGTAGCTAGGCCGACATGCAAGGGGGGAGCTGATCTCGGCCGTCAATGCAGGGGTCCGGTCTTATAAGGATGCTTATATCCCGAGGCATCGTCCCATCGTCCGCCCTGGGCTATCTAGGAGAAACAGGTTGAAAGCCTGTTTCCCAATCCAACCGTCGAAATCATTCTCAGCTCTGCTACCTAGCTATGAGCGTAAACGCACGGGCGAGGGGTGATGTCCTTCTGAGGGTCCTCCTGGACGCACTCGCGACTAGCATATTCCCTCGGGCCCATCCCAGCCTTCTGGCTGGTTATCTTGCTTTGGAAACGATTGAAGGGCCGCTGTCCCAAAAGGAGAGCTTGGCAAGGTTGATCCCCCCTCGAGTCCAAGAGGTCAGAGTCCAAACCTGTTCCCGCCAGTTCCTCCAGTCGGAGGAGAGATTCAGTCGGGGGTAGCTAGGCCGACATGCAAAGGGGGAGCTGATCTCGACCGTCAATGTAGGGGTCTGGTCTTACAAGGACGCTTATATCCCAAGGCATCGTCCCATCGTCTGCGCTGGGCTATCTAGGGGAACAGGTCGACAGCGGGTTTCTTGGGTTGATCTTGGAGCTGAACCTTGAGTCCTCAGAAAACTTGAGATAAAAAGAATGAAAGAGTGGAATCCAAGCAGTTGTTTATTATATATATGTGAAAGCTTTCCTAAGTACAAGTACATCATGAATTGCTAAGGATAGAACCTTTTCAGGTCATCCCCACTCCAAGAACCTCCCAGCTGCTCTCCGACCTGATCATGGAGATAATAGCCTCCAATGGCCAAGGCTTCCTGGACAATGAAGGGACCTTCCCAGTTTGGATGTAGCTTGCCAACTGTTGCTCCTCTTCCTGCGGCATCCACCTTCTTCATAACCAGATCTCCTGCGATGAAATGTTTTAGGCGTACATTTTTGTCGAAGTGTTTCACCATGCGCCGCTTGATCTCCTCTTGGCGGATGGAGGCCAAGTCATGAAGTTCTTCGACGAAATCCAGCGAGAGCCTTTGGGCGTCTTCATTCTCCAAACGCCATTCTTCGCTACCATCTCTAGTTGCTATGACTCTCGGGCTCCGGACCTCGAACTCTACTGGGATGACTGCATCGGACCCGTGGGACAACTTGAAGGGAGTTTCCCCCATAGTCGAGTTCGGAGTTGTCCTTAGAGCCCATAGAACCGAGGGGAGCTGCTCTGCCCAATTGCCTTTCAAGTTGGTGACTTTCTTCTTGAGGAGGTTGATGATCAACTTGTTGGCGGCTTCCACCTGTCCATTACTGTGAGGATGATGCACAGAGGCAAATTGAAGATCCGTCCTTAGCTGCTTGCAGAAGTCTTCTAGATCCAAACTGGCGAACTACAGCCCATTGTCGGTGATGATGGCGAGAGGAATCCTAAACCTGCATGCAATCTCACCCCATATGAAGTTTTTTACAATCTGCGAAGTGGTCTTGGCTAAAGCTTTTGCCTCGATCCATTTGGAGAAATAGTTGATCATGACAAGGACGAACTTCCCTCTGCCCGCTGGCCTGAGGAAAATAGCCGATCAAATCCATTCCCCAAATGGCGAAGGGCCATGGAGCAGTGATCGAATGAAGGTGCTGAGCTGGCTGTAGTTGAAGAGGTGCGAAGAGCTAGCACTGGAGACACTTTTTGGAGAAGGCTTATGCATCCTTTTGAATTGTGGGCTAGAAGTACCCATGCCTTAGAATTATTTGCTCCAGAGTGCGAGTCCCCGAATGACTGCCACACTCTCCCGAATGAATCTCCTCCAGAATTCGAGGTACTTCGATCTCTGACAGGCACCGAGCTAGGCGGCCTGAGATGGTCTTGCGGTAGAGCTCTCCCTCCTGAAGTAAATAGTAGGCGGCTTTGTAGCGGAACTTCCTTTGATCCCCCTCGCTGGTCGAAATCTGACCTGTTGACAAAAAGGAAACAAACGGATCCCTCCAGGATGCCCTTTGCTCGATTTCGATCATCTCCCCTTCCTCGATGGATGGTCGGAAAAGCTCAGTCACGATGCCTCCGGCATGGGGGCCGTACTTAGCAAGGTAGTCGACTTCTGAATTCTCCTCTCGGGGTACGTGTTCGACGAAGAAAGATTGAAAACCTCCGATCAGACCTTTCACTTTAATCAAGTACTTCTGCAGAATTGGGTCATTCACCTCGAACTCGCCTCTGATCTGGGATACGACTACTATCGAGTCGGTGAATGCCCTTATATCTCGAATTGCCAACTCCTTGGCGAGACGTAAGCCGGCCACCATGGCTTCGTACTCCGCCTGATTGTTAGTAATCGGGAAGAGAATCTCGACTGCTTGCTCGATTCTGGTTCCTTGAGGGCTTACGAGCACGACTCCGGCTCCCACGGAATATCTGCCCAAAGCCCCATCCACAAACATCTTTCAGGGGACTATGCTAGAAGAGCCTTCCTCTCCTTTTACCTCAGCCGAGAAGTCGGCTAGGAAATCTGCCACTGCCTGCGCCTTGATTGCCACCCTTGGAGAGTAAGAAATGTCGAACTCGCTAAGTTCCACCGCCCACTTTGCCAGCCTGACAGAGTGCTCCACTCCATCCAGGATATTCTATAGGGGATGATCGAAGACGACCCTGATGGAGTGAGCCTGAAAATACGGACGAAGTCTCCGAGTTGAAACCACTAGGGCGAACACCAGCTTCTCTAGAATAGGGTACCTTGTCTCCGCTTGCCGCGGAACTCTACTAACATAGTAGATAGGGAGCTGTCTCTTGCCTTCCTCTCGGACCAACACCGAGCTAACTGCTTCTGCTCCGACTCCCAGGTAGAGAAAGAGATCTTCATTACCCCGCGGGCCTTGGAGGAGAGGAGCTTGGGTTAGCTGTTGTTTGAGCTTTTTGAAGGCCTCCTCATACTCCGTCGTGCACTCAAACTTTTGATTTCCCTAAAGGGTCTTGAAGAACGGAGAGCACTTCTCCCATGACTTAGACAAGAAACGGCTGAGGCCTGCCAGCCTCCTAGTCAGCCTTTGAACTTCCTTAGGATCCCTTGGTGACGCCATCTCCAAAATGGCCTTAACCTTATCTGGATTAGGTTCCACCCCTCTGGGAGTTGGGAGGTGACCCAAAAACTTTCCTCTTCCTGCACCGAAGACGCACTTGGCCAGGTTGAGTCGCATCTTGTATTTCCTCAGCGTTGCGAAGGTCTCCACCAGGTCCGTTATGTGCTCCGCGACACTTTTACTCTTGACGAGGAGGTCATCCACATAAACCTCCATGTTACGCCCCTTCTGCCCCTTGAAGATCTGATCCATCATCCTCTGGTACGTCACGCCCACATTCTTGAGCCCAAAGGGCATCATCTTATAGTTATAACAGCCGTCACTGGTTATGAAGGAGACGTCCCGGCAGTCGGGGGGATGCATCCAAATTTTGTGATACCTTAAAAAAGCATCAAGAAAACTCATCACAGGAAACCCGACGGCGAAATCAACCAGTGCGTCAATTTGAGGCAAGGGGTAGCAATCCTTTGGGCAAGCTTTATTCAACATTGAAAAATCGATACATAGTCGCCAACCCCCTCCAGGCTTCTTCACCATTACAACATTGGAGACCCAGCCTGGATACTGGATCTCCGAGACAAAACCTGCCTCCAGCAGCTTCTCTACCTCTTCCTTGATCGGCTCGGCCAGCATAGAGACGCTCTTCCTCTACTTTTGTCGAACATGAGCCACTGCGGGATCCAGGTTGAGGCGATGGAAGGCAACATTGGCGTCGACCCCTGGCATTTCGGGTGTGCTCCATGCGAAGACATCGACGTTGTCCTGCAGGAAAGCAGACATCTCCATCTTTCCCTCCAGCGGCAGGGATCCTCCGATCTTCAGCAGTCCTGGTTCTCCTTCCCGAGAGATCACCTCTATCTCCTCCACCTCCTCAGCAGCACATAGTCCCTTCTCTTTCTCCAGCAACTCCTCCAGCTTCTCCGTGTCACCCATCCAGCTGATGGTGCTGACCGCATTCAAGTAGCACTCCCTGGAAGCCTTGGAATCTCCCCTGATCCTGATCTGAACATCTCTGCGGCAGTACTTCAGGCACTGGTGGTAAGACGATGGAACGGCCCTGAAGTAGTTGATGAGAGGCCGCCCGAAGATGGCGTTGTACCGCTCGGCGCGTCGACGATGATGAAGCAGCATCAGATCGATGTCGCTCCGAGTGTGACCAGTAGCTCCACTGCTTCCTCTACCCCTTTCTTCTCTCCTGAGAAGCCAAAGAGAGGTTCATCTGCAGCTTGGCCCCGAGATGCTTCTACCTGAAGCCCTACGAAGGTTCTTTTGAAGATGACATTCACCGAGCTACCGTTGTCCGCGAGGATTCGATCGACGGTGAAGTCTTCGATGGCAGCTTGAATCACCAGGGCGTCATGAAAGGGGTTCTCATTCCCCAGCATGTCTTATTCCGAGAAGGTGATCTCCTCCATCGGCGGCAAGGCTTGTGACGTCGAAGCGACGTTCTTCTGATAGATCTGATGGAGACTTCCCTTACAGGAAGCTCCAAGCCCAACCCCTCCATTGATCACGCCTACATGCCCACCTCTAGGGCCATGTATCATCTCCTCGTGACCTCCCAGGTCGACTCGATCTTCATTCCTCCTCCTTGTTGGAGCCGGGAATACCACCTGCCCACCGGGGCCTCCTGCCTTTGTTGCTCCCTTTTTTGTCGCTCCTGCCTCCAGCCTCCTCCTTGCTTCCCAGAACTCGGGGCAAGCCAAGGTCTCGTGCCCCTCTATCCGATGAATATCGCAGTAGAGGGGAATCTCCGCCTCCTGGCGCATCACCCGCTGCTCCCTTCGACGTCGTTTGTTATCTTGGCGAGCAATGGCCATCGCCTCCCTTCTTCCTCCTCCTCGGCCTCCCTCTTGCCGGTTCTCATTCCTCCTTTCCTCCTGGAAGTGCTGCCTTGCCGGTCTCCACTGGGGGCGATTCTCTGGATATTGAAATCGCCTTTCCCCCCTTCACCCTTCTCGGGCCTCCGCTGGCCTCCTCTCTTCCTTCCTCTGAGGCCTCTCCTGCCTCCTTTCTTCAACCCTCCTGGGTTCCTCTCTCTTCCTTCTCTCCTCTCTCCTCGGCTCTTCCTTCTTCTTCTCCTCCCGCCTTTCCGACGTCCTCCTTGTCCTCGACCCCGAATGTCCTACTCCTCTCTCCGCCGCGATCTCCCCATCCAGCCTTGCCAGGAAGTCCTTATTCTTCTCCTCCCCCCGAACAAAAGTGTTTGTCTTCTCTATCATATCTTCAAAAGATCTCGGGGGATTGGACCCCATCTCCAGACTGAACAACCCCTGCTTCAACCCGAACTTCAGGGCCACCATCAGGGTAAAACTGTCCACCTCTTCCATCTCCAAAATTTATTCCTGGAAGCGATCGATGTAGTGACCCAAACTCTGGACGATTTTGAAGAGGGCCGTCGCTTCCTTCTTCCTCTTCTTCGATGTCGCGAACCTCACCATGAGGCCCCGACGCAGATCTGAGAAGTAGTACATGGACCCTGCTGGTAGTTGATGGAACCAGTCTCTGGCGTTTCCCTTGAGGGTGATGGAGAAGAATCTGCACTTGAATGCGTCGGACATGTTGCGGATGGAGACGACGTCTTCAAACCACTAGAGGTGTCTGACAGGGTCATCTCTGGCAAAGTAGTAGGTGAGGACGGGTTCCCTAAACCCTTCTAGAACTGGGGCGGCGAGAATCTCATCACAGAAGGGGCTCCTCCCTCCCTGGCGGTGGCGAGTTTCATCCTCGCTGGAGAGGTCATACTCATTATAGTGTCGAGTATCTCTGCATCTCGCCGGCGACATTGGATACCGAAAACGGACCCCCTGGCTGCTCGTCGGATAAAGTCATGACTGCATAGGCCACTCTTCCCTTGCCCAAGAGGGTTCCTTTCCAGCTCGTATCGGCGGCGCTTCCTCTTCCACCGGTGTCAGGCGACGGGGCGAAGTCGCCGTGACCTCGAGGCGCTGAGCAAACCCGGCGAGGATGGTTTGTTCAATCCTCTTCGCGAACTCTTCAAAGGCGGCCACTGTCACAAACTCGCCACCTCGCGTGGCGTCTCCTCCTGCCGAATTGCCAACCAACTCTCCTTTCTCGCCACCAATGGCCATCTCACACAACCTCCAAACTTTCCTCCTTGGCTGCGATCCACGCTCACCGCACCAAGTGTTGAAGCCAGGAAAATCCTAACCTCAAAATTCGGACCAAAGCCGCCTATGGTTACCGGTTCAGAAGTTAGATCAGACGGCTAGGGTGACTAGAACGAGGACATAGGTCAAACAGGACCCCAGATGTTGCGGCAGGAAGGTCCCACCACGTACCTGGAAGCTCGAAAGGAGCAACCCCTTATCAACCAAAGATGGCCGAACAGGGTACGAGGGAAGCCAGCTGGCAAAGTCGCACGGTCACGACTTGCTCTCTAAGGAAGAGGAATCCAAAGACTTAGCTAGAATCTCGGAAATGAGGCGCGCGAGTACCTTGCTGAAGATTTCCTGTGCCTCACCTCGTACCCCTGGGGTCCTATTTATAGGCAAATCCAAGAAGGGGGTCATATTTATACCCCACCCCAATCGGCGACTAGGCGACTTCCAGGAGGAACTCGCACAGGCTGGGCGAGTATCTCGCCTAGTCGCCAACCTGGCGAGTATGTGAGGGGAGCTCGCCATACTTGCCCAGGCCTTCTAGGGTCTTGCATGCTGATGTTGACTTCTGTCTTGACTTGTTGACCTTGACTCCCGCTGTCCTGGCTGTGGTAGGACCCATCCTCGACGAATACGGGTTGTACATCTGGGACGGATACAATCGACTCGGTGGTTCCTCTTGAACCAAGACAACCCCAAACCCTCTCAATTAAGAGGATGGATGTCATGAAATTTCAGGAAAACTTAGGGCAAATTAAAGATGTCATACATGCATCCTAGAACCGGAAGGAGAAGTGTCGTTACCTTGCGTTTCTCCTTCCTAGCCATGCATACCTTGAATAAAATGGAATAAATGTTCGCCTTCAGGCCCCCTCCACATATCCGGACTCAGATCGCCGAACAAAGCTCTGAAGCTCCAACACTAGTGAACCTAGGTCGGGCTCTGCCACCGCTCCCAGTCTCACTCGCAGGTCGTCGGGAGAAAAACTTGGAAAAAGAAACTACATGGGAGAACTCCCCTGCCCTATTTATGTCCCATAGCTGAAGATCTGGGCCACTAGATCAGTCCCCAAGAAGATCGGATGCCCATAAAAACACAATAGCAAAACAACTTACTGCACTTAGAAAAAGAACTGCTCTGGTTCAGGGCGTCTAGAGAGCTCGTCTATCTCGACTCCTGGCCTGAGGCGTCGAGTGAACTTGACGCACTTGACGCCTGGCCCGAGGGGTCGAGTGAATTTGACGCACTCGACGCTTGGCCCGAGGCGTCGAGTGAACTCAACGCCTGGCCTGATGCATCGAGTGAACGCAATGCCTACCTACAGACTCTAAACACACGCACACACAAATTGGGGTGTTACAATATAATTATTGGGTCCATTGATCACAATATTTCAGATTTGAAGAAGGCCCACAAGTCAATAATATACACGAGCATCTATTTGATATTTGCCTAGGTTCATATATGCATGATGTATGTTATTCAGTGATTAGACAGGCCCAATATGTCAGAGGATTGGCTGGACAGAAGTCAGAATACATAGGAGAAGCGAAATAGTGCCTAAGTACAAAACATTGAGTGATTACACTTCACTCAACGTATGAGGACAAAATGCGTCGATGGATAACCAGTCACTCAAAGCTACAGCGAAAATTTAGTGAAATTCGTCTAAGTACAAAAGTGTTGAGTGATGGACATTCACTCAATGCCCCCTTTAGAAATCTGTCTAAGTCTATAACCGTTGAGTGATGAACGTTCACTCAATGCCTTCATCTATTTTGCTACCAAGTTTAAAGGAAGATATATTTTCTTATTACTGTGAAGAATAAGGACTGTTTACAACACAGTCAAGAAAGAGGACTCAGGGATCTTTCTCTAGAATCATTTCACTCAAACCTTATTCAAATTAATAGGATCTCTCTGAGATCTGAGTTGTAAGTCTAATTTATAAAAGCTGAGTTGTAGGAGTGGGTTAACTCTGAGCAGTAGGATTCTGGAGTGGATCTGATGTAGGATCTTGGGATGATCTGAGGTAGGTGATTAGTTGGATCTCTGAGTGGTAGGAGTTGATGAACTCTGAGTTGTAAGGTCCTGGAGTGGATCTTAGGTAGTACTGGAATAGTCTGAACTGTAGGAGTGGTATACACTCTGAGTTGTAAGATCCTGAGTGATTTGAGGTATAAACTCAAGGAACCGAGTATAAAGGAGGAGTTAGCTGAATCTAGCACACTGCTAGATAGGTGGAGGGGAAAGTGGATGTACCATAGATAGGGGAACCACTATAAATTGTGTATATCTTCTGTTATTTTGAAAGCTAACATCTAACACAAACACATATCAAGCTCAAATTTTGAAAAGATTCTAAATATTCAAAACAAACCAATTCACTCCCTCCCCCCTCTAGGTGTTTAACTAGCCTTATAAAATACTTTCAATAATCTCATATTTGACTAGTGGGTTCCTCAGAATGGGTTAGGACCCAGAAAGGTCATTTAGATTTTTGTTGGGCAAGTCAAACCGGGTAGGCGAGTGGTCGGGTCTCGCCCCAATTCGCGAGTGGAATCAGCTGAAGGATGGTAGGTGAGTGAGTAGGGCATTCTGACCAGCATACGCCCAAGAGTCAAGTTTGGCTATGAGTGTAAGTCTCCTTGAGCACTCGCCGCCTTAGGCGAGAGGTCGGCCTGCCTAGCAGCTCTCTCCCAGAGGAAGTCCAACTGGGTCTGCTAATAACCTTCCCGAATAACGGTGTTATGATGTTGACAGACCACTTTGGACAATGTATAGTGTACAACCCATATTCATCGAGGATGGGCACTACCGCAGCCAGGCCAACAAGAGTCAAGGTCAACAAGTCAAGACAGGAGTCAAAGTCAGCACATAAGATCATGGAAGGCCTGGGCGAGTACAGGCGAGCTCCTCTCGCATACTCGCCAGGTAGGTGACTTGGCGAGATACTCGCCCAGCCTGTACGAGTTCCTTTGGAAGTCTCCTAGTCGCCTGGGGGGTGGGGTATAAATATGCCCCCCCCCCCCCCCCTCCTTGGATTTGCCTATAAATAGGACCCCAGGGGTACGAGGCGAGGCATCTGAAATTTTTGGCAGGATACTCGCGCGCCTTATTTTTGAGATATCAGCTAAGTCTTTGGATTCCTCTTCCTTAGAGAGCAAGTCGCGACCTTGCGACTTTGTCAGCTAGCTTCCCTCGTACCCAGTTCGGCCATCTTTGGTGGAGAAGGGGTTGCTCCTTTCGAGCATCCGGGTACATGGTGGGCCCTTCTTGCCGCAATATCTGGGGTCATGTTTGACCTGATTCTTCATCCTAGTCACCCTAGTCGTCTGATCTAACTTCTGAGCCAGTAACTTTAGGCGGCTTTGGTCCGAATTCTGAGGTTGAGATTTTTCCTAGCTTCAACACTTGGTGCGGTGAGCGTGGATTGCAGCCAAGGAGGAAAGCTTAGTGGTTTGTTAAGATGGCCAATGATGGCGAGCATGGAGAGTTGGTCGGCAACTCGGCAGGAGGAAGAGATGACGTACGAGGTGGCGAGTTTGTGACAGTGGCCGTATTTGAAGAGTTCGCGAATAAGATCGAGCAAACCATCCTTGCCGAGTTCGCTCAGCGCCCCGAGGTCACGTCGACTTCTCTCCGTCGCCTGACACCGCTAGAAGAAGAAGCGCCGCCAAGGCGAGCTGGAAAGGAGCCCTCTTGGGCAATGGAAGAGCGACCGATGCAGTCGCGACATTACCCGACGAGTATCCATGGGGTCCGTTTTCGGGATCCAATGTCGTCGGCGAGATGCAGAGATACTCGACACTATAACGAGTATGACATCTCCAGCGAGGATGAAAATCGCCACCGCCAGGGAGGGAGGAGCCCCTTCTGTGACGAGATCCTCGTCGCCCCAGTTCCAGAAGGGTTCAGGGAACCCGTTCTCACTTACTACTCTGGCAGAGATGACCCCGTCAGACACCTCCAGTTATTTGAAGACGTTGTCTCCATCCGCAACATGTCTGACACCTTCAAGTGCAGGTTCTTCTCCATCACCTTCAAGTGCAGGTTCCATCAACTACCGGTCGGGTCCGTGTACTACTTCTCAGATCTGCGTTGGGGCCTCATGGCGAGGTTCGCGACATCGAAGAAGAGGAAGAAAGATGTGACGGCCCTCTTCAAAATCATCCAAGAGCAGCACAAGAGTTTGGTTCACTACATTGACCGCTTCTAGGAGAAGATTTTGGAGGTAGAAGAAGTGGACAGTTTTACCTTGATGGTGGCCCTGAAGTTTGGGTTGAAGCAAGGACTGTTCAGTCTGGAGATGGGGTCTAATCCCCCGAGATCTTTCGAGGACATGATAGAGAAGGCGAACACCTTTGTTCGAGGGGAGGAGAAGAACAAAGACTTCCTAGCAAGGCTGGATGGGGAGATAGCGATGGAGAGGGGAAGAGCAAGACCTTCAGGGTCGAAGACAGGGAGGACGCCAGAAAGGAGGGAGGAGAGGAGGAAGGAAGAACCAAAAAGAGAGGAGAGAAAGAAGAGGGATGAACCCAGGAGGATTGAAGAGAGGAGACAGGAGAGGCCTCAGAGGCAAGAAGAGAGAAGGCCAGCGGAAGCTCGGGAAGGAGGAAGGGGGGAAAGACGATTCCAGTACCCGGAGAATCGCCCCCAATGGAGACCAGCAAGGCAGCAGTATCACGAAGAGAGGAGGAATGGAAATCGGCATGAGGGAGGCCGAGGAGGAAGAAGGGATATGATGGTCATCGCTCGCCAAGACAACAAGCGGCGCCGGAGGGGGCATCGAGTGATGCGCCAAGAGGCGGAGATTCCCCTCTACTACGATATTAATCGGGTAGAGGGGCACGGAACCTTGGCTTGACCCGAGTTCTGGGAAGCAAGGAGGAGGCTGGAGGCAGGAGCGGTAGAAAGAGAGCAGCAGAGGCAGGAGGCCCCAGTGGGGCAGGTGGCATTCCAAGCTCCAGCGAGGAGGAGGAATGAGGACCGAGTCGACCTGGGAGGTCGCGGGGAAGTGATACATGGCCCAGGGGGAGGGCATGTAGGCGTGATCAATGGAGGGGCTGGGCTTGGAGCTTCCCGCAAGGGGAGTATCCACCAGATATACCGGAAGAACGTCGCCTCGACGTTACAGACCCCGCCGCCAATGGAGGAGATCACCTTCTCGGAGGAAGATATGCTGGGGAATGAGAACCCCTTCCATGATGCCCGGGTGATTCAAGCTGCCATCAAAGACTTCACCGTCGACCGAATCCTCACGGACAATGGTAGCTCGGTGAATGTCATCTTCAAAAGAACCTTAGTCGGGCTTCAGGTGGAAGCATCCCGAGTCCAGGCAGTAGATGGACCGCTCTTTGGCTTCTCTAGAGAGAAAAAAGAGGTGGAGGGAGCAGTGGAGTTGTTGGTCACGCTCGACGGGACGTCAATCTGATGTCGCTTCATCATCGTCAACGTGCCAAGCGGTTACAACGCCATCTTCGGGCGACCCCTCATCAACTACTTCAGGGCCGTTCCATCATCTTACTATTGGGTACATTGGAAAATATGTACCAGATTTGAAGAAGCCTCACCCTACTCAATGATATGCATCAAGGTGTATTTGATGTTGTTTTGAGTTTATATGTGCAGGTTAAGAAAATGCAGGAATGCAAAAAAATTTCTAAGTCCATATGTCGACACCAGGAGAAGCTGTGTCGACACTTATGAAGGCTTGTGTCGACACTTATGAAGGCCTGTGTCGACACTGGAGAAAAGCTATGTCGACACTTGGAGTTAATTGTGTCGACACTTGGAAAGGCTGTGTCGACACCTGAAGCAACTGTGTCGACATACAGAAGCAGTGTCGACACATAGAGAAGCTTAGTCGACATCAACTGTGTCGACACCAAGAGGCAGTGTCGACACACAGAAGATCTTATCGACATCAAATGTGTCGACACACAGGACTTGTGTCGACACATGACAGAATTTCAACAAAGTAAATTTGTATGAAGAAAAGAAGTGACTGTGTCGACACCACAAAGGCTTGTGTCGACACATTCTACAGAAGATGTGTCAAGAAGCAGTATCAACAACAGAAGCGATGTGTCAACACCACCAAGGCTTGTGTCGACACTTAGTTCACTTGTGTCGACACTTAGTCTACTTGTGTCGACACATGATGAAGTTCAGTCTCGACACTTTCAAACAGAGACAGTATTTCAAGAAGTGACTGGATGACTTGACAACTGTCATTTCTAACCGGTCTACTACAACTGTCAAAGCTGTCGGAAGTTTGTTAGAAACCGGATCAGCCGGTTACCATGGAGGAAGACTATATAAAGGTTTTCTCCTTCAACAGAAACTGAGGAATATACACAGATAACTAACAACATAAAAAAAAGAAGACATTCAACAGAAGATCTAAGAAGTTGGAGAGAGAGAGAGCTCCATCTAAGAAGTGCAGTTGCTGAACCAGGCTGCTAAGAAGAATTCAGATTGTGATCTGAATATCAAGAAATAAGCTGATTGAAGATCAACTTCTAAGGAGTACAACCCTACTGAGTTCAGATTCAAGAAGCTTTGAAGAAAGCTAAGAGTGGTTGTTCTCTGCCATCAGTTTCTTCCAAGAACTGATCAAGAAACCATCTATCCCTTCTCTCTTTATCTGGGTGGTGGTTAATTACTTTGTTAAATCTATTTTTTGTAGGATCTATTTAGATCTGAGCTGTAAGCCTGTGTTTATAAAGACTGAGTGTATTAGAGTAATTTCTCTGAGTGGTAGGCCTTGTTGAAGGCTAAGGTATGGCTATGAGCCTGAGTTGTAGGAGATTGATATCTCTGAGTTGTAGGCCTTGTGTAGGCTGAGGTAGGGCAGATTGTCTGAGCTGTAGGAGCCTTGTTGGGTTCTGAGTTGTAAGATCTGAGAATCTGAGGTGAAGAGCAGAAGTTAGGCCGAATCTAATACACTGCTAGATAGGCGAAGAGGGAAAGTGGATGTACCCAGACCTTGGGGAACCACTATAAAAAATGGTGTGCACTCTGTCATTGAATGTTTCTGTGAATGTTGTGCTGTGTTAGCTGTAGAATTTGCAGTTTCTGTGTAATTAACTGAACAGATTAGCTGCCTTGTTAAGAAAAAAGAATTATACCTATTCACCCCCGCCTCTAGGTGGTTAGGCACTAATTCTTTCAAGTGGTATCAGAGGGAGGTTCCTCAAAGAAGGACTTAACAGTCTGAGTTAGATCCTTAAGGCAGATTCAAGATCAAGAAAATGGGTTCAGGAGAAAATCATAAGGAACTAGGTTCTATGAAATTACCCATATGCAGGAAGGAGATATTT
The DNA here is from genome assembly GCA_039583875.1 of Platanthera guangdongensis. Taxonomy (NCBI): domain Eukaryota; kingdom Viridiplantae; phylum Streptophyta; class Magnoliopsida; order Asparagales; family Orchidaceae; genus Platanthera; species Platanthera guangdongensis. The sequence continues at coordinate 63,361,839 of CM077164.1, forward strand.
GGAATATGGAAAGAAAGGGTCAGGCTGTTTATGGAGGCTTCTGATCCAAGGATCTACATTACAGTAAAGAAATGTCCTTATATTCCTATGAAGATTTCATTTCTAGATGCAAACCAAAGAATTCCCAAGGATTTTTCAGAGATGACTAAGGATGAGATCATCCTGACAACTATGGATAAAAGAGCCCAGAATATCATAGTAAGTGTCATAGATGATGCAACTTTTCAAAATTTGATTCACTGCAAGACCTCCAAGGAAATGTGGGATACTTTGATAGTCTACATGGAGGGTTCTGAAGAAGTCAGACAAGATAGAAAGTCTATGCTAAACCAGGAATATGAGAGTTTCAGACAAGGAAAGTCTGACAGTATAACTGAGTGTTATAAAAAGTTCTATAGAATAGTAAATGAGCTGATGTCCTATGGAAGAATCTTCAGTACATATGAACTGAATGATAAATTCCTAAGATCCTTGACAAAGGATTGGGACACTAAGATTTGTGTCATTAGGGAAGTGGCCAAACTTGCAGATATCTCACCTCCAACTTTGTTTGGAAAATTGCTGTCATATGAGATGCAGTTGATGGCTAGGAAAGAGGAAGAGAAAAGTGCAAAAGAGGAGCATGGAGAAAAGTCTATGGCCTTCAAGGTTGAAGCCACTAGGAAGAATAGGAGGATGTCTCAATCACCTCCTAAGATAGTTGCTGAAATTGCTTCAGATAATTCAGACAACCAAAGTTCAGACAGCAGTGACTCAGATGAAGACTTTGCTGCCTTCACAAGGCAGTTTCAGAGATTCCTGAAGAAGAAGCAGTGGAAGTCTAAGCCTTCCACATCTCAGCCTAAGGATGATTATTATAAAAAGAGGAAGTCATCCAGGAAGGACAGGGGAAGGTCTAAGCCAAGCAAAACTACAACATCAAAGATAGTTTGCTACTGCTGTAATAGGCCTGGACATGTTGTGGCTGAGTGTCCAGATATAAGAAAAGAGTCTGCTGATAAAAAGAAGATTCAACACCAGAGCAAGAAGGAGAAATCCTTTGTTGCTAAGAAGGAGAAGAGATTGACAGACCAATCTTCTTCAGAGTCAGAATCTGAAGCTGAGGCATACATTGGTCTATATGTAGCAGATGAAGAAGATGAGTTTCTGCAAGTGCTGAACTCTATCTATGAACAAGAAGACCATCAGTGCAAGGGACTGATGGTTATGTCAGAAGAAGACAAGTGCCAGGATAAGCCTGGTCCTAGTAAGGTATAATGTTTTTCTAGAAATTCAGATTGTAGTACTGGGTCAGAGTCAGCAACATCTGCATCAAGTGATGTGGATGGGTCTGAGTCTGAAGGTGATATTCATTAGTTAATAAATGAATATGGAGATTTATTGTAGGCACTTAAGAGAAGCAAAAGTCTGGCCAAACATCAGGCTAAAGAAATTGCAGCTCTTAAGATGGCTGCATCTGATTCAGAGAAGTTGCTAGATCAGAAGTTAAATGAGATAGCCAGACTGAAAAACATTACTGTTATTCAGATGGGTACTATCACATTTAAAAATGATCAGATTAAAAATTTGGAGACTAGACTCCAGAAAGAGAAGGAGATTGTAGCTAGTTTTTCTAAGACAAAATCTGTATTACCCTTGATTGATGAGTTTATGTCTCAAAATGGTAAGGCTGGTTTAGGGTTTAAGAGAACTGCTTGGGCTACTAAGTCCAATAAAAAGGGCAAAGCCCCAGCACAGAATAATAGATCTGCTGCTAATAATTCAGCTAAAGTCATACCTAAACAAAGGTACAATAAGTTTGAGTGATGGTGTTGTGGCAAGATAGCCCACTTTACCTTAGACTGTTGGCACAATACTAGTGTCAAGGAGAGTAGCAGTCTGCCTGTTAGAAAAGCTGCAGGCAGATTTGTTAAAGTTCAGACTAACTTGTACCAAGGACCCAAAAGTTATTTGGGTTCTAAGGTTAAGTAATTTGTGTTGCAGGTAAGTCCAAGTTACCATGCCCCTATATGGTACTTGGACAATGGTTGTTCCAGGCATATGACTAGAACTAGGGGATTGCTGAAGGACTACTCACCTATACTGAATGGGCCTAAAGTAATATTTGGTGGTTCTGAAAAGGGAGTCATCAAAGGATTTGGTAACATCTCTACCAACTCAATCACTATCACTCAAGTGGCCTATGTGAAGGGTTTGAAATACAACCTAATTAGCATAAGTCAGCTGAGTGATTTAGGTTATGACATTTTATTTGTCAAGAATGATTGTCATATCAAAAGGTTAATTGATCAAAAGGTCATATTGACAGGATATAGAAAAAGAAATGTGTACTGTCTCAACTTTGAGTGTGAGAACAATGTTTCTCCTATTTGTCTTGTAGCTGATGAGAGAGCCTCTCATTGTGTTAAATGGCACAAGAGGCTGGCCCATCTTAACTACAAGACTATTGGCCAACTCTTTAGCAAATAGTTAGTGAGGAATGGTCCTCAAGTTAAGTGTATAAAGGATGGGATATGCTCAGCTTGTCAAAAAGGCAAGCAGACCAAATCCTCCTTACATAGCCTTGAAAGCAAGGATTCAGTGAGGTGTCTATACCTCTTGCATATGGATCTATTTGGTCCTATGCCAGTTCATAGTGTGGGTAGGAAGGTCTACACTTTTGTGGTGGTAGATGACTATTCTAGATATTCATGGGTGTTCTTTTTGAGACAAAAATCTAAAACCCCAAGTATTTTATATAGTTTTGTCAAGCAAATTCAGAATGAGCTGGACAGTACTGTGGTCAAAATCAGAAGTGACCATGGCACTGAATTTCAATCTGAGAGTATGACAAGATTGTGTGAAGAATTTGGGATTTTTCAAGAATTTTCCTCACCTAGAACACCACAGCAAAATGGTATTGCTGAAAGGAAGAATAGAACACTAATTGAGGCTGGTAGAACTCTATTGAGTGACACTTCTCTCCCAGAATCTGGGCTGAGGCAGTAAACACTGCATGTCATGTGATCAATATGGCTACTATCACCAAAAGCCACAAAAAGACCCCCTATGAGATTATGAAGGGCAGAAAACCAAACTTATCCTATTTTAGGATCTTTGGTTGCAAGTGTTATGTCCTTAATAATGGCAAGTCTTATCTAACTAAGTTTGCTGCCAAATCTTATGATGGGATATTTGTTGGGTACAGCAACAATAGTAAGGCTTATAGGGTCTACAACCTGATTACTCAAGTTGTAGAATAGTTTGTACATGTTATCTTTGATGAAACAAGACTTATTAATAGTGAGTTGCCAAGTAGTTCTTGCAGTTCTATAGGTATAAATGAGAGAATTGACAAGCTTACCATTACAGAAGATTCAACTACAAATCAGGAAGTGGAAAATGTTGGTTGCTGTCCAGGTGGAGTACAAGACTCTCCAGATGCTGATGAAAACCAAGAGGTGCAGCATAATGAAGAGACTGGAGGTGTTCAACCTGAAGATAGACTACCTCCAACTATTAGACACTTAAAGGATCATCCAGCAAATCAGATAATTGGTGATCCAAGACAAGGAGTACAAACAAGGAGCAGGAATCTAAACACAGTTTTGTGCTCTAGTTTCTTATCACAAGTGGAACCCAAGAAATTTGAAGAAGCTGTTCTAGACCCACTTTGGATTGATGACATGCAAGAGGAGCTGAATCAGTTCAGAAGGTGCAAGGTCTGGAAGTTAGTTCCTAAACCAAAAGACCACAACATCATTGGAACAAAGTGGATCTTTAGGAACAAACTAGATGAGAATGGGATCATTGAGAAGAACAAAGCAAGACTTGTTGCAAAAGGATACAGGCAGGAAGAGGGTATTGACTTTGATCAAACCTTTACCCCAGTAGCAAGACTGGAAGCAATTAGGATGTTCCTTAATTATGCAACATATAAAGGCTTTAAGGTATTCCAAATGGATGTAAAATCAGCATTCCTAAATGGAAATCTAAAAAAAGAAGTCTATGTAAAGCAGCCCTCAGGTTTTGTTGATCCTCTCAAACCTGATTATGTTTATAGACTTAGGAAAGCTTTGTATGGGTTGAAACAAGCCATTAAGGCTTGGTATGAAACTCTGTCTAGTTTTCTCATTGAGAACAAATTCTCAAGGGGGAAAATAGACAAGACTCTATTCCTTAGGGAATCCAAAGGAAAGATTATCCTAGTCCAAATATATGTTGATGACATAATGTTTGGGTCTACTGAAAGTAACCTTTATAGAAAGTTTGCAAAACTTATGCAAGGGAAATTTGAAATGAGCAGTATGGGAGAACTTAAGTTCTTCTTGGGTCTTCAAGTAAGACAGACTGAAGATGGCTTGTCCATATCCCAGTCTAAGTTCACCCTAGAGTTAATAAAGAAGTATGGTATAGAATCATCCACTACCATGAGAACTCCTATGGAGACAAGTGTAGCTCTAAACAAAGATGATGCAGGGAAACCTGTAGATGAAACTTTGTATAGAGGCATAGTTGGCTCCCTCCTATATCTGACTGCTAGTAGACCAGATATCATGTATGCTACATGTGTCTGTGCTAGGTATCAATCCTGTCCTAAAGAATCTCATCTGACTGCAGTCAAAAGGATTTTGAGATATCTTAAGGGCACACCTAATCTAGGCCTTTGGTACCCTAGGAATGGAGATTTTCTACTGACAGGCTATTCAGATGCAGACTTTGCAGGTTGCAAAGAAGATAGAAAAAGTACGACAGGCACTTGTCAATTTCTGGGAGGAAGATTAGTGTCTTGAAGCAGTAAGAAGCAGACTAGTGTGGCAATTTCCACAGCTGAGTCTGAATATATGGCAGCAGGAAGTTGCTGTGCACAGCTGTTGTGGATTCAGCACCAGCTAGAAGACTATGGTATTCAGGTAAGTAGAACACCTTTGTTTTATGATTCTATAAGTGCTATTTATATTGCTAATAATTCTATTTCACATAGTAGGACTAAGCATATAGAAATTAGATACCATTTTCTTAGAGAACATGTATAGAAAGAGGACATCTCACTAGAATTTGTCAAAACAGTTTATCAAATTACAGATATGTTTACTAAGCCTCTGGATGAAACTAAATTTAGTAAGTTTAAAATTGAATTAGGAATGTTGAACATAGATTAGTTTAACAAAATTGGCTAAGTAAAACTGTGTCGACATATCCAGCTAAATGGTGTCGACACAGAGAAGAGTTATCGACACTTCAGGAAAGTGGTGTCGACACATCTAGAGAAGTGGTGTCGACACTTCGGGAAGTTGTGTCAACACATCCAGGAGTTGTGTCGACACAGGGAATAAGTGTCGACACATAAGTTCTGTCGACTATATTGGTGTCGACACATGCAGATGTCTGTGTCGACACTCAAACGCTATGTCGTCAGTTAAGGATATTTGTGTCGACACATCATTATTGGTGTCGACACATAGAAGTCAACACCGTTGTCGAGACTTAAGTAGTCAATGTTGACACTTTTCAACAGTGTCGACACATTCAGTTATTGTTGACGTGCCTTTTCACCTTCATTTTTAGAAAGGTATAAATAAGTCAACAACATAGTCTGTCGACACATTCACCATAGTTTCGAGACCAAAACCTTGTGTCGACAAATCCACTCTTCTAAATTCAAGATTTCTCTCAACCCTAATGGCGCCAAAGCTAGAAGACAATGTCAATGAAGGATACAAACTGGTTCGGAATGCATTTGATGGTGCAGAATCAGAAATTACAGGAATAATAACCCTAATAGCTGAAAACGGTCTGAAATTCTTAGTTTCTGAACCAACTAAGATTTGGAAGAAAGAAATACTAGAATTCTTTGGCGTTGCTACCCTAGATCAAACTGGACTCAAAATTAGATCCACAGTCCATGGAGTAAAGGTGAAACTCACCCAGAAGAGTTTAAGGAAAGTTCTTCACCTGCCAAGAGCACAAGAGGAAGAATATGTACCTGCATCTAAGCTAAGGGAAGCACTTCAGTGGTGTGGACTGAATTCCACCATGAAGATTGGCTCAGCTTTGAACAGGAAAGGCATGAATATGCAAGAGAAGTTCTTATCTGAAGTTGTAGGAAAAGTGATTCTATGCAAGACAGGGGGCATGATAGGATTTCTGCCTATATGTTCACCCTTATGACCAGAATTATCTATAGACTAAATACTGATTGGTCAGCAGTAATTTTTGAAAAGATTAAGGAAAGTATGAAGAAGTCAAATCTGGGAAGAATTGTGAGCTTGTATTTAGCTGCAACAATACCAGAAGTAATGGACCAGTCAGCTGGGACTAAGATAAATCACATGAGAAGGATGGACATCGGGATTATATCCAGATGGGATAGGGTTCTAACTAAGGATATGCCTGAGGAAGAAAGGCAAGAGATTCCTGAACAATCTACAGCACAAGATGTTCCTACACAAGATATTGCAGATAGTGCTCAGGTGTAGGGGGAGCCTCACCTTGAGGAAGAGCCAACCCACTTGGAAAGTGAGATGGCTACACAGACTATTCTTGAGGTAATCAGTGAAGTAAATCAATAAATTTTCAATATTGAGGATGAAATGCTAACTAAATCTTTGATTGATGTTGACCAGCCAACACAACTAAACAATCAAGCACAAGATGTTATCTTGGAGGATACATCTATTGCAGCTGATGCTCTAGAGATAAGAGTATCACCAGTACCTACTCAACAAGAATTCACCCTTGAAGAGTTGTTTCCAGATATGGTACAAACTGAATTTGAGGGGGAGAAAACAGATTTTGAGGGGGAGCAAGTTAACCTTGAGAAGGAGCAAGCAGGATCTCAGGGGGAGAAAGTTAGTTTTATGGGGGAGGAGCAAGGTACTCAGGGGGAGCTACCTAAGACTGCACAGGAATTGCCTCCTAGTCCAAGGATAGAGTAAATATAGCCAGTACCTCATATTCTGAGGATGCTGCTGAGGTTCAAGCTAAGAAAAGAAAACTAATGGTATTCAAAAGAAGAAGTCAGAGCTATAAGAGGGCTTTACAAACTGCTCCTCAACCTGCCCCAATAACTGATTATAATTCTTTATTAGTCTCTCTACAAGTAAAGCTAAATGAACAAAGGATTGTCATGGAGAAGTATATGGATGAGACTCATAAAGATCTACAACTCTCCTTGGCACACGATATAAAATCTATAAGGTTTGAAGTTAATCAGCATAAGAAAGAAAAGACTGATTGTTTCCACACGGGTGGAAATGTTGTGGTCTTTCTAGCTACACATCAGGAGAAAATCAAGACACAAGTTGATGATATAGCTCTTAAGCAAGGCTATGTACTAGAGAATCAACTTAGAATGAATGATAATCTGACAGAATCACATAATGTGATTGTTACAGAACTGAAGAATGTTGCAACTACTCAGACTGAAGCAAGGACTACTGCCAAGGCAGAGTTTGATAAGCAATTACAGGAAGGACTAGCTGCTGTAAAAACAGCTATTGAGTAATCTCAAAAGACTATTTCTGCACAGCTCCTGAAGTTAAAATCTTTCTATAAAGATGGTGTCAATTTTATGGATGAATAAGTCAGATTTCAGAAAGATGATCTCAGAGATCATGTTGCAAGAGAAGTCATAAAGGGGGAGAGAGTATTAGTCAAAGCTGGCTCTGATCATGCTAAATAGATCTCTAATAGCATCAGAGCCACACTTGGATATCCACCCCTTTGTGATGATGACAGTGTGGCTGAATCTGGTATACACCCAGCTTATTTTGGAGGTGAGCAAGCTGAAGTTGCTCAAGTTATTTATCCTCCGACAGATTTTGAAATGATTCACCAATAAGTACAGTCTATGTACAGCCCTCCAGAAGGTGCTCAAAATATTATCATTGAGAAAGTAGACAAGCCAGTGTCAGAGACAGTTTTGACCAAAGAGCAAGAAGCTCTATTATCAAAGAAGAGATTCAGAGAACAGACTAGTTAAAGCCAGATTTTGAGCAGTGGAGTCCAACATCCAGAAACATTATACTGACTGCTTGGAAAGCTGTAAAGGATAAGACCCATGATAGAGGCAAATGGTACCCTGCACAAGAATGGCAAAAGTATGAAGCAAGGCAAGAAGTCATTGTTCAATATAGAAGAGAGGCAAACTTGGGAAGCTACCTCCTAATGCTCAGGAGCCTAGCAAATATTTCTCAAAGCCCTTTCACTGCTTTGAAAGACAAAAAATAAGGGCTGAAGAGCAAAAGAAGAAAGATCTAAAGGGCAAGAAGCCAGCTGATGATACTGATGCTCCTATACAAGCCAAGGTTCAATCAGGCAAAGGAATAGTTATCAAGGAGCCAGATCAGCTTTAGATTAGATTTATTTGAGTTTACAACTTTGTAATCTTTTAAAATCTATGTAAACTTTTGTTATGAAACTTTTGGAAGTTGAAACAAAATATTAATTAATGCTCATTGTAGTTGCATTATTATTCTGTGATGATATATTATATATGTTTTGTTTATAAATTACCATGTCATATAATGTTATTATACATCATAATGTGTATTTGTTATGAATGGTGTATATCATTGACTAAGGGTTATGACTTCTCCAAATAGGGGGAGATTGTTAGGTACATTGGAAAATGTGTACCAGATTTGAAGAAGCCTCATCCTACTCAATGATATGCATCAAGGTGTATTTGATGTTGTTTTGAGTTTATATGTGCAGGTTAAGAAAATGCAGGAATGCAGAAAAATTTCTAAGTCCATGTGTCGACACCAGGAGAAGCTGTGTCGACACTTATGAAGGCCTGTGTCGACACTAGAGAAAAGATGTGTCGACACTTGGAGTTAATTGTGTCGACACTTGGAAAGGTTGTGTCGACACCTGAAGCAACTGTGTCGAAATACAGAAGCAGTGTCGACACATAGAGAAGCTTAGTCGACATCAACTGTGTTGACACCAAGAGGCAGTGTCGACACACAGAAGATCTTATCGACATCAAATGTGTCGACACACAGGACTTGTGTCGACACATGGCAGAATTTCAACAAAGTAAATTTGTAAGAAGAAAAGAAGTGACTGTGTCGACACCACAAAGGCTTGTGTCGACACATTCTATAGAAGCTATGTCGAGAAGCAGTATCAACAACAGAAGCGATGTGTCGACACCACCAAGGCTTGTGTCGACACTTAGTTCACTTGTGTCGACACTTAGTCTACTTGTGTTGACACATGATGAAGTTCAGTCTCGACATTTTCAGACAGAGACAGTATTTCAAGAAGTGACTGGATGACTTGACAGCTGCCATTTCTAACCAGTCTACTGCAAATGTCAAAGCTGTCAGAAGTTTGTTAGAAACCGGATCAGCCGGTTACCATGGAGGAAGACTATATAAAGGCTTTCTCCTTCAACAGAAACTGAGGAATATACACAGATAACTAACAGCACAAAAAGAAGAAGACATTCGACAGAAGATCTAAGAAGTTGGAGAGAGAGAGCTCCATCTAAGAAGTGCAGTTGCTGAACCAGGCTGCTAAGAAGAATTCAGATTGTGATCTGAATATCAAGAAAGAAGCTGATTGAAGATCAACTTCTAAGGAGTACAAACCTACTGAGTTCAGATTCAAGAAGCTTTGAAGAAAGCTAAGAGTGGTTGTTCTCTGCCATCAGTTTCTTCCAAGAACTGATCAAGAAACTATCTATCCCTTCTCTCTCTATCTGGGTGGTGGTTAATTACTTTGCTAAATCTATTTTCTGTAGGACCTATTCTAGATCTGAGTTGTAAGCCTGTGTTTATAAAGTCTGAGTGTAAGAGAGTAATTTCTCTGAGTGGTAGGCTTTGTTGAAGGCTGAGGTAGGGTTGTGAGCCTGAGTTGTAGGAGATTGATATCTCTGAGTTGTAGGCCTTGTGTAGGCTGAGGTAGGGCAGATTGTCTGAGCTGTAGGAGCCTTGTTGGGTTCTGAGTTGTAAGATCTGAGGATCTGAGGTGAAGAGCAGAAGTTAGGCCGAATCCAGTATACTGCTAGATAGGCGAAGGGGGAAAGTGGATGTACCCAGACCTTGGGGAACCACTATAAAAACTGTGTGCACTCTGTGATTGAATGTTTCTATGAATGCTGTGCTGTGTTAGCTGTAGAATTTGCAGTTTCTGTGTAATTAACTGAACAGATTTGCTGCCTTGTTAAGAAAAAAGAATTACACCTATTCACCCCCCCCCCTCCTCTAGGTGGTTAGGCACTAATTCTTTCACTTACCATCAATGCCTGAAGTACTGCCGCGGAGATGTTCAAATCAAGATCAGGGGAGATCCCAAGGCCTCCAGGGAATGCTACTTGAATGTCGTCAGCACCATCAATTGGATGGGTGACGCAGAGAAGCTGGAAGAGTTGTTGGAAAAGGAGAAGGGGCTGTGTGCTTCTGAGGAGGTAGAGGAGATAGAGGTGATCTCTCAAGGAGGAGAGTCAGGACTGCTGAAGGTAGGAGGATCCATGCCGCTTGGAGGGAAGATAGAGATGGCTGCTTGCCTGCAGGACAACGTTGACGTCTTCGCATGGATCACCGCCGAGATGCCAGGAATCGACGCCGATGTTGCCTGTCATCGCCTCAACCTGGATCCCGCGGTGGCTCCTGTTCGTCAGAAGCAGAGGAAGAGCGTCGTCGTGCTGGCCGGGCCGATCAGAGAAGAGGTAGAGAAGCTGCTAGAGGTAGGTTTCGTCTCGGATATCCAGTATCCAGGCTGGGTCTCCAATGTTGTAATGGTGAAGAAACTATTTTTCAATGTTGAATAAAGCTTGCCCGAAGGATTGCTACCCCTTGCCTCAAATCGACGCGCTGGTTGATTCCACCATCGGGTTTCCTGTCATGAGTTTTCTTGATGCTTTTTCAGGGTATCACCAGATCCGGATGCATCCTCCTGATACGCCCGAAATAGATGTATATAATAACGCAAGTGCACGTGCCGTAACAAGTAATAAAGTGTGAGTGAGATCGTTCCCTCGGAGAAGTGATTAACCTAATGTTTGCAAGTACTAGCTACACCGTTCTTTAAATCCAAACAAGATGAGTAAAATAATTTTGGAAGTAATGAAAAATTTTAATAAAGATTTAATCTAACTTAACTATGAAGATCCTTAGAAATTCTTTTATCGATTGGAGAAATTAGCCTTGCATTTCGGATTTCCTATGTGTGTCTAGATGGTATGGAGAAATAGTATTAGTTAAAAATGTTGAAGGAATTATCATGCAACGATTTTTATAGAAGAAATCTTCATCTCTCGAATCTCGGAAATCCCAACGTCCCAAATTCTCCTAGTTATCTCTAACTTAGGATGAATGAAGAATATTGATTATCATAAAAATCGAATTGCTAGCAAAAAGGAGGGAGTCTTCTCCACCCCTCTAAACTACGGTGAACTAATGAGCGGTTGCACTTCTCCTCTCTCGAATCTCGAAGTACAACGTAAAAGTGGAGATCTTTGGTTAAACGTTTTACACCATTCGTCTCTCAATTCTTGCGGTGCAATGAATTGACCTTCAAGCATATATTATGTCACTCATCTCTCGATTCTCACAACGCAACACAAGATGAAGATTAAAGCCAAAAATCTCATAAGTAGATTCAAAAGTTCACAAGATAACAAATCATCCAACAAATCTCAACAAGCAAGAAACATACACCATAAAAACACACATAGTACTCTCCTTACACAAGGCTTGGAGAATTTAGTTCATGGCAAGAGAAGCAACACACAAAATAAGACAGATCTTACAGTACATGATGGAAAGGATTCAAAATAGTGCCGGAAATTGCTCTCCAAGTCGACCCTATGCAGTCCTTCTCCGAGATCCGGTTTGCCCTAGTTCTTCTTCTCCAAGTAATCTCTAAGATGATGACTCCAAGATCCCCTCCTTAATGATAATTATCCTCTAGTTATGGCATGATATTCTACTCAAAAAAAACGTGCAGCCCTTTACCAAAAGTTGCATATTTTCAACTTTCATTTTGGCATAAAATTCGAATTTGAAATTCGAAATCCGTCCAGCAGTTGTTGCAACAACTTTTTCAGGTTGTTGCAACAACCTACGCAGTTCAAAAATAATTCCAGCTTTGCTTCTCCGAATCGATTTCTTCAGCATTTCTAGCAAGAAAACAACGAAAAATTAGACATATTAACCACAAATAAAATAAATATGAATTTACTCATATTTTTTCCTATTTAATTCATTTGTTTCTCAATACGATAGTTATTAAATCAAAATTAAATACTAGATAACTTCTTTTTTGGAAGTTATCACACCTCCACACTTAAACGTTTGTTAGTCCCTAGCAAAGTCATTTCATAACAATAGCATGAGCGAAGAAGTAATAAGATATGAACTCAAATGATCTTTAGTTCTTGAAAACAAAATAATCGCGGCATACTCAAGAAACTCGTTTAACTCAACTGATAAGCTTAGCAATCTATGAGAGCTCATTCATTGACAATTCCATTAGTTAGATGGAAGATAAAGCTCAAACAAGTATCGTAGTGCGGTGCGTGCTTTTCTTTAAAAATAGTTTACTTCCATGCAAAATTTTATATTGAACCTCCGTATTTTATTGGAAAGGATAAGAATATGCTAAGTCTACGATTTAACCTCTTCAAGAGTTAGTAGTTCAAATAAAAGTCGGATAGTTTTGGCTTGGTTCGGAATTTATGGATAACTTTGGTAATAGTATGATGACCTATAGTTAGTATCCTTAATAATTCACCAGGTTATGGGGTCGTGCATCATCATTTTTTTATTTATTTATAGTTGGGATCATTCCAAGTATAAGTGAACATACCCAGGCCACATATCACTATGATATTTCAACCATTTTTTTTTCTCTTTTTTTTATCATAGTTGGGATCATTCTAAGTATGCATTCACATACCTAAGCCGCATATCACTATGACACAAATTTATTTTCCCATTATTTTTTTTCATCATAGTTGGAATCATTCCAAGTATGTAGACATATACCTAGGCCACATATCACTATAAAATTTAACCATTTAAAGAAAATTTTGGCACCCATAAATGGCTAACTTACTAAGGTACAACTAGTAGGAACAAATGACAGATAAGCATGAAATAGTGTGTAGGGCAAAATTCAAGCTCAAATATGTTAGTGAATGATCAAAAGGAATACTAGCTAAACTCATGTGTAGGCTTACATCATTGACTTAGTTCTTGCTCATCCCTCCCCATTATTTTAGAGGTAAATATCACAATATTGTATTGGAAGTAAACAAATATTTTGTATATAAAAAAATGCATGAGCGAGCTTTATCAGAAAAAATCTTACTAACTTCAAATTCATAGAATGAACTCTTTGGATTGTTCAGCCATACCAATTAATTATCATTGAATGTGTCTAGAATAGCCTAATGATTAAGTAAAACAAGAATTAAGATCATTAAATTTATATTTAAATGAATTATTCTTCACTCAAGTGGTAGGGGTTATAGCACGCCACCTCCACACTTAAGTCATTTGCTAGTCCCTAGCAAATAATTCGTTTTTTATCATATGGATAGTCTAAGGTGTGTTTACTAATAAACAAATAATTTTAAGGAAGAAAAAAAATTGAAATTTAAATAACTCCCCTGAATTGGATGTGATGGAGTGGTTGTCTATTGCTTCTTGTTGACGCACCCACGTTTCTCCCAACATACGATATTTCTCAACAATCCCGTCATTTAGTCTAACCTGCAAAACATTCATCCTCAAAGTGGACATAGTCATTAACATGATGTATATTTGTATTAGATTCACTGAGAATAATTAAAAGTCACACAAATATAGCACATGCGCACGATGATTATCATAGAAATCATTTTCATGACTAGCACCAAAAGTCATTCCATAGTATTCAAGTCAAAACATAATAAGTGTCATAGGATAAGCATCATCAGGGCTACCGAATAGTTTGACTTAAATAGATTTTTTTTTTCTTTTCTTTTTTTCTCATCATCATTCATACATTAATCATCATTTATTTGCAATTTTTTTAAAAAATCATTAATGTAACTAAAAGCTGCTAAACATACTTAGTACGAAAATAGTAAATATATATATTTATATATATATTGCTAAATTAAAGTTACAAAGTCAACTAATAATGCAAATTAAACATTGGGTTGCCTCTCAAGCAGCGGATAGTTTATTGTCGGACTACAATAATGGACAGGAAAATGAAAACACAATATGCAGTAAACGAAAGATAACTACTGGGTTTATTGTCTCCCCAGCACGACTTATTCAGAAATTTTAAAATTCTAAATTATGGGACGATGAAAAGAGAAATGAACACGTAATTGTTCTAATATACGCGTCAGCAGCGGGTACCGATACGACGATAAAACAACCACCTCTTTACCTAAATAATAATACATGTTAATCGCCGGTAATGGGAACAAAAAGTAAGAAGTGGAGTGCTCCTCGCTATTCTCACCATAATCTATATCTATGTCTAGTAAGGTATCTTCATCAACAGAGAGGCTATAGGGAGAGAAGAAAATGAATGAGGCTTCAACTATGGTGGAGCACTCAACCTCCTCACATAAGGGGATACCCATCTCATCAACTTAAGGATAATGCTCAATAACCTCTTCGAGTATTTGTGACGCATCAACTTGCTTGGGCTCAGATAATGAAAGGAGATTAGGAAATAAAATAGAAGAAAGACATAAATGATTTCTAATTATGGGAGTGATCTCGATTTCACTTCTAGTAGGTTCCGAAGATTGATCAATGTCGGTATCGTAAGCATCATAATAAGGGGGGCCCGAGAACTCAAGGGCCTCAGTGGTGAGTTGAACCTCCTCATCCAATGAAGAAGTGTATATCTGCTCATCAGAAAGGATATCCTCTTCAAGCGCATCATAGTGCTCCAAAGAATTATTCCCTCCATTGGAGAGGATAATATCTTCGATACACTTTGCCACATCCTCAGGTTCAGGATTATCCCCAAGCGCAATATCTTCGACATGATCGATAAAAATAGGTGTATAAAATTCGTGCAAAGAAGGTGGAGGAACGGGGGTGATAGCATTATTAAAGAATATGTGGGTTGGTTCCTCCATGGGTGAATCCAAACTAAGTGATGAAGGTGTAGGGAGAGGCAGCTCCGCGATGTCTTTGCACAGATCATCAACAAACATGATGGTTATATCTCCAATACTTCCTCGTAGACAAGGAGGTAATGCGTATATATCATTAGAATCACAAGGAATGTCATAATAAGAAGAGGATGAGAGGATTTGAATTTTAGGTTTGTTATACGCCTCTCTTTGACGCTGAAATGCAACGCACTCTTTCATAGCGTGCCCGGTGCTATGACAAAATATGCATTGTTTCTCATTTCTTCTCGGCCTTTGAGGGGTCGGGTTGAAATGCGGAAACGTTGCATGTTGTGGGGGAGCATAATTATAAAAGTTAGGAGCACTATATGAAGTATCATCAGATGTTGGTACTCCATAAGGTGAGCCATATGACATGTAACTACAGTCTTTTATATAACAATCATCACTAGCATGATTGAATGCCCCGCAATAATGACATCGAGAATATAAATATGAATACATGATTTTGCGTGGGAGAATTCACTAAATGGATATTAATCTTTGCACAAATCAACTACACACAAATAATTTAAATGAATAAGCCTACTTTGATTTTTTTTTTTTGAAAAAAATACATTAGGAATAAATAAAATTAAAATTGTGAATTAAAAAAATAAATCCTAAAAAATAAAATAAAATAAAAAAATAAAAACTTGAGCTCTAAATACTCATGGTTTACGTTTTTTAAAAAGAATTCTAAGTTTAATGGCAATAACTCAATGTATCGAAATCTGGACATGCACTAACAGAACAAAAACTAGCAATAACAAAAAAACTACAAACACATTTAAAATTCAACAAGGTTAAAGTTTGGCCTACAAATATTAGGGTTTACTAATATTGCAAGAAAATAAACAATAGATTAATAGCACTTCCCCTCAACGGCGCCAAAAACTTGATACGCCCGAAATAGATGTATATAATAACGCAAGTGCACGTGCCGTAACAAGTAATAAAGTGTGAGTGAGATCGTTCCCTCGGAGAAGTGATTAACTTAATGCTTGCAAGTACTAACTACGCCGTTCTTTAAATCCAAACAAGATTAGTAAAATAATTTGGGAAGTAATGAAAAAATTTAATAAAGATTTAATCTAACTTAACTACGAAGATCCTTAGAAATTCTTTTATCGATTGTAGAAATTAGCCTTGCATTTCAGATTTCCTATGTGTGTCTAGATGGTGTGGAGAAATAGTATTAGTTAAAAGTGTTGATGGAATTATCATGCAACGATTTTTATAGAAGAAATCCTCATCTCTCGAATCTCGGAAATCCAACGTCCTAAATTCTCCTAGTTATCTCTAACTTAGGATGAATGAAGAATATTGATTATCATAAAAATCGAATTGCTAGCAAAAGGGGGGAGTCCCCTCCACCCCTCTAAACTACGGTGAACTAATGAGCGGTTGCACTTCTCCTCTCTCGAATCTCGAAGTACAACGTAAAAGTGGAGATCTTTGGTTAAACGTTTTACATCACTCGTCTCTCGATTCTTACGGTGCAATGAATTGACCTTCAAGCATATATTATGTCACTCATCTCTCGATTCTCGCAACGCAACACAAGATGAAGATTAAAGCCAAAAATCTCATAAGTAGATTCAAAAGTTCACAAGATAACAAATCATCCAACAAATCTCAAAAAGCAAGAAACATACACCATAAAAACACACATAGTACTCTCCTTGCACAAGGCTTGGAGAATTTAGTTCATGGCAAGAGAAGCAACACACAAAATAAGACAGATCTTACAGTACATGATGGAAAGGATTCAAAATAGTACCGGAAAATGCTCTCCAAGTCGACCCTATGCAGTCCTTCTCCGAGATCCGGTTTGCCCTAGTTCTTCTTTTCCAAGTAATCTCTAAGATGATGGTTCCAAGATCCCCTCCTTAATGATAATTATCCTCTAGTTATGGCATGATATTCTACTCAAAAAAACGTGCAGCCCTTTACCAAAAGTTGCCTCTTTTCAATTTTCATTTTGGCATAAAATTCGAAATCAGTCCAGCAGTTGTTGCAACAACTTTTTCAGGTTGTTGCAATAACCTGCGCAGTTCAAAAATAATTCCAGCTTTGCTTCTCCGAATCGATTTCTTCAGCATTTCTAGCAAGAAAACAACGAAAAATTAGACATATTAACCACAAATAAAATAAATATGAATTTACTCATATTTTTCCTTATTTAATTCATTTGTTTCTCAATACGATAGTTATTAAATCAAAATTACATACTAGATAACTTCTTTTTTGGAAGTTATCACCTCCTGACTGCCGGGACGTCTCCTTCATAACCAGCGATGGCTGCTACAGCTACAAGATGATGTCATTCGATCTCAAGAATGCAGGCGCGACTTACCAGAGAATGATGGATCAAATCTTCAAGGGGCGGAAGGGGCGGAACTTAGAGGTTTATATGGATGACCTTGTCAAGAGTAAAAGTGTCGCGGAACACATAACGGATCTGGTTGAGACCTTTGCTACTCTAAGGAAGTACAAGATGCGACTCAACCCGGCCAAGTGCATCTTCGGTGCAGGAAGAGGGAAGTTTCTAGGTCACCTCCTCACTCCCCGGGGGGTGGAACCTAATCCAGACAAGGTGAAGGCCATTCTGGAGATGGCGTCACCAAGAGATCCCAAGGAAGTTTAAAGGCTGACTGGAAGGCTGGCAGGCCTCAACCGTTTTTTGTCCAAGGCAGGAGAGAAGTGCTCTCTGTTCTTCAAGACTCTTCGGTGAAATCAAAAGTTCGAGTGGACGGTGGAGTGTGAGGAGACCTTCAAAAAGCTCAAGCAACAGCTAACCTAGGCTCCTATCCTCCAGGGCCCGCGGGGTAATGAGGATCGTTTTCTCTATCTGGGAGTCGGGGCGGAAGCGGTTAGCTTGGTGTTGGTCTGAGAGGAAGGCAAGAGGCAGCTTCCTATCTACTATGTTAGTAGAGTGTTGTGGCAGGCGGAGACGAGGTACCCTATTTTGGAGAAGCTAGTGTTTGTCTTGGTGGTTTCGGCTCATAGGCTCCGTCCGTATTTCCAAGCTCACTCCATTAGGGTCGTCTCTGATCATCCTTTACGGAGTATCTTGGATGGAGTGGAGCATTCTGGCAGGCTGGCAAAGTGGGCGGTGGAGCTTAGCGAGTTTGACATTTCTTACTCTCCAATTGTAGCAATCAAAGCACAGGCGGTGGCAGATTTCCTTGCAGACTTCTCGGCCGAGGTAGAAGGAGAGGAAGGCTCTTCTAGCACAGTCTCCTGGAAAATGTTCGTGGACGGGGCTTTGGGCAGATATTCCGTGGGAGCCGGAGTCGTGCTCGTAAGCCCTCAGGGAACCAGGATCGAGAAAGCAGTCGAGATCCTCTTCACAGTTACCAACAATCAGGCGGAGTACGAAGCCATGGTGGCCGGCTTGCATCTCGCCAAGGAGTTGACAATTCGAGATATAAGGGCTTTCACCGACTCGATGGTAGTCGCGCCCCAGTTCAGAGGTGAGTTCGAGGTGAATGACCCGATTCTGTAGAGATATTTGGTCAAAGTGAAAGGTCTGATCAGGGGATTTCGTTCTTTATTCGTCGAGCATGTACCCCGAGAGAAGAATTCAGAAGCCGACTACCTAGCTAAGTACGGTCCCCGGGCCGGGGGAACTGTGACTGAACTTTTCCGACCATCTATCGAGGAAGGGGAGATGATGGAGATCGAGCAGAGGGCATCTTGAAGGGATCCGTTTGTTTCTTTCCTGACAACGGGTCAGATTCCTACCAGTGAAGGAGACCAGAGAAAGTTTCGCTATAAAGCCGCATATTATCTACTTCAAGACGGAGTGCTCTACCGCAAGACCATCTCAGGTCCTCTGGCTTGGTGCCTGTCAGAGGTTGAAGTACCTCGTATCCTGGAGGAGATTCACTCAGGAGAGTGCGGCATTCACTCGGGGACTTGCACTCTTGAACAAAGGATTCTAAGGCATGGGTATTTCTGGCCCACCATTCGGAAGGATGCAGAGGCCTTCTCCAAAAAGTGTCTTCAGTGCCAGCTCTTCGCGCCTCTTTAACTACATCCAGCTCAACACCTTCGCTCGATCACTGCACCATGGCCCTTCGCCATCTGGGGGATGGACTTGATCGGCCCCTTTCCTCAGGCCAGCGGGCAGAGGAAGTTCGTCCTTGTCATGATTGACTACTTCTCCAAATGGATCGAGGCAAAAGCTTTAGCCAAGACCACGTCGCAGATTGTGAAGAACTTCATCTGGGGAGAAATTGCATGCAGGTTCGGGATTCCTCTCGCCATCGTCACTGACACTGGGCTGCAGTTCGCCAGCTTGGAATTAGAGGACTTCTGTAAGCAGCTAGGGACGAATCTTCGATTCGCCTCTGTACATCATCCTCGCAGCAACGGACAGGTGAAAGTCGCCAACAAGTTAATCATCAACCTCCTGAAGAAGAAAGTCACCAACTTGAAAGGCAATTGGGTAGAACAGCTCCCCTCGGTTCTATGGGCTCTGAGAAGAACTCCAAACTCGGCCACGAGGGAAACTCCCTTCAAGTTATCCCACGGGTCCGAGGCACTCATCCCAGTAGAGTTCGAGGTTCGAAGCCCCAGAGTCATAGCAGTTGGAGATGGCAACGAAGAATGGCGCTTGGAGAATGAAGACGCCCAAAGTCTCTCGCTGGATTTCGTAGAAGAGCTTCGTGACTTGGCCTCCATCCGCCAAGAGGAGATCAAGCGGCGCATGACAAAGCACTTCGAAAAAAACGTCCGCCTAAAGCACTTTTTCGCGGGGATCTGGTTATAAAGAAGGTGGACGCCGCAGGAAGAGGAGCAGCGGTTGGCAAGCTACATCCAAATTGGGAAGGTCCCTTCATTGTCCAGGAAGCCTTGGCCACCGGAGGCTATTATCTCCAGGATCAGGTTGGAGAAAGACTGGGAGGTACTTGGAGCGGGGATGACCTGAAAAGGTTCTATCCCTAGCGGTTCGTGCTGTTCTTGTGCTTATACCTGCTTTTACATATATGCAATGACAACTGTTCTTCTTCTATTCATTCTTCTTTTCATCTCAAGTTTTCTGTGAATTCGAGGTTTTGCTCCAAGATCGATCCAAGAAGCTGGCCTTCAACTTGTTCCCTCTGGATAGCCCAGTTCGGACGATGGGACGATGCCTCAGGATATAAGCGTCCTAGTAAGACCGGACCCCTGCATTGACGACCGAGATCAGCTCCCCCCTTGCATGTCGGCCTAGCTACCCCCGATTACATATCTCCTCCGACTGGAGGAACTAGCGGGAATAGGTATGGACTTCAGCCTCTTGGATTTGAGGAAGGATCAACCTTACCAAGCTCTCCTTTCGGGCAACGGCCCTTCAATATGTTGTCGCGAGTGCGTCCTGGAGGACCCTCGGAGGAACATAACCCCTCGCTCTTACATTTACACTCGTAGCTAGTTGGCAGAGCTGAGAGCGATCGTGGTGGTTGGATTGGGAAGCGTGCCTTCAACCTGTTTTTCGTAGATAGCCCAGTTCGGAAGATGGGACGATGCCTCGGGATATAAGCGCCCTCGTAAGACCGAACCCCTGAATTGACGGCCGAGATCAGCTCCCCCCTTGCATGTCGGTCTAGCTACCTCCGATTGTATCTCTCCTCTGACTGGAGGAACTATCAGGAACAGGGTTGGACGCCAACCTCTCAACTCGACGTCGGCGAGATCATCGTTCACTTTTTGATTCCTTCGTCCTCAAACATATTGATACGCTTAATCCGTTTTCAAATTATGGAAGCAGCAGGAAAAACACATCAAGCCTCGAGTGGCAGGTCCTCGTAAGTCCAAGTCCCTGCACGAGCTCCTCTCCTGCATATTGGCCAACGACCTCCTCGAGGGAGACCAAGTTCCTTGCTGGAGTGATGTCGTAGTCCGAGACCTCTATACGAGATCCTCTCCTGCAGACCGACTACTTGCCTCCCCGAGTCGACCTACACCACTCTAGTTGAGCAAGGCTCCTGAGAGCTGTCGACTCCAACAATGTTCAAGTCCTCGAGTGGCAGGTCCTCGTAAGTCCAAGTCCCTGCACAAGCTTCTCTCCTGCATATTGACAAACAATCTCCTCGAGTGATACCAAGTTCCTCGCTGGAGTGATGTCGTAGTCCGAGACCTCTGTACGATCTCCTCTCCTGCAGACCGACTACTTGCATCCCCGAGTCGACCTACACCACTCTAGTTGAGCAAGGCTCCTGAGAGCTGTTGACTCCAACAATGTTCAAGTCCTCGAGTGGCAGGTCCTCGTAAGTCCAAGTCCCTACACGAGCTCCTCTCATGTATATTGGCCAACGACCTCCTCGAGTGAGACCAATTTCCTCGCTGGAGTGATGTCGTAGTCCGAGACCTATGTACGAGATCCGCTTCTGCAGACCGACTACTTGCCTCCCCGAGTCGACTTACACCACTCTAGTTGAGCAAGGCTCCTGAGAGCTGTTGACTCCAATAATGTTCAAGTCCTCGAGTGATAGGTCCTCGTAAATCCAAGTCCCTGTATGAGCTCCTCTCCTGCATATTGGCCAACGACTTCCTCGAGTGAGACCAAGTTCCTCGCTGGAGTGATGTCGTAGTCCGAGACCTCTGTACGAGCTCCTCTCCTGCAGACCGACTGCTTACCTCCCCGAGTCGACTATATTCCACCCCCAGTTGAGCTTGGCTCCTGTAAGGTGTCGATGAACTACCACCCCCAGTTGAGCTCGGCTCCTGCTGGGTGTCCACTACGCCAAACCGCAAATCAGGCTCAGCTCCTTGCAGGAAGTCAGTTTTGGTAAAATAAAGCGTGCAGGAGCAGGTAAAACTCTGGCGAGTATGCGAGCGGGTGTGGGCGAGTATGCGAGTATGTAACGACAAGCACGCGAGTACGCCACGACGAGTATATGTGCAGGACGCCAGCGATTATTGGGATGCGAGCTATGAAAAGCGACTATGGTCGTGCGAGTATAAATTATACGACTATGAATGATGCCAACGCACGGGTAAAAGCGAGCCTATGAGCCTAGCGAGTATCATCATCAAGCAAGTATGAAAGCAGGAAAACACACCATGATAATTCAGACTTGTATTTATATTTTTTTAAAATGTACAAGTTACAAAAGTATCTGTTACAAAAATGTCGCTAACTGGTATACGCGAGTATGACAAATATCGGCAAGCAACTAGGACTCATCGTCGCCAGTATCAGGCCGATATTCCTCATCTCCGATGTCATCATCCTCTTCCTCACCACTCTCCTCGCTCCCCTCCTCGTCGCTGTCGCTGCCACTTCTACTGCTGCTACCGCTGCTGCTGGAGCCTGCCGACGACGAAGGTATGTGATCCGACGAAGTTATTGCCTCGGCGAGCAGCTCGGGGATAAGCTCGTCCACAGTGAACTGCTTCTCCCTCTCGTCGAGTTTCCTGCTGATCCTCAGCCTCGCGAGCACGACGTTGCCGGCCACACGGGCTGTCTCGCGGCGAACCAACGACCTCTCCTCCCACAAGACGCGAGATCGCTTGATGGCATAGTGAGGGTTGTCCTCCGGCTGCAGCTGAGGAGCAGAAGAAATCCCGCCAGCTTCTAAAATGGCCAGGCGAGATTCCATCTCGGCTGCGCGGATTTGGGCTACCTCCAGATCAGCCTAAGACTCGGTGAGCTTCGTCTCATACTCAGAAAGATTCTTGGCGATTTCTATCTCGGCAGCCTGCGACAAAGAACAGAGAGTCAACAAAAAGAATCCAAGTCTGGCAACATCGACATCGTGCGCAGGAGGCGAGTTACCTCATAATCTCGCTAGTGGACGGATTCCATGACGAGATCAATTGCCTTCTTGCTGACGATCTTCAACGCCTTGGTCGTCTCCAGCAACTTCCTCACCGCAAAATGGTTTAGTTCGACAGCTCGCGCGAGCGAGCAAGATGCTTGCTGAGCGATTTCCTCCTCGTTGAGGTTCAGCATCGACTCGGCATCGTCTCGCCCATAAATCGTGTGGAGGACGGCGAAGGCCTCCCCTTGTCCTCCCAGTCCGCCGACCAAGAGGGGAGGTTGGTGCTCATTGTCACCAGGTGCTCGTCCGCCGACCAGGTCACCAGAGGGCGACCATAGACATCCACCGTCTCTTGCCCCAAGTTGAAATTACGATGGAAATGGGGGAGCCGAGCATCCAGCGGTGGTGATTCCTGGTCGTCAGGTTGTGGAGACGACAACTTCTATTTTTTGGTCGCAGGGCCCGGCGAACTGGCTTTCCCCTTGCGCTTGGAGAGCCTTTTCTTCGTGTCGACATCAGCCGGCGAGCTGGTCTCATGCAGCGAGGTGGCGACTTCCTTCTCCGGAGGGAGCAGTTTCTCTGGGAGCTCGCACGGCACTACAAAGCGGCGAATAAATTAGTATCGAGCTTCTCATGTCGCGGCAAGTATGTAAACAAAGTGATTCTCGCCTAAGCTTACCCTCCTTGGAATGTATCTCCAACAAAGTGTTGACATTTAGTCGCCAGAAGATGACATCGAACCGGCGACCTCAGAACGATTCAACAAGCTGCTCGCGCACACCCTCCAATATCGGCGGGAGGAAAGCAACGTCGGCAGGTTGGTGCGGCCTTCCCAGGACGCCATCGAAGTCGCCCTCGACGACGACCAGCAGCTCTCTCCAGCGATGCACCTTATTCGTCGTCCCTACCAGAGTACAGACGTGGCTACAGAAGTAAACCACGCCCTCGGCAGTCGCGGCGAAGGCGAATATCTTGCAGAAGACGGATATGTCGAAGGTGACCCTCTCCTCGCGCAAGTAGCAGAGGAACCCCATAATGATCGCGACACCATTGGGGTTGATCTGCGCGGGCACGATGCCGAACTACCGCAATATCTCGCAATATTCCGGCCACAGTGGAAGTCGCAGACCAATGTCGAAATGGCGAAGGGGGAGGACCAGCGCGCCCTCTATGTATGTGTTTAGTCGCTCACTACGACTCGGGAGCCTGGCCGAATATCCCTCAGGCAAGAGCCTTTCCCTGAAACTCTCTAGGTCGCGCTCTGTCGTAATGGATTTCTTGAAAGCCGCATCCGCAAAATTGGCGGCAAGATCTTGGCGGCGAGCACTGGCATCATCTCCAACCATTTTGGCGAGTTTAACAAAGGGAAGAAGAGAGAAAGGCGAGAAACAAAGGAAGGTCGTAGCGCGCGAGCAGGAAAAGGTACTCGCGAGCTCGGGGTTCAAAAGCGCAACAGTGTACTTATGTCCTACCTACCCCCTCTATTTATAGGCGCCAAAGGGGGGCATATCTTCATTACGGCGAGTATTGTCCCAAGTCGCGCTCTAAGCAAGTAAGCTGATTCTGTCGCGTAGGTCGCGCAGTATAGATAAAGCATGATCGAAACCTACAGAATAAACTCGGCACATTACAGACAAGATATCGCACAAACAGTGGAAACATGAAAATTTAATAGCAGCGCGAGATCCAAACTCGCTTATTACAATCAATGAATGTTCATAAAGTCGCACTCAGCAAGCTTCAAACAAAAGAAAGAAAAAATATTCTAAGTCCTTGGAGGTCTCTCGTGAGGGTGAGGATGTCGCCCAGCCCAGCCCATCTCGCGCGCCCGCCGAAAATGCTCCGTCGCCAGCGCCATCGCGTCATCGCCAAGCCGCAACTGCTCCTCCATCCTCGTCAGCAGGCCAACAGAGCCCATACTCGCGTGAATGTCGGCTAGCTCATCGAGAACGAGCTGGAGGCGATGGTTGTTAATCGCCAGCTGGCGATCATTCTCCTTTACCATGTGGAAGCAGACTTCAAAGCTCTCCAGGGTACTCCGGAGCTCTTCCATCCTCGACATCCGCACTTACAGGGATGATATTCGCCGATGCGGATCGTAAATCGCCAGCTGGTCAAACTTGCTCTCTAGCTCTATGTAGGCGCGAGCAGCGACGTGGCGATATTCGATGCCCGACAACCCAATGGCGTCGATGAAGGCCGCCCTTGGAGTTGCCGGCCGATCTGTCAGAAAGAAAAAGTCCCACGATTAGAAATAGGGTACTAGCGGCCATATGCAACATCAATAGCGACACATACCACGTCGAGGAGATCTAGAGCGGCGAGGAGAGGATCCGCGAGCTGGCTCATCTTGCCGGCTTGAAGACGGCCCACCAGCGTGCTCGGCCGCCTTGCCTTGCCCGCGTCCCCCTTTTCCAGCATCCGCAACTCTCGGAGGGAAGTAACTCGGTCGTGTCTTGACCGGCTTACTCCCTGCGGGCTGCGATGAAGGGGGCAGAGGCAGCGACGAACTCGCCGGTTGCTGAGGGTTCTTCAGTGGGGGAGGCGGAGGAAGTCGCGTCGTGGCAACATTTGTAAGAGGCGGCGGCGGGGGCAGCGAAGAGCTCGCCACTGGCAATGAAGGCCTCGCCGGAGGCAGTACAGAACTAGCCGCGGGCGGCGCAGAGCTCTTTGCAGGCAGCGCAGAACTCGTCGGAAGACCCTTGCTCACTGGCGGAATCTTATTTGGCAGAGGATCCATCGACAATGGATCCTTGCTCGCCGGGGTCACTTTCCTTGGCGGAGGATTCTTCAGCAACAATTCCTTGCTCGCCGCAGGAACCGAGGCCTCTGGTGTCCTCTTTTCGCCGACAAGGATCCGCACCATGTGCGCGGTCTTTACTGGTCTCCCGGCAGGAAGGGCGACCAGCGGCGCGAAGCTCGGCGGGGGGACATTCAGAGCCGCAACGACACCCCCCGGTGGTAAATCTACGAGTATCAAAGTAAAGTTAGCGAGAAGCAGCAACGACCATCAATGAGGAAATGGGTATCTCGGCAATATGACAACCTGGCAGATCGATGACTTCAACCTATTGTGACACCGGAGTGGAGGCGATTTCCGAAGCCAGAGTGGAGGCAAGTTCCGGGATGTCGAGCGAGCCGAGGAGGCTCGCGTCAGAAATGGCGACATTGGGGATGTCGTCAAGCCCCAGGTCGCTGAGCAGTTGCTGCGTGCTAGCAGATTGTACGAGAATGCTAGTGGAGGATGCGACCTGAGCAGGAGATGACGACGGATTATCGTCACCAGAGGCTGGTTTCTTCTTGGCCTTTTTGACCTTTTTCTTCTTGAGGGGGGGGGGCAAATCAGTGGCGGCGTCTTTCTCACGCGGCCTCTTAGGTTTAGCAACGCCAAGGGAACCGGTTAGCGCGACAAGGCTGTCGAGAAGGAATTTCTCGACGTTCGACATTATACGCGAGTTCTGAAAATCCGACTAAAAGACCAGGCCCCCCTATTTATAGAGATCGGCAGGCAGATACAAGAGGCGAGCAACCCAGATACTCGGCATAGCAGAATAAGTGTTGGATGTTTCTCTCCGAGCTTCTACGTCGCTCAGAAAGAGCGGGGATTGTGTACAGAGTTTTGAAAATCTAACTAAAAGACCAGGCCCCCTATTTATAGAGATCGGCAGGCAGATACAAGAGGCGAGCAACCCATATACTCGGCACAGCAGCTCGCCGAATAAGTGTTGGATGTTTCTTTCCGAGCTTCTACGTCGCTCAGAAAGAGTGGGGATTATGTACAATCAGTATTCGTCGAGGATGGGCCCTACCGCAGCCAGGCCAACAAGAGTCAAGGTCAACAAGTCAAGACAGGAGTCAAAGTCAGCACACAAGATCGTGGAAGGCCTGGGCGAGTACAGGCGAGCTCCTCTTACATACTCGTCAGGTAGGCGACTAGGAGAGATACTCGGCCAGCCTGTGCGAGTTCCTCTGGAAGTCGCCTAGTCACCTGGGGATGGGGTATAAATATGACCCCCCACCCCCCTCTCCTTAGATTTGCCTATAAATAGGACCCCAGGGGTATGAGGCGAGGCATCTGAAATCTTCGGCAGGATACTCGCGCGCCTCATTTTCGAGATATCAACTAAGTCTTTGGATTCCTCTTCCTTAGAGAGCAAGTCGCGACCTTGCGACTTTGTCAGCTAGATTCCCTCGTACCTAATTCGGCCATCTTTGGTGGAGAAGGGGTTGCTCCTTTAGAGCATCTGGGTACGTGGTGGGTCCTTCCTACCGCAGCATCTGGGGTCCTATTCGACCTGATTCTTCGTCCTAGTCACCCTAATCATCTGATCTAACTTCTGAGCCAGTAACCTTAGGCGGATTTTGTTTGAATTCTGAGGTTGGGATTTTTCCTAGCTTCATCATATAGTATAACCAACAGCCGGGATTTCGCTATGTGCATGCCAGAAATGGAAAACTATAAATAGACCCTTAAGGGCACCTTCGGAGGGGGATTCGTCTCTTTGGCTTCTTCCTCCTCCAGTCAGCTTTGGTTGGCTTTTAGTGCCCTCCAAGGTGCCCAACTTTAGCATTGGTTTAGGAGGGGAAGCTTTCTTTGATCTTCTGGGTGTGTGACGGAACATCCTCATTGTAGATCTAGGTATGTTCCTTAGTTCTTAGCCACCGGTCAAGTGCCTTAGCTCTGGAGTAGGTATGTGATACACCCCTTGGGTCTGAACTCTTCTTGAGACTGATTTCCGATTTTAACACCTTTAACCACCGGACGCACTTTATGCTTAATTATACTACCATCAGAATTTAATTTTTTTTTTCAGAACTCACTTACACTCTATAGTCTTAGCCTTATTTGGATTAACAACTAGCGTCTAGGTATTATTTTATAGAAGAGAGTTCATCTTTTCATCAATTTCTTCTTTCTAGAGAAGTGAATCTCTTGATCTCATCACTTCCTTATAGGTGGATGGATCAGCCTTAACGTAGTAAGTGACAAAATCACAACCGAAGGTTTTAAGAGTTCTCTCTCTTACAGAAGTCCTCCTAGACTTTAGGCCAATATTGTCTACAGGAACTAAAAAGGAGGTGCTCAGTACTAATTCAGGATCTTCCTTAGTAATAGCTATTTATATACTCGGGAGTGACATGTTTTTATCTCTAAGAAATTTATCTTCAAATAACACAACATTCCTATATTCTATAATAATTTTATTAGAAATATCTAAAAATCTATCTACAACACTATCTTCAACACAGTCTAGGAAGACAAATGTGTTAGTCCTAGATTCAATCTTAGACCTTTTAGGGCCAGGAATCCTAACATAAGCTATACAACCTCATGTATTATGTCTAGTTATGTTTGAGGGTCTCTTAAACCAAAACTCGTTGCGTGTAACCTCTAACTTAGCATGAATAACTTTGTTTAGTATGTGATTTATAGTTAAGACTGTTTTTTTTTTCAATAAACAGTAGACTTATAAGGAGTCAAAAACATAAAGTTTAATATTTCAATTAACGTTTTTTTTCTCTCAGATATACCATTTGATTGAGATGAGTAAGAAGTAGTGGTTTTAACTATGATTTCTTGATTGACAAAAAACACTTAAACTCACTGGACATATATTCTCTTTCTTTATCGCTTCTAAATCTTTTGATTTTCATGTCAAGTAGGTTTTCTATCATGTTTTTGAAAAAAAAAACTTTTCAAAGGCTTCATCTTTGGTTTTAAGAAGGTAAATGTGACATAACCTAGAACATCTATAAAGATGATCATATACTTCTTGTCCCTCTAGTGACAAAGTTTGTAAAGTCACTGATGTCGTAATGTATTAGTTTTGGGGGTATTGTACTCCTAGTAACAATGTTAAAAAGTTTCATAGTCAACTTAGTATGAGCACAGACTTCACATTTTCAATTTTGTTTGTAGTGTCTAAGATTATCTGGTGAGCCCTAGCAAGTTGAAACATCTTTTTATAGTTCAGATGCCCTAGTCTCTTATGAAGAGTCTTAGGGTTAACTAAGTTTGATTGAACTTGTTAAATTCTATTATTTGGTAGATTTAGTCGGTACATTCTATTTAGGATGTATGCACAACCAAAATAGTGTGAGTTAACTGACAATGTTACTCTATTGCTACAAAAATTTAAAAAGTATACCAGTATTACAAAGTAAACTAATAGACGTTAAGTTAGTAGCTAGTAAAGAAATAAATTTAACATTTTTCAACGTTAAATTTTTACCTGAGCGGAGCAGTATTGCAATATTCTCAACCTTCAGCATGTTAGTTACTTTACTATTTGTAATAATCACAGATTCATTTGCATTAGTGAGCTCTGTCAACAAATTAGCATTGTTGTAGATATGACATATTGCCCCTGAATCTAGTTATCACTCAATCCTGACCTCGTATTTCCAACCATAGCAACAAAGTTGGATGACTCAGCATGACTAACCATATTCTCTTGGTTGCCTTCTTGTGGTCCTTTGAATTTTTTCTTCTTAGGAAGTCTGCAATCGGATGCATTGTGTCTCTCACTTATTGCAGTTAAAATATTTGGCCTTAAATTTTTTAATTTTTTATTTGGGCATGCAACTTGGGGACTACTCTGAGAATGTTTGGTCTTTTAGGGTTAGACATGCATTTAGAGTTAAAAATCATGTTTGCAACAGCTTTTTGTTTGCTAATAGCTTATAATGCATGTCTAGTCTTATTTTCATTCTAAATGCGTAAAAAATGTTTGAGGTCACTCAGACCAACTAACATCTTTTTACGCTACATTTCAATTTTAAAATTATACAAATAGATAAGCAACTTATAAATAATTATGTCAGAAACAAAATTATCTGGCAGAGAAATATTTTCACTAAGCAGAGAATCAACGAAATGCTCAAATTCAGATACATGTGAGAGAATATCTTTCTCCTCGTCGAACATGAAAGAATGGAATCTGTCCACCAGGTGAGCTTTGAACGGGTCCTTTTCCTGCTTGAAGCGCTCTTGCAATGCATCCCAGTTCTCCTTGGCGGTATTCATCTTAACGTAGGTCTTTGCCAATCTGGATGATAAACAGTTCAGCAGGTAGTCTCTGTAGAAGTTTTCATCACTGATCTACTGTGCTTCATCGTTAGTACCGATAACATCAACACGATCAGACTGAACGATGTAGAACATGTTCATGTACTTCATCCCGAATTAGGTGTTCAACGTTCAGTCGTTGAACTCTGACGTCGTGAACTTTTCCAATTTTATCATTAGAATATAAGAAAACAAAGTTTAACTCTAACGTCGTGATGAAATCCTCCTCCACGGGACAAAGATGACAAACAATGCCGTCCTCCACATGATCTCTTCTTTCTGATCGATTGGTGTCCGACAAAAATCATCGACAAGGTAGCAGTTCTAGGAAGCTATGCGGGTCGTCCATAATCAAACTTGAGAAGTAGGTGGTTGGCCGAGAAAACAGAGGCAGCCGACAGCAGCCGCGTGATGAGATTGGGAGGCGGACGAAATTAAAGGAAAAGAGAGAGCGGCGGCGCCCTGATTTTCAGAAAACAGTTGCCTTTTTTGTCAAGCGGCGGCCGGAGTGAGAAGCTTTTTCTCCTTCGATCAAAAAGGCGATGACGGGTTTTCCCTATTCCCGATCAGCGTCGGGATCGCAAAATCGGGCAACAAATCCTTGCGAAAACTAGTGACAGGACATGATATCTTCCCGATTACGATCGGCGACGGCGATGTTCTAGATGGCGACTGCGATGGTGGCTCAATGCAAGAAACGACGATGGGAAGACTCCTTACAGGAGGCTGCAAGAACCCCTATTCCGATCGAGCGGCGAAGCCTTGCGAAGAACAAAAAAACGAAGAAAGATGAGGCGCGGTGGAAGAAAATAAGAGTGGGATTTTTTCGAGTGGCTAGGGTTTACTTCGATATTGTTAGGTCACTCGAAGCATCTCAGGTGGTGGTCAAAGTGGAACTTCCTTCTCGTTGTCCTTAGGTCATTCGAAGCATCATTCTGAAATTCAGAAATCTGTTCACTTTTTTTTCCACCTCTATTCTTTTTCTAGTAAAAATAGACTGTTGCAGCCTGTTTTAGTGAGAATCACATAAGGCTACATTTGTTTTAGCGGTGGCGGGTTGATCCGGCAGGTGGAAACGAAGAGTTCGAATCGGAGGGGGGAGGTGGCTGCTCCAAACTGAGCTTTTTGGGGTGTTTCTCAATGCGGGCGGGCGGGTGGAAACGGAGCAAACGCCGTCGGAGGTTCATTTGTTTACCCTCCTTCCGGCGGTGTTTGCCCAAAACGGAGCTGCGAAACGCACAAACAAATAGAGCCTAAATCTGTGTCATGTGTTGTGATTTTTTGTTTTTTATTTATTTGTTCTGCTCTGATTTTCGTAACAAAAATCATTAGCTCACACCATAGATTCATGATCCAAATCAGACACACCACAACATGAACTCCTACCAAAAATAGAATTGAGTTATGCAACAACAATTTGTTTTACTTCAAGTAAAAAAAGGCGATTATTAACCGCAACCCGTTATTGGCTAGTCGTATCCCAAAATCTCAAAACTTTTCGCGTCTTTTCGAAATACGTCTTGTACATATAATTTTAGGAAAAGTGCTCAACACGAAAGTTGTAGTTCTCGTCGAGATCTATAACTTTCGTGTTGATCACTTTTCCTAAAAAAACATGTAGTACTTTGAAAATATGTCTAGATTTTGCGGCTTGCAGAAATACGCCTTGTACATGCAATTTCAGGAAAAGTGTTCAACACGAAAGTTGTAGATATCTTCGAGATCTACAACTTTTGTGTTGAACACTTCTCATGAAATTTCACGTACAAGTCGTATTTTGAAAATACGCGAAAAATTAGGAGATTTTGGGGCGCGACTAGCCAATAACGGTTTGCGGTTAACAATCGTCTAAAAAAATTCTCTTATTTTAGCACTTGATAAAGTATTGAATTATAGATCTATTAATTATATTTTCATTCTTATATGATTTAAATATTTTTAAGGATAAAGTAATCATCAACAATATACTTAATTAACAATCCATGACTTGATGTTTATAATCTTAATTTTATAATGGGGTGATGTAGGAGGAGTTACTTCCATGGGGCCTTTTCTGAAGAAATTTTTTCCAAATGTATATGAGAAGCAAGAGGAAGTTGTTGTGAGCAACTACTGCAAGTTCGACAACCACGTGTTAACGGCCTTCACCTCATCGCTCTACCTGGCCGGAATGGTGGCATCAATGTTCGCCTCTCTGGTCACGCGTAACTACGGGAGAAGGCCGTCGATGCTCATCGGAGGCGTGTCCTTTTTGGTCGGTGCTGGTATCAGCGGTTCTGCAACAAACATTTATACACTTATCCTCGGAAGGCTCTTGCTAGGTGTTGGAGTAGGCTTCGCAAATCAGGTAATTATGAAATGATATCAATAATAGAAACCATTGTGAGCACTTTAAGTCATTAAAGTCATATATACTTTGGGGTGCAAATAAGCCCGGTTTGGGTCTGTTCCACTCAGAACCACGGACCAATTCATATAGGTTTGTTTCCTATTTTTTTGGACCCGGAACTGACCCGTATACTCGAAAACTAGAACAATATCCAAACCAAAATTTTTGATTTGATCGTCATTTCTACTCGTCGTTTTACTTTATGTTAATCATTACTCATTTCTTTATCGTAAAATTGTTACTCATATTACATAGAGTTGCATAACAAATTGCAAGTAAATGGTAATAACAAAAAAACAAAATATTCAAATTGGTCCATTATCTTAGATCATAGTTTCAAATAGGTCTTTTAATTTTGATTTGATTCAAATAGTTACTTTTACTTTAGGCCTGATTTCAAATATGTCATTTAATTTTGAATTGTTTTAAATTAGTCTCATAATTTTGAGTCTAGTTTTAAATAGGTCCTTTAATTTTGTTTTGTTTCAAATTTGTCTCTTAACTTTACACTTTATTTCAATTAAGTTTCTAAACGACAATTATTTAAATTACTAGGCACTGACTAGACAATGATGTGGCATTGACAATAAAATATTTTTAATAATTATCTAATAAAAATAATTATTATTTTCTAATTTATAATTTTTATTAAATATTTTTCAGAACACACTATAAATTTTTATCCATTTGTTAAAATGTTCTTAAAAAAATAAGGATTATAAATGCTTGTACACCATTAAAATATTAAAAATAATGAAAGAAATTCAAAAAGTAGTATTCGTTGTGATTCTTATTAATTCTAATTAACATTGATTTTATATATTTTGGTATAAATAAGTGTCAACGCTTATTACATTTCAAATTTTTTTGATATTTTAATAGAATGACGGCTTTTATAATATTAAATTTCTTGTTATTTTTTTATAATAAATGAATGTAAATTTATACTGTGTTGATAGTTGATACAAATTAATTAGAAAATTAGAAATTAGAAAAAAAACAGTAATAGTTTTTATTAGATAATTAAAAACACTATTTTATCATTACATAAACTATTTGTGATTGCTTTCAAGTGCCTAGCAATTTGAATAATGATTGTTTTAAAACGTATTTAAAATAATTTATAAAGTTAAGCGATCAATTCAAAACAAAGGAAATTTAAATGATCTATTTAAAATTAGGCTCAAAATTATCAATTTGAAACAAATTAAAATTAAAAGATATATTTGAAACTAGACCAAAAGTTAAGGAATTTATTTGAAACAAATGAAAATTAAGGCTCCGTTTGGGCGGACTTATTTTCACCGGTCAAGTGGTCACGACCGCATGAATCGGACCTTAATTAAGTCCTGATTCATGCGATCGTGACCTCTTGACTGGTGAAAATAAGTCCTCTCAAACAGAGCCTAAAGGTCCTATTTGAAATTAGACACAAAATGAAGGGACCTATTTGAACATTTTTCCTAAAATATTTAATTATATATGCTATCGCAATGAATTTGAAATATTCTTAGTATTAATCATATAAGAATATGATATTCACATAACTCACTATTTGTTAATACACGTGATAGCCATGAGACTCCGTCTCTACGGCCATGTCACAATATACATGGTGAACCATCAATGTCCCGCACGAATGCACGATAGTCTTTTGGACCCAACATTGTCCCGACGTGAGCTGATCGCTCGCAAATTCTCGAATAATATATTCCGCTGTCTCTCTTTTTTTTTTCTTGTGCATTGGAATTTGTGAGCTCACATATTTTATTATAGGTAAGATTTTAATTATATGAAAACATATATTTTAAAATTTAAAAAATAATTAAAAAATTATGAGTAAAATGGAAAAAATAGAAATATTTTAATTAACTAGATCTGATTATAAAATAATTTCTGACAAAAATTCATGACTGTTTTAAAAAAAAGAATTTTAAAACTCAGCAATGGTGCTCTGTTCCAGGCCGTCCCGCTCTACATCAGTGAAATAGCGCCGTCAAAGATCCGGGGAGCAATCACCAATGGCTTCCAGCTCTGCGTGGGCTTAGGCGTCTTCTCCGCCAACCTCATCAACGTGGGCGCGCAGAAGATTGCAGCCGGGTGGGGGTGGCGCTTGTCCCTCTCCCTCGCCGCTGTTCCCGCCATCCTCTTCACCGGCGGCACCCTCTTCCTCCCGGAGACGCCCACCAGCCTCCTCCAACGCCGCGCCCCTCCTTCCACCGTAAAGCTTCTCCTTCAGAAGATCCGGGGCACCCTCGACGTCGACCGGGAACTAAACGACCTCGCCTCCGGCACAACCGCCGCCCCAACATCCTCTGCTTTCCGCCTAATTTTCTGCCGCCGGCGGTACCGCCCCCATCTCGTCATGGCCGTCCTCATCCCCTTCTTCCAGCAGGTGACCGGCATCAATGTGATTGCTTTCTACGCTCCCGTCCTTTTCCGGACGATTGGGCTGAAAGAGGGCGCCTCGCTGATATCCACGGTGGTCACCGGCTCCATCGGAATCGTCGCCACTTTGGCATCCATGGTGATGGTCGACCGTTTGGGCCGGAGGGTTCTGTTCATAACCGGCGGATTGCTGATGATTCTGCCGAACGCGGTGATCGGAGCGGTGTTGGCCGCGAAGCTGCGTGACCAGGGGGGAATGAGCAGAGCCGGCGCTTACTCTGTTTTGATATTGATTTCTGTGTATATTCTGGGGTTCGGGTGGTCGTGGGGGCCGCTGGGGTGGCTGGTGCCCAGCGAGATCTTTCCGGTGGAGGTGAGGTCGGCGGGGCAGAGCATCGTCGTCGTGGTCAGCTTCTTCTTCACGTTCGTCATCGCGCAGACGTTTTTGGCCATGCTCTGCAGCTTCAAGTCCGGGACTTTCTTCTTCTTCACCTGGTGGATTCTGGTGATGACGGCATTTGTGTTCTGGTTCTTGCCGGAGACGAAGAATGTGCCGTTGGAGAAGATGATGGGGGTGTGGCGGGAGCATTGGTTTTGGAAGAGGATTGTGGGAGGAAGGGAGGAATTTGAGAGTGGAAAGAAAGGGAACGAGTTGGAGCATTTCGGCGGCTCTTAAGAGCTTATAAAATTGCAATCTTGCAGTTTTTTCCTTTACAGCTCGTTTGGCCAAAAACTTGTTGGCATTCAAATTTGGGGATTGGCTCCACTGGAGGTTTTATTCGGTGTTCGGCGAGAAGGAATCTAGGCGAAATTGGAATTGCGCCTAATTCCAAAATTCTTAATTGAAACTGTAATTGGCTAGTCGCACTCTAAAATCCTTCAATGTTTTACGTCTTTTCGAAATATGCCTTGTAGATGCAATTTCAGGAAATGTGTTCAACACAAAAGCTATAGATATCGACGAGATCTACAACTTTCTTGTTGAACACTTTTCCTGAAATTGCATGTACAAGGCGTATTTCGAAAAGACGCAAATTCTGAGCATATTTTCAAAGTACGTCTTGTACATGCATTTTTAGGAAAAGTGATCAACACAAAAGTTGTAGATCTCCTCAATATCTACAACTTTCGTGTTGAACACTTTTCCTGATATTGCATGTACATGCCTTTTTTTGAAAAGACGCGAACAATTAAAAATTTTTGGGATGTGACTACCCAATAACGAATTGCGGTAACAATCACCATTTTATATTTCGTGTGACCGAGTCCTCAGGATCAGCTTGGGTTTTCTTTGAATTTTGCTGTTAAATGTATGAACTTTTTATTATGTGTTTTTTGATTTTTTTTATGTGTATTTTATTTTATGTTTTTGAACATTTCATATACTTTTTTGTATTAGTTTTTTTTTGCTCTGTTTTAATTTCAAGTGTGAATTAAATTTTTCAACCGAATAATAAATTGTCCAATTTCAGATGTCTAATTAGACAATTTCAGTTCTTGTTGATTTTGGAATTGACTTAGGCTGCGTTTGGGGGGGACTTATTTTCATCGGTCAAGCGGGTACGACCGCATGAACCTGACCATAATTAAGGTCCGGTTCATGCGGTCGTAACCGCTTGACCGGTGAAAATAAGTCGCTCCAAACGGAGCATTAATTCAAATTCCTCAATCCGATTCCAGACTACAGAATGTGCACTTGTACAGTATCGCCTGCCCATATTTTGGGTCTGCGTATATAAATCATCTATAAAGATTTGTGGACTGAAATTATTCTCTGAACTTTTGTTTAGGTTTATGGAATCCGTCTTATTTCACATTTTTCATCAATTATAATTATAGAAAGACACGGTAAAATTTCTGTGCACACAAGTGAGTTTTTGGGCACATAATTGGATTGAATTTAGGGTATCTTTGGCGCTTTGGTGGGCTTTCAGTGCTGTGGAGAGAGGCTCAGAACGCTACCATCATGGCCGACTAGATATAAGCTTTGTTTGGGGGAACTTATTTTCACCGGTCAAGTCGGCACGAACGCATAAATCGAATCTTAATTATGCTCTGATTCAAGAAATAAGTCCTTTGTGTTTTTTTTCTATTGACCTTTCAACCTTAATCTATTACTCACTAATATTACTATCGAAATGGAGATACAATTTAAGACTTCATTTGGTTCGATGTTCCGCCGCTTCCGTTTGGAGCAAATGTCGTTGGACGATGGGTAAACAAATGGCCACCTGCAGTGTTTGCTTTGTTTGCACCCGCAACAAGGAGGAAAAGACCCCGATCCGCTCCGTTTCAACCCCCACCTCTCCCCCACCGGTTCCAAAATGACGTTTCGATCCACCGGATGCACCCGCAACCGCCAAATCAAATATAGCTTCAGAAAAAAAATAAAATTAGTTTTTTTGATGTGCATCTAAAATATTTTAATATTGATATATTTATAATTAGGAGGTGCATAAATAAAATTTTATATGCTATCACTAAAATTTAGCTCAATAGTCAAAATTCATATGCTTTTAACATATGTGTTTATATTGGCAACTCAGCTTTAGCTATTTGCAGCCCGACAAAATAATAATAAATACATATAATATGACCGCTAATAACAACGCAAAACGCGAAACACGCGACTTTTGAAAGTAAGTCATCTCGTCAAGATCTACAACTTTCACGGTGAACACTTTTCTAAAAATGTCTTTTAAAATCTTAATTTTTGAGATCTCAATAACTATTATTATCTTTAGGGTGTTAATAGTCAATATAAACAACTTTTAACATGTGATAAAATTCGACCCTAATAAAAGTTCAAGTTCCAGCTTCTTTTCTCCCAATAGCTCTCGCTCGTGAGCCCCTCCGCCGCACCCTAGTTTCCTCCTCCAGCTGCGAGTTACGCAATTCTCCCAGGCGATATCGCCGCCGGCATTTTCTCCTCCATTCAACGGGTGTTCGTGTAACGTCTATATAGCCACCACGTGGCAAGCCCTTACTGGTCATTGTAATTAGTAAGGTCTATAAAAGGCCAAACCATGTATTAGTTTGGGGATTCATGAATGAAAGAGTATTTTAGTAGTCTTTTAGTGTAGATCCTAGATCAGTAATAGTAGCAGGTATAGGTACTGGAAGGCATCCCCTTCCCCTCCGGCACCGGCGATCACGCCGGTGATCTTGTAGGAGGCGCTTCACCATCCTGGCTGGCGGGCTGCCATGGACGAAGAAATGACAGCCCTCTGGGCCAACCAGACCTGGGTCTTGGTTCCCTTACCTCCCGGTCAGTACCCTGTTGGGTGTAAATGGGTGTTCGTCATCAAGCATGCTCCTGATGGCACTATTGCCCGACTGAAGGCCCGTCTTGTGGCCCGTGGCTTCACACAACAGGAGGGCCTCGATTATGAGGAAACCTTCTCTCCGGTGGCCAAGCTCAACACTGTCCGCGTTCTTCTCTTCGTCGCGGTGCACCGCCACTGGCCCCTTCATCAGCTCGATATCAAGAACGCCTTTTTAAATGGTGACCTTCAGGAAACCGTCTACATGCGCCAACCGCCCGGGTTTGAGACCACGGTGAAGTCTCGGGTATGTCTTCTCAAAAGTCAATTTATGGTCTCAAACAGTCCCCTCGGGCGTGGTTTGACAAGTTTAGCAAGGTGGTTCGGGACATGGGGTTCACTCGGAGTTCTGCAGATTTCTCCCTTTTTACCCGACACCGGGCCACTGGCACCGTCCTTCTGTTGGTTTATGTTGATGACATCCTTCTCACTGGGGATGACTCAAAAGGGATTCAAGACGTCAAACAACATCTGAGCACTGTTTTTCAAACTAAAGACCTGGGGAAACTTCGCTACTTCCTGGGTCTCGAGATTGCCCGGCGGCCGGACGGGTTGGTGCTCTCCCAACGAAAGTACTGTCTCGATCTTCTCAAAGATGCTGGTCAGTCTGGTTGCAAGCCAGCTTGTACCCCGATGGAGGCAAATCACAAACTATGCGCTCATGCTTCGGATGACGATTTGCTGCTTCCGAACCCGGAATACTATCGACGCCTTGTGGAAAATTGATCTATCTAACAGTCACGAGGCCGGATATATCATTTGCAGTTGAGGTTGTCAGTCGGTTCATGCATGCCCCCCGGGCTTCTCATCTTCAAGCGGTTGAACGGATTCTTCAATACCTTAAGGGAGCTCCGGGTCAAGGGCTGGTTTACAAAACCTCTTACTCTGCTCCCGCATTGGTTGCCTATTCTGATGCCGACTATGCGGGTTCCCTGGACGATCGAAGGTCAACTAGTGGGTTCTGTACTTATTTTGGTGGTCATCTTATTACATGGAAGAGTAAGAAACAGGCTGTGGTAGCCCGTTCCTCTGCAGAAGCTGAATACCGATCGATGGCCTCGGTTGTCTCAGAACTCACATGGCTTGAAAGTCTCCTTACTGACCTAGGAGTAGAACTCCCCTCCTCTGCTGTTCTATTTTGTGATAGTCAAGCCGCCATACACATCGCAAAGAATCTGGTGTTTCATGAGCGCACAAAACATATCGAGGTTGACTATCACTTTGTTCGTGAGAAGGTTCAATTGAAAAAACTTGAATTGAAGCATGTTCCAGGAACTGATCAAGTTGCAGACATCCTCACAAAGGCCTTATCAAGCACCCTGTTCTACCAGTGTTTGTCCAAGCTGGGTGCATATGACCTATACGCTCCAGCTTGCGGGGGAGTGTTGGAAAAGCCCACTTAAACTATGCTCATTTGTATAGCATTTATTGTTTTTCTCTCCTCTCTTTAGTCCCACATTGTGTATAGGACTTTTTTCCCTCTTTCTATCATCTATATATATGTACTCATTCTTTGTATTTGTACCAAGTGGATATATATACAAGGTTGGCTTTCTCCATTTCTACAATAACTAAGATATGTATGCGTCCCTCAGGGAAGTATCAGTGCTTCATCGCTTATTTGGTATGTTCGGAATATTTCCCTCAATATTCCATGATTTGAAGAAACAATACTTACAATGTTAAGTGCATATTGTATTTGATATCATATCTGGTTATGCAGGTTATTTTATGTTGACTATAAAACATGTTTAGAGCGGAAAAGAGTTGATACCGTTGAGGTTAGTATATGATTCTCCACGGTATTGGCATGATCGTGGAGAAGACTCAGAAGCAAACTCCAGCAATAAAAGACTATACCGTTGAGATTAGTGTATGTTCTCAACTAAATCCTGGCTTTATATATATATTTTAATATGTCTACCAAGTTTAAAAGGAAATGAAGCGCCACACAACTTGGTTGATCAAGCAAAAAAGATCAAACGACTGGAAATGACTTTAAAATAAAGACAGCAGCTCGTCTCAACAATATCGCTGAGACGGAGAGGGATCGTTGAGCTTCTACTCAACGATATAGCTGAAAATTTCTCAGCTTAACTCCTCTGCCCTGCTAGGCCAAATTTTCCATCAAAAATGATAGAAAACTATATAAAATGAGTCTACTGTCTTATACTTATGAGAATTTACAACTAAGGTTATCTACCTATCATGCTATCAGACAATTTTTCTAGCAGCCAACTATAACACAAGAAAATTATGCAGATAACACTTGAATTATAAAAATGAAATGACTGGAATACTATAATAGAGATAAAATTATTCTAAATTAAGCATTCCTAACTCAGTTTTTAAAAAATTAAAATTTGTTTCATCTAATGATTTGGTGAAGATATCTGCCACTTATTTGTCTTTGGGAACAAACTCAAGACATATATCTTTCTTCTAAACATGTTCTCTAATAAAATTATATTTAATCTCTATATGTTTAGTCTTGCTATGTGACACAGGGTTCTTAGCAATAAAGATAATACTGGATGAGTCACAATACAAAGGAGTTTAATTATAGAAATGAAACGACTGGAATACTATAATAGAGATAAAATTATTCTAAATTAAGCATTCATAACTCAATTTTAAAAGAATTAAAATTTGCTTCATCTAGTGGTTTGGTGAAGATATCTG
Source organism: Platanthera guangdongensis (assembly GCA_039583875.1). Taxonomy (NCBI): domain Eukaryota; kingdom Viridiplantae; phylum Streptophyta; class Magnoliopsida; order Asparagales; family Orchidaceae; genus Platanthera; species Platanthera guangdongensis. The sequence goes on from CM077164.1 coordinate 63,402,568, forward strand.
TCATTTATTTGTCTGTGGGAACAAACTCAAGGCATATATCTTTCTTCTAAACATGCTCTCTAATAAAAATGATATCTAATCTCTATATGTTTAGTCTTGCTATATGACACAAAATTTTTTGCAATAGAGATAATACTGGATGAGTCACAATACAAAAGAGTTTTATTTACCTAGAGGTTATAGTTTTGTAATTGATGTTGCATCTAAAGAAGCTGGCCACAACAACTTCCTGTTGATATGTACTCTGACTCAGTTGTTGATATAATCACATTAGTCCGCTTCTTGCCACTCCATAACATCAATCTCCTTCCTAGGAACTGACATGTCTCAATTGTGCTTTTCCTATCTTCTTTGCACCCTGCAAAATCTGCATCTGAATAGACAATTAGTTCAAAACTATTGTTCCTAGAGTACGACAGACCAAGATGTTAGTTGCCCTTAAGGTATTTAAAAAAAATTTTGCAACTGAGTAATGAGATTCCTTAGGGCATATCTAATAACTAGCACAAACACATGTAACATACATAATATCTGGTCTATTAGCAGTCAAATAAAGTAGGGACCCAATGATACACCTGAACATGGATTCATCAAAAGGTTTCCCTTTCTCATTCTTGTCCAGGGATACATTTGAGCACATAGGAGTTTTCATGATGGAGGCTGATTACATACCAAATTTCCTAATTAGCTCTCTAGTGTACTTTGTACTTAGTCTGAGAGATGAAAATTCTCTCATCATACTGTTTCACTTAGAGACCTAAAAAGTACTTTAGTTCTCTCATACTGCTCATCTCAAATTCCTTATACGTAAGGTTGACAAACCTTTTGTAAAAGTTGTCATCAGAAAATCCAAATATTGTGTCATCAACATAAATCTAGACTAGTAGACACTTGGCCTTAGATTCTCTTAGAAACAATGTGTGATTCATCTTTCCCTTTAAGAACTTGTTCTTAATGAGAAAGGTAGACATAATTTCATGCCAAACCCTAGAGGCTTGCGTTAATTCATATAAAACTTTCTTAAGAAAATAAACATGACTAGTTATAGTTGGATGCACAAAATCTGAGGGTTGCTCCACATATACCTCTTCCTTGAGATTACCATTCAGAAATGCTGATTTGACATTCATCTGATAGATTTTGAAACATTTGTATGCAGCATAAACAAAGAACATTTTTATTGCTTCTAGTCTTGCAACTGAGGGTCTAAGGCAAATGTTTGATCAAAATTAATGTCCTCTTGCCTGTAGCCTTTGGCTACCAATCTGACTTTATTCTTCACAATTACTCCATTTTTATCCAATTTGATCTTTTATGCTTGATCAACCAAGTTGTGTGGCGCTTCATTTCCTTTTAAACCTGGTAGACATATATATATATATATATATATATATATATATATTTACTATATAAGCAAAAAAGTAAAAGAACCCATGGTGTAACATTTTATTCCCTAAATACCCTCATAAAACTCGAGATTTTCTAAAAATTTAGCAACTTTTTGGTCATTTATTCCGCCCCGACACTATTCCATCGCCTCATAATTGCGATACCTGACGATTTCTTCTTCGTTTCTTCTACCCAGGTAGGGCATCACAAGAGATCCATGGATCCCTCCCCTTACCACCATGTTTCAAAACAAGACACCCCGCAACTTTGTCACAATAAACCCCGTGATTATGTTATTCGCGATCTTCTTCTCCCCGGCGCAATAAACCCTCGCGCTCCTTCCTCCTCGCCGAACCCCATCATTACCTCCATTGGTTGCGGCTTCGTCGAAGAAGATTACTGGGAGCGGGCTTCCTCTACCGCCATTTTGGAAAGCTCCTCTAACTCGCACAGGGCTAGGGCTCTGCGGGCAGATCCTTGGAGGAAAAAGGCAAACTCTGTGGGCAAGGCTAGGGCTCCAAAGGAGATATCTCAGACGATTTCCTCCCCTCGACCGGCCACCTCGCGCATGCTCCAAGTAAGCCAAGGTTTAGTTGATAACATAAAACTTAAAACCCTAGAAAGTCGTTGACTTCTCTCTGTCGTTTTCATCGTTCTCAACTACTAGGATTTATCTCAAGTGACGCCAAAAGTAGTCAAGATCTTACATGAAGGATATGAGTTAGTAAGATTTGGGTTCCAGCATGCTCCAGAAGAGATTCAAGAAGATATCAGAATGCTTGAAGCCGCAGGGTTAGAATTTCTTCTTTCTAAACCTAGTCCAATCTTGAAAGAAGAAGTTCCGGAACTTTACTCACATGTTAAAGTTTCATCTACCAGAATGTCTATTAAGAGCATGGTAGGGGATGTAAAAGTTAAGATAACCCCTAACATGATTGCTCAGGTTCTACACCTTCCCTCTACTGACATTGATGAGGACCAGGAGATTTCAAAACAAGAAATAGTAGATGCCTTAGATTGGTGTTAGTTTCTGGTGAGAAATATGCATCCATGGAAAGGAAGTAATTTAACCGAAGAGGTAAACTTCTCACAGATATCATTGGGAAAACAATCCTGTGCAAGACAGGATCCCATGACAGGATCTCCAAGGCAATGTTTGAATTAGTTACAAGAGTAATTCTGCAAAAGAAGACCAAGTAGGCCCTAGTGGTATTCCAAAAACTTCTAGGTTGCCTTCAAGTTCCAAACTTAGGCAGAATCCTCTCTTTATATCTCTCATAAATGCTTACCCTGAGGATTTCAAAAAAAAAACAAGAAGTTAAAATCCATTACCCCAGCTGATGGGGAGTTGGATGGAGAAGAGAAATTAGACTCTTTGGAAGAATTCCTAAGTGGGAATGATGATCTTGTTGAGGGGGAGCCTCAATCTGAGGCCCCTCCTTGCTCTAGGAGAAAGTTTCCCCAAATCCCCAGAGCCTGAGACAGATGCTCATACTAAGTTAGCTGGTCAAGAGGACCTAGGGATAAGCCTGATCCAAGATGTTCTTGAAGAAACACCTCAAGTTACTCAACCTCAACCATCCACAAGTACTTTAGAAAGCCCCATCCTCACCTCAATGAAAGCTCTACTGGATGAGCAAGCTTCAACTTTGAATTCTTATATTGATGAGTCAGTTATGAATATGCGAGCTGAAATCCTGTCAGAGGTTCATAAAGTTAAAGCTGAGATAATGGTAGATTTAAATTCTTTGAAAGGTAATATTGCACATACAAATGAACGGATCACTCAATGGTTTGATAAAGTTGCGAGCACTGTGCACCAGAATGTCAAGATCTTAACCTCAGTGGATGAAAACATGAGGCTAACTACACAGAACATTACCAGTGTGAAGAATTATGTTAGCCAAACAGATGAGGTTATCAGACAAGTTGTGGAGCCTATTGAGGAATATGTATATTTAACGCAAATTCAAGCTATGCGGCTAACTGAGAAATCAGGAGATGTTCTTCTAGAAGATAATGACAACATATTTCAAACTTTGTCTAGCAGATTTGAGGCAAACACCTATCACCTGGATAGCAAAATCTTTGAAAAAGCATGAAAGGGGGAAAATATTAATGTAGAGCAAGCTCTATGGGTTCTGCAAGGAATCATGACTGCTCTCCACTTGCCTCTACTGGATGCCAACAGACCTTTTGATTTTGATTTCAGAGCTTAGGAAAGGATAGCTCAGGATGCTCAACTAGCAAAGAGGAGGAAGAAAGGACTCATGTTGCATGATGAATTCACGGCTCAGAAGAGAGCTGAACATGCAGATGATCCTTATTTTGAATATTGGAGTGATGATTCTCAGACAATCATCATCAATGCTTGGATAAGTCATGGACAAGTCTTGAAGAGCGTTGACAGTATTTATCCTTCAGAAGAATGAATCAAACATTTAGAAAGACAGTCTCTAAGAGAAAGAGTTTTCAAAGAAAATCTAATGAGAAAGAACAATCTAAGGAGGATGCCATCAAAGTATATTTACAAACCATTCCTCTCTTCAGAGACAAGAGATTAAGGTAAGAGCAACTGAAAAAGTTGAAGGTTCTCAAGCTCAAGCACATAAGAGGAAAAGTTCAGATTCAGCTGAGATGACAAACCAGCCAGTTGACAAGCACCTTGTGCTTTGAAATTTCTTGAGATGTATCTGTGTTAAATTGTAAATGGACTTATGTTCAAACAATTAAATCATCTAGCTGATTATATATATAATTATATCTGTGATGTTGTGGTTGTTACTTCACTTATTCATTATTATTGTTCACTGCTAGTTTGTAACATCCCATTTCCAACTAGACCCCTAAGAGTGGTTTTGGCCATGACTAGGTCATGACAAAATCCTAGAAAGCCAGAAATGGGCCAAGAGATAGGAGGCCAAGGTGAGGATCACCATGGTCTGCAAATAGTAGAATTTTGAACAATGGTTTAGAATGACAATGGGGCTTCACCATGGCCCCAAGACCCTACCACAACACTCCCAAACATTTTGGGAGCCCCATTAGAGCCAAAAGGACCCATTAGAGTCAACCCAAGAGACCCAGTTGACCAAGGTCAACCCTAGCCCTAAATGGGTCAAACTAGCCTACTTAGGGCCAACTGACCTACTCCTAGCCTAAAGGACCCCCCCTATGCCCTCCTAACCCTAAAGTAAGGTCAAATGGTCACTAAGGACACATTGGGGTCAGCCCTAGAGGCCAGGTTGACTCAAGTCAACTCAAGCCCCTAATCTGGTCAAAGTACCCTTACTAAGGGTATGTGACCTCCAAAGTGCAGGGTAACCCTACATAACCCTTCCTAGACCTTAGGGGAGGCCAATGGGTCACCAAGGACCCAATGGGGTCAACCCAAATGGTTATGTTGACCCAAGTCAACTCTAGACCTAAAATGGTCAAAGTGCCCTTACCAAGGGGCATGTGACCCCCACGATGCCCAACCAACCCTACTCAAGTCTTCCTAGACCTTAAGGGAGTCCAATGGGTCACCAAGGACCCATTGGGGTCAACTCAATTGGTCATGTTGACCAAGGTCAACTCTATTCTAGTGTTAGGTCAAATTAGCCTAAATGGGCTAACCCAAGCTCAAACCCATTTCCCCCACTTGGGCTAACCTCATTTTTATTATTAATATGAGTTATTGGGCTGCAAATAGGCTGGAGGGGAGATCAAAATTCGGCCATGGTGAGTAGGAGAGAGAAAGCTTCATTTTTCTCTTTAATGGAGGAGAGAGAGAGTGAGAAAAGAGGCCATTCATGGCCAAGGGAGATCAAGGGCCTCTCCAATTGATTCCAAAGGCTTAATACATTCCCCCTCATCAGTTTTAAGGAGTTTAATAGCCATGGCCAGCCACCCAAGGTGGCTGAATTTATTTCCTCCAATAGGGAAGAGAGAGAAAGAAGAAAGAGAAGGTCATTCATGGTGGGGAAGGTGAATCACCCCTCCATTCTCCACCAATTAATTAGTATTCATCTCCCCTATCAGTTTTGAGGAGTTTCCAAACGAATTGGGACAAAGGGGAGGTGAATTTCCATGGGTTTTCTCCAAAACCGAAATTCCAATTCATGAACATTAATGGATTTGAAGCCATGACCCTCCCTCTCCCCCAACCCATTTGATGCTTTTAAAAGCTTCCATGGGCCAAGAGAAATCGTTTCCACCCTTCACCTAAAGAAACCGGGCGGTTTGGTAGTGAAGTTGCAAGCATCGGAAAGCTCCACCACCGGCCATGGCGCACCACCACCACACTCGACGACAAGCTCGGTTAAAGGTCCTCCTCTACTCCTTCTTCCGTGGGTAGATCTTAGGAATCGTTTAGGACAAGAATCGGACTCAATTGAGCCGATCCAAGTTTTCATTTTCATGGTTTTTCCAAAAAAAATGGTGGTCGGGTTCGCCGGAAACCACCCCTCCGACGGCCGTGCCGCCGCCCGGCGATAGCCCCCACCTCAACGAAGGTGGTGGCGGTGGTGGCCGGCCAAGGAGGTGGCCGTGTGGCCGGGAAATGCACTTGGAATAAGCTCCAGGTTCGGCCAATCATGGCCCTTGGCTGGAGGAAGAAGATGATCAGGAGCCCCACGATTTGCTTTAAGATTCGTGCAGCATCAATTCTTTTATTTAATTTTGATTTCTGAATTTTCTGTCCTGTTTTCTGGGCTGTTTTACATTAATTATTAAAAATACTTAGGCTCACCTGGTGGGAAAACGGTCAATATGAAAGTTGTAGCCCTATGGGTCTACGGTAATACAAAATTGATTTGGACCAATTTGGCCCTGTGGTTGGACCAGGGCACCCATTTTGGTGGGACCTGCACCTAGGGCTGACCTGAGATTCAAATGGATGCCCACCCTTCATCCCTTGTCCAAATTGGCTGAAATTTAGACATAGGATCATTCTTATCTATACCTAGGGCCTGTCCAAAAATGGGAATTTTTGGAGAAAATATTTCTATAGTTTTTATAAAAATTTAATAATCCATAAATAAATTAACTAGGTATCCTAAACACCTCCAAACCCTCCCAAATTTTGGTGAATGGTCCCTGGGTTCAATGTAGGTATCTGTATAAAATTTCATGTAATTTGGATGTGTTTTGAATAGGTTTTGACCCAACCCTAACTATACCTTAATAAGGGCATTTTGGTCAAACGGTGCACTTCTGATTTTGAGTGACCAAATCACCTCAATAGAGGCTGAAATTTGGGACACTGACTTGTTATAGTACTTATCACCTCCCCATGGAATATGGGATAGAGAGGAATAGATTTGCCCTAAGTTCCTAGGTCAAACCCTAAGGAGGGACCTTTTGGCCTTGTGAAGGGTATGAGTCCTAAACACCTTGGATGAACTCCAAATTTTGCAAGGTGGATCCTAGGATGTATAGAACCCTCTGTTAAAAATATTAGCTAATTTTGAAAAGGATAGGGGCCCCAAAACCCTAACCCTAGCTTAGGTCCTAAAACTTGTAGTGTAGGTTTAGGTTAGCTAAACATCTTGAAACTTAACCAAATTTGGGTAGTGAGGGGATTTGGGTATTTTGAGCCTCTGATAATTTACTTGAGGAATTTTGGACAATATTTTTAGCACTTCATTAGTAATCAATGGTAATGCCCTAATAATTATTTTGGCTATTGTGGTCTCACTGCCCATCAAGAGGGTATGAAACATGGGCAGAGTTAGTTTTAGGTTATGATAATCTTGTATGAATTTTGTTAGAATTTTTGGATATCTATTTAGGGCATCCACTTCACAAGTGCTTTATTTTGATTACATATTAATAATTCTTGTCAGAGGCCATTTCTTACTGAAAAATCATGAAACTTCCTGCATAGTGTTTTTAGCTCAATGTTATCATACGGAAACTTTTGTGGAATTATTTGATGACTGATTAGCATACTTTGTTCATTAACCCTTAAATTAGAGAGTTCATAAGAAAAATCAAATATAGCTTTATTTCCAAATGATAAATTATGAAACTTTTTCTAGGGTACTTGTAGTCCATCACAATCATCCCTGAATTTTCTCTGAATTTTTGGAGGTGTTATTACTATAGAATCTTTTAATATGATTTTTATGGGGCATCTTTGAAATTAAATTTAAAGGCCTAAACCTTGCTGAAAAATTGGGAGACTTAGGATTTAGAGTTTATTAGGCATTTTGTATTTATAATAAATTTAGTGGAATAATACCTTGTCTGATTATGGTACTTCATGTTTAAACCTGGGCCTTTTGGGACATTAGAATAAATTAATTAATTATCAGACAAATTAGGAAAATTATGGATTTCTGGATTTATGCTTCAAATGTCCTTTTAGACCTCCAATAATTATCATAAGGGTACTGGATGAGTATTTCATGTACTTCTTTTTTCGGGTCATGTAGCTTAAGTGGTCTGCATATAGCAAAACTGCGGGATTTCATTTGGATGTGAATTAGGGCAAGTAGGATGAGTCCTGATGGTTTGTTGTAAGGACAAGTGGAATGGGCTGCGTCTTTGGAAGATGAGTGAGCAAGGTGTGGTTTTATCTAGGGTTTATAGGCGTTCGGGTCCGACGAAAGATCGTCCTACCCAAGGAGAGTTGGAGTCAAATTACCCTAGGGTTAGCATATCGAAATATGAGAAAATAAAGGGTAAGGGAATCAACCAATAATAAAATAAGTACCTTGCGAAAGGAAACGCTGGGCGTAATCCCAACACAGTTCCTAGTGCCCCTTGAGAGCCCTTCACAGGGAATACCGGGGGCAGTCCTGGGTTAACGTAAACTGTTTAACAAACTGAAAAGAGTAACTTAGTAATTAGGGTTGCACATTCCACAACACTGATGGCACCAGAGGTTGGTTAGGAGCTTCGGCTCGGATGGTTAAAAGGCGGACTTTGGGTCCGGGGAGCTTCGGCTCGATTGCCTGAGTCGGGCGTGTTGGTCCGGGGAGCTTCGGCTCGATTCTTGATTACGCTAATTTGCATGTGCATAACAGGAAAGGAAATTAAGGTGGTGGGTCTTCGGTATTGGAGGGTCGATGCACCGACGCCAATACGTTGACTCGGCAAGTGTGGTTAGCACTTCGCCAACAGAAGTCCGGTGCGCCAGCCGGCAAGAGTACGCAGGAGTCTGCTTCGTGCACCAAGCGTTGAGGCGTACGATAGGTCTGACCGGTAGTGCTTTACTGGTTTAGAGGTGGGCGAGGCCCAACCCACCGCTTCCGTCTGCCACTACGGAGGTATCCTGGGAGGTAACGGCTCCAGAAAGGGGGAACTAAAGGTCTGTGTGCACAGAGTCGGGTGTGTGTGTTGCACTTGCATGCCCATCATACCCACTTGCATGTCATAGCATAATCGTCTCCTTTAACCTTGACACCTAAAGTATAAGTGGAATGGGACGCTTATACTTTAGGACCTGCAAAACGACCCCTTAGTCTATAAGCTTGTGTGGGCAAGTTTATAAATTAAGGTTAATTTTGATATATTTAGTTACTGCTGTTTGACCACCGACACCCCAACGTATAAATCGGTATGGGACTTTTTATACGATGGGAGCCTTGCAAAAGACCCCTTGGCTTATGTTTTTTTCACATAAGTGAAGGTTACATTTCATAGTACAGCTTATTGTCTTTATATGCTATAGAACTTGCTAGATTAGGACCGCTGTCATCTGCTTTTGATATTCTCCACCTTCAAGTCCTCCCCTTTCTTCCTCTCCGCTCGGTGCCTAGGAGCCGTGGGGGAAGGGGTGGGGGATGATAGGACTTAGTCTTTTAGACTAACGGTTTTCGAACCGCATCATTTAGGGGATCGCGGAGACCAGCATGGAGGAGCAGCCCCAGAGACCGGTGCGCTTGGAGGTGGGGCAGTCTAGCTCCGGAGTTCATACAGCCGGGACCGTGAGTCTCGACCTTGAGTAGTTTTTCTGCTTCCGCATGAGTGATCTTTTGTAGTGAGGATATGATGTACCGGGCATAAGCCTGTTTTTGCTACTCTGATGTTTTATTCTGTGGACACTCCCTTCGTGGAGTTATATTTATTATGACATGTGATTTTCTGTGGACAGTTAGTTTTCATTTACTTCTTTATGCTACTTTTCTGTGATCGAAATGGCCGGCAGAATCAGCGCTTTGTGGTGATGACTCTTCAGGGCGTGAAGGAGTCACCGCAAAACGGCGGTTCTGGGCCTAAGACCCCGGTGTCGAAAAAGAAAAAAAAGGGGCTCTTACAAGTGGTATCAGAGCAGACCTCGATCGAAAAGTAGCCGTCCACAACCCTGGGTCACCCCCGCGCGGGTTTAGTTTGGGGACAAACTAAGCAGCGGAAGCAGTGGTGTGCCCATATGGGGGGAATCACATGTAAATTGTCCACTTTCATTAGGCATTGAGTCGATTACCTACTAATGTAGTTCGTTTTGCAGCCCCCAGCTCAGCCCACCCCACAAGGTGGAGCTCAGCAGACTCCAGACATTGCACCACCTCCCATGGTCCCCACACCTTTCCTCCAGTCAGACATGGGGCAGACCCTTACAGCTATCCTTGAGGCCTTCCGGGCTCAGCAAGCTCCAGCCCAGCAGCCAAACCCAGGGGCCAACTGGATGAGCACCTTCCGAGGACTCTCTCCCCCATCATACTTAGGGACAGAGTCGGCAGTACGGACAGAGGAGTGGCTGGATGTTATGTACGAGATGTTGACCGGGATACGATGCCCTTGGGAGGAGAGGGTGGCCCTAGTGGTATCTTGCTTGGAGTCACATGCTAAGCGGTGGTGGAAGACGCTGTTGGACACGACATTTGCTGATAGGGAGATTGCAGAAATCACTTGGGAAGAATTCAGGGCCACGCTGCTGGAGCACTTTGTTCCTCAGTCGGCCAGGGACGAGTTGGAGGAGCGGTTCTTGCAGCTGAGGCAGGGCACCAGGACAGTGGTGGAGTACCACCGAGAGTTCGATCATTTGGCCCGATATGCGGGCTCCTATCAGCTGGATGAAGCAGGTTACGTCAAGAGGTTTTATAAGGGTCTAAAAGAAGAGTTGAGGGAGGCCTTGCTTTTTGTCTCTGACGGTCCCATCTCCCGGATTTTGGAGATGGCGAAGCGGATTGAGGCCGACTGGCACACCACTCGGGGCCGGAAACGGCAAGCGGAGGACCAGGGCCGGAGGGCCCAAAATGATCAGCGGCGAGGCACCATACCAGATGGGAGGAGGACAGAGGAGCAGCCTCGTCAGGAGGGGAGGCAGGAGCCGAGAGAGCAGGTGGTCTTGGCCCCTCAACCTCTCCGGATCCAGGAGATGCAGAGACCCCAGGGTATAGCGTATCCCCCGCCGGAGTGCTTCCATTGTCACCAGGTGGGACATCTCCGGAGAGACTGTCCTATGAGGGGGGCACCACCTCCAGCACCACGGGGTGGCCCACCGGCCCAGCATTTCGGAGGCCGAGGACGCGGCCGAGGACGTGGTTACCAGGGAGGCGACCGCAGGCAGAATGGGGAGCAGATTTACGCTTTGGACTTAGCACAGCCCCGGAACCCGGACAGGGTTATTGCAGGTATGAGAGTAATCTTAATTTTGGATTCATTCATTACTCATATTAAGTGTTAATAGAACTACTAAACGACCTAGGTTAGAAAACCTTACACCAGAGTTTCTTTCAAACTGATTTAGGAATGGTGATGGTGTGCGGCAAGCCTGCCCATACCCTGTTCGACACGGGGGCATCGCACAACTTTGTGTCGGAGGATTTCGTCAAGGACCTGGATCAGATTCGTTGTTATACGGGACTACCCAGGAGGGTGCGCCTCCCCAATGGGATGGAGATCCAGTCCACAGAAAAGTGCCTCCTGGAGGTTACCATAGACGGGTTGACACTCGAGGCCCCGGCGACGATCCTGAGGATGCCGGACTTCGACCTCGTCTTGGGCATGACATGGCTTGTCTGGAACCATGCCCAGATTGATTGCCCAGCAAGGAGGGTCGTGCTGAGCCACGACGATACTTATGCGACATTCAAAGGTACTACACCGGTCTCTCGTCACCTGCTTTCATCTATTCAGGCCGTTAGGGCTCATATGCAAGGGGACGAGGTATATCAAGTATTATTCGAGATGACTGAGGAGAAGGACCTGATTGCTAACATTCCGGTGGTTCGTGACTACGCCGATATTTTTCCGGATAAGCTGCCAGGACTACCTCCGCATAGGGAGAAGGACTTCCAGATTCAGTTGGTACCGGGGGCTAAGCCGGTATCCAAGGCCCCTTATCGGATGGCCCCGAAGGAGTTGGCGGAGTTTCGGACACAGCTGCAGGAGCTGGTGGAGGCGGGATTTGTTAGGCCGAGCTCCTCATCATGGGGGGCTCCGGTCCTATTCGTAAAGAAGAAAGATGGCACTCTTCGCCTGTGCATTGACTATCGAGCACTAAACAGGCTGACCGTCCGAAATACCTATCCGCTCCCCAGGATAGACGAGTTGTTCGATCAGCTTGAGGGAGCCCATTATTTCTCGAAGCTGGACTTGAGGTCAGGCTACTACCAACTGCGGATCCAGGAGGAGGATATTCCGAAGACGGCCTTCAGTAGCCGATATGGATTGTATGAGTTCATCGTGATGCCCTTCGGGCTCACGAATGCTCCGTCGGCGTTTATGAGCCTCATGAACCGGGTCTTCGAGGCTTATTTGGATGTGTTCGTCATAGTGTTCATAGACGACATCCTTATCTATTCTAAGACGGAGGAGGAGCACACACGACATCTGACACTGACCTTGGAGAGACTGCGGGAGCATCGCCTTTATGCGAAGTTCAGTAAGTGTCAGTTCTGGCTGAAGGAGGTGGCTTTCTTAGGCCACATTATCAGCGGAGCCGGGCTGGCGGTGGACCCGGCAAAGATTCAAGCTATTTCGGAGTGGCCGCAGCTGAAAACAGCCACTGACGTACGGAGTATTCTAGGACTTGCCGGTTACTACCGGAAGTTCGTGGAGGGATTCTCTCGAATCGCACTCCCGCTCACATCCTTGACGAAGAAGGAGGCACCGTTCGTGTGGACCCCGCAGTGCCAGACAGCTTTCCAGGAGCTGAAGGATCGGCTGACCTCGGCTCCCATTCTTACTCTCCCCTCGGGGAGGGAGGGATTTCAGGTCTACACCGACGCATCATATCAGGGGATGGGAGCGGTGCTGATGCAGAACGGACACGTCATAGCTTATGCCTCCCGCCAGCTGAAGACCCATGAGAAGAACTACCCAGTGCATGACCTTGAGATGGGAGCAGTTGTATTCGCACTGAAGATATGGCGGCACTACCTTTATGGAGTCCACTGTGATATATACTCCGATCATAAGAACCTTAAGTACGTGGACACGCAGAAGGAACTGAACATCAGGCAGAGGCGGTGGGTGGAGTTTCTATCTGACTATCAGTATGAGATGCACTATCACCCGGGGAAGGCAAACGTGGTAGCAGATGCACTGAGTCGGAGAGTCGCCACAGCAGGAGCAGAGCCCCAGTTGATGTCTATGGAGCTGCTGCAGAGACTAGAGGACATGCACATTACTCTGGTGTCGTCTGATGATCCTGAGCTCTATGAGGAGTACTTGGCCGCGATGGGCGTTACCGATGACATCAGAGACCGAGTCAGAGAAGGGCAGAGGCAGGATGCCAAGTTAGAGCCCATCTTCCAAGCTCTGAAGGCAGGCACTGCAGGAGATTACACACTGAGGGACGATCTGGTGTGCTTCAGAGGATGGGTGTATATACCGGAGGGAGGCCAGATCCGGGAGGATATTATGACGGAGGCGCACTGCAGCCGGTATTCTGTACACCCGGGGATCACAAAGATGATGGCTGATTTGAAGAAGACGATGTTCTGGCCGGGCATGAAGAAGGATGTCTCTTACTTCGTGACCCATTGTGAGGCATGTCAGCTAGTGAAGGCGGAGTGCAGGAACCCCGCAGGATTATTGCAGCCACTCCCGGTGCCGGAGTGGAAGTTTGATGACATAGCCATGGACTTCATACATGGGCTTCCCCGGTCTCGGATAGGGAATGACTCGATCTGGGTAATCGTTGATCGATTGACCAAGGTGGCTCGATTTATACCAATCAGGAAGGACGATTCAGTGGGTGTACTGGTGCGGAAGTTCGTGGAGCAGTTCATTCGTTATCATGGCGTGCCCAGGACGATATTGTCAGATCGGGATGGCCGGTTCACCTCTAGGGAGTGGAGATCCGTGCAAGCTTACTTAGGCACGCGATTGACCTTCAGCACTGCATTTCATCCCCAGACAGACGGGCAGACAGAACGCACCAACCGGACGCTGGAGGACCTTTTGAGGCTATGCATCTTGGACCGCGGGGAACCATGGGAGAAACTCTTACCCCTGGTCGAGTTCTCCTATAACAACAGCCACCAGTCCAGCATCAGGATGGCGCCTTACGAAGCCTTGTACGGGAGGAGATGTCGGACCCCGCTTTCTTGGGTTCAGAACGAAGATCCGAAGGTGTTGGGGTCAGAGTTTGTTGAAGACACCGAGGCACAGGTGAGGCTGATCAGAGACAGGATGCTAGAGGCGCAGAGCAGAAAGGCGAAGTACTATGATGCCCGGCATCGGCAGGTGGAGTTCCAGGTGGGAGACCGGGTGTTTCTGAAGATCCGACCCATGCATGGAGTCTCGCGGGTGCGTGGTCGGAGGAAGAAGCTCAACCCTAGGTACATGGGCCCTTACAGGATCCTGGAGCGGATCGGACCCCTGGCCTACCGGCTGGAGTTACCCCCAGAGCTGGAAGCGCTGCACGACGTCTTCCACATTTCTTCTTTGAGGAGGGCTCTGCTACGCCCGGAGCAGCAGATTTTGACCACCGAAGGGCCGGTAGCTTCAGACCGGTCGGTTCGTTTGGAGCCTGTGAGGATCGAAGACCGAGGAGTACGGGTCTTGCGACGCAAGAAGGTCCCACTAGTCAAGGTCCTGTGGAGGAACCACGGCCAGGAGGAGCATACCTGGGAGCCACAGGACCTGATGCGACAAAGATACCCCGAGCTATTCAGTCAGGTATACCTCTCGGACCCCTCAAGATGTTAATTTATTTTTCCTGCTTCAAGTATACTAAAGGCTGCTCTAGGCAGATAGAGGCTTATCTTTTGTTTATTGGGGGCTTATCCTTGTTTATTGGGATTTTGGTTTGCCGATTGGGCGAAAGGGTCTTAGATCTAAGTTTTCCCGTAGAATCTAATTTAACAAACAAGGCGTCATAATGGGATGTTACAAGACTCTTTCTTTCGGTAGTAAGACCTGTAGGCCCAACCTTGATTTCGAGGACGAAATCTTTATTTTGTTTATTGGGATTTGTAACATTCCATTTCCAACTAGACCCCTAAGAGTGGTTTTGGCCATGACTAGGTCATGACAAAATCCTAGAAAGCCAGAAATGGGCCAAGAGATAGGAGGCCAAGGTGAGGATCACCATGGTCTGCAAATAGTAGAATTTTGAACAATGGTTTAGAATGACAATGGGGCTTCACCATGGCCCCAAAACCCTACCACAACACTCCCAAACATTTTGGGAGCCCCATTAGAGCCAAAAGGACCCATTAGAGTCAACCCAAGAGGCCCAGTTGACCAAGGTCAACCCTAGCCCTAAATGGGTCAAACTAGCCTACTTAGGGCCAACTGACCTACTCCTAGCCTAAAGGACCCCCCCTATGCCCTCCTAACCCTAACGTGAGGTCAAATGGTCACTAAGGACACATTGGGGTCAGCCCTAGAGGCCAGGTTGACCCAAGTCAACTCAAGCCCCTAATCTGGTCAAAGTACCCTTACTAAGGGTATGTGACCTCCAAAGTGCAGGGTAACCCTACATAACCCTTCCTAGACCTTAGGGGAGGCCAATGGGTCACCAAGGACCCAATGGGTCAACCCAAATGGTTATGTTGACCCAAGTCAACTCTAGACCTAAAATGGTCAAAGTGCCCTTACCAAGGGGCATGTGACCCCCACGATGCCCAACCAACCCTACTCAAGTCTTCCTAGACCTTAAGGGAGTCCAATGGGTCACCAAGGACCCATTGGGGTCAACTCAATTGGTCATGTTGACCAAGGTCAACTCTATTCTAGTGTTAGGTCAAATTAGCCTAAATGGGCTAACCCAAGCTCAAACCCATTTCCCCCACTTGGGCTAACCTCATTTTTATTATTAATATGAGTTATTGGGCTGCAAATAGGCTGGAGGGGAGATCAAAATTCGGCCATGGTGAGTAGGAGAGAGAAAGCTCCATTTTTCTCTTTAATGGAGGAGAGAGAGAGTGAGAAAAGAGGCCATTCATGGCCAAGGGAGATCAAGGGCCTCTCCAATTGATTCCAAAGGCTTAATACATTCCCCCTCATCAGTTTTAAGGAGTTTAATAGCCATGGCCAGCCACCCAAGGTGGCTGAATTTATTTCCTCCAATAGGGAAGAGAGAGAAAGAAGAAAGAGAAGGTCATTCATGGTGGGGAAGGTGAATCACCCCTCCATTCTCCACCAATTAATTAGTATTCATCTCCCCTATCAGTTTTGAGGAGTTTCCAAACGAATTGGGACAAAGGGGAGGTGAATTTCCATGGGTTTTCTCCAAAACCGAAATTCCAATTCATGAACATTAATGGATTTGAAGCCATGACCCTCCCTCTCCCCCAACCCATTTGATGCTTTTAAAAGCTTCCATGGGCCAAGAGAAATCGTTTACACCCTTCACCTAAAGAAACCGGGCGGTTTGGTAGTGAAGTTGCAAGCATCGGAAAGCTCCACCACCGGCCATGGCGCACCACCACCACACTCGACGACAAGCTCGGTTAAAGGTCCTCCTCTACTCCTTCTTCCGTGGGTAGATCTTAGGAATCGTTTAGGACAAGAATCGGACTCAATTGAGCCGATCCAAGTTTTCATTTTCATGGTTTTTCCAAAAAAAAAATGGTGGTCGGGTTCGCCGGAAACCACCCCTCCGGCGGCCGTGCCGCCGCCCGGCGATAGCCCCCACCTCAACGAAGGTGGTGGCGGTGGTGGCCGGCCAGGGAGGTGGCCGTGTGGCCGGGAAATGCACTTGGAATAAGCTCCAGGTTCGGCCAATCATGGCCCTTGGCTGGAGGAAGAAGATGACCAGGAGCCCCACGATTTGCTTTAAGATTCGTGCAGCATCAATTCTTTTATTTAATTTTGATTTCTGAATTTTCTGTCCTGTTTTCTGGGCTGTTTTACATTAATTATTAAAAATACTTAGGCCCACCTGGTGGGAAAACGGTCAATATGAAAGTTGTAGCCCTATGGGTCTACTGTAATACCAAATTGATTTGGACCAATTTGGCCCTGTGGTTGGACCAGGGCACCCATTTTGGTGGGACCTGCACCTAGGGCTGACCTGAGATTCAAATGGATGCCCACCCTTCATCCCTTGTCCAAATTGGCTGAAATTTAGACAGAGGATCATTCTTATCTATACCTAGGGCCTGTCCAAAAATGGGAATTTTTGGAGAAAATATTTCTATAGTTTTTATAAAAATTTAATAATCCATAAATAAATTAACTAGGTATCCTAAACACCTCCAAACCCTCCCAAATTTTGGTGAATGGTCCCTGGGTTCAATTTAGGTATCTGTATAAAATTTCATTTAATTTGGATGTGTTTTGAATAGGTTTTGACCCAACCCTAACTATACCTTAATAAGGGCATTTTGGTCAAAAGGTGCACTTCTGATTTTGAGTGACCAAATCACCTCAACAGAGGCTGAAATTTGGGACACTGATTTGTTATAGTACTTATCACCTCCCCATGGAATTTGGGATAGAGAGGAATAGATTTGCCCTAAGTTCCTAGGTCAAACCCTAAGGAGGGACCTTTTGGCCTTGTGAAGGGTATGAGTCCTAAACACCTTGGATGAACTCCAAATTTTGCAAGGTGGATCCTAGGATGTATAGAACCCTCTGTTAAAAATATTAGCTAATTTTGAAAAGGATAGGGGCCCCAAAACCCTAACCCTAGCTTAGGTCCTAAAACTTGTAGTGTAGGTTTAGGTTAGCTAAACATCTTGAAACTTAACCAAATTTGGGTAGTGAGGGGATTTGGGTATTTTGAGCCTCTGATAATTTACTTGAGGAATTTTGGACAATATTTTTAGCACTTCATTAGTAATCAATGGTAATGCCCTAATAATTATTTTGGCTATTGTGGTCTCACTGCCCATCAAGAGGGTATGAAACATGGGCAGAGTTAGTTTTAGGTTATGATAATCTTGTATGAATTTTGTTAGAATTTTTGGATATCTATTTAGGGCATCCACTTCACAAGTGCTTTATTTTGATTACATATTAATAATTCTTGTCAGAGGCCATTTCTTACTGAAAAATCATGAAACTTCCTGCATAGTGTTTTTAGCTCAATGTTATCATACGGAAATTTTTGTGGAATTATTTGATGACTGATTAGCATACTTTGTTCATTAACCCTTAAATTAGAGAGTTCATAAGAAAAATCAAATATAGCTTTATTTCCAAATGATAAATTATGAAACTTTTTCTAGGGTACTTGTAGTCCATCACAATCATTCCTGAATTTTCTCTGAATTTTTGGAGGTGTTTATTACTATAGAATCTTTTAATATGATTTTTATGGGGCATCTTTGAAATTAAATTTAAAGGCCTAAACCTTGCTGAAAAATTGGGAGACTTAGGATTTAGAGTTTATTAGGCATTTTGTATTTATAATAAATTTAGTGGAATAATACCTTGTCTGATTATGGTACTTCATGTTCAAACCTGGGCCTTTTGGGACATTAGAATAAATTAATTAATTATCAGACAAATTAGGAAAATTATGGATTTCTGGATTTATGCTTCAAATGTCCTTTTAGACCTCCAATAATTATCATAAGGGTACTGGATGAGTATTTCATGTACTTCTTTTTTCGGGTCATGTAGCTTAAGTGGTCTGCATATAGCAAAACTGCGGGATTTCATTTGGATGTGAATTAGGGCAAGTAGGATGAGTCCTGATGGTTTGTTGTAAGGACAAGTGGAATGGGCTGCATCTTTGGAAGATGAGTGAGCAAGGTGTGGTTTTGTCTAGGGTTTATAGGCGTTCGGGTCCGACGAAAGATCGTCCTACCCAAGGAGAGTTGGAGTCAAATTACCCTAGGGTTAGCATATCGAAATATGAGAAAATAAAGGGTAAGGGAATCAACCAATAATAAAATAAGTACCTTGCGAAAGGGAACGCTGGGCGTAATCCCAACACAGTTCCTAGTGCCCCTTGAGAGCCCTTCACAGGAATACCGGGGGCAGTCCTGGGTTAACGTAAACTGTTTAACAAACTGAAAAGAGTAACTTAGTAATTAGGGTTGCACATTCCACAACACTGATGTCACCAGAGGTTGGTTAGGAGCTTCGGCTCGGATGGTTAAAAGGCGGACTTTGGGTCCGGGGAGCTTCGGCTCGATTGCCTGAGTCGGACGTGTTGGTCCGGGGAGCTTCGGCTCGATTCTTGATTACGCTAATTTGCATGTGCATAACAGGAAAGGAAATTAAGGTGGTGGGTCTTCGGTATTGGAGGGTCGATGCACCGACGCCAATACGTTGACTCGGCAAGTGTGGTTAGCACTTCGCCAACAGAAGTCCGGTGCGCCAGCCGGCAAGAGTACGCAGGAGTCCGCTTCGTGCACCAAGCGTTGAGGCGTACGATAGGTCTGACCGGTAGTGCTTTACTGGTTTAGAGGTGGGCGAGGCCCAACCCACCGCTTCCGTCTGCCACTACGGAGGTATCCTGGGAGGTAACGGCTCCAGAAAGGGGGAACTAAAGGTCTGTGTGCACAGAGTCGGGTGTGTGTGTTGCACTTGCATGTCCATCATACCCACTTGCATGTCATAGCATAATCGTCTCCTTTAACCTTGACACCTAAAGTATAAGTGGAATGGGACGCTTATACTTTAGGACCTGCAAAACGACCCCTTAGTCTATAAGCTTGTGTGGGCAAGTTTATAAATTAAGGTTAATTTTGATATATTTAGTTACTGCTGTTTGACCACCGACACCCCAACGTATAAATCGGTATGGGACTTTTTATACGATGGGAGCCTTGCAAAAGACCCCTTGGCTTATGTGTTTTTCACATAAGTGAAGGTTACATTTCATAGTACAGCTTATTGTCTT
Organism: Platanthera guangdongensis; assembly: GCA_039583875.1. Classification (NCBI taxonomy): domain Eukaryota; kingdom Viridiplantae; phylum Streptophyta; class Magnoliopsida; order Asparagales; family Orchidaceae; genus Platanthera; species Platanthera guangdongensis. Next base: position 63,422,141 of record CM077164.1, read on the forward strand.
TATATGCTATAGAACTTGCTAGATTAGGACCGCTGTCATCTGCTTTTGATATTCTCCACCTTCAAGTCCTCCCCTTTCTTCCTCTCCGCTCGGTGCCTAGGAGCCGTGGGGGAAGGGGTGGGGGATGATAGGACTTAGTCTTTTAGACTAACGGTTTTCGAACCGCATCATTTAGGGGATCGCGGAGACCAGCATGGAGGAGCAGCCCCAGAGACCGGTGCGCTTGGAGGTGGGGCAGTCTAGCTCCGGAGTTCATACAGCCGGGACCGTGAGTCTCGACCTTGAGTAGTTTTTCTGCTTCGCATGAGTGATCTTTTTATAGTGAGGATATGATGTACCGGGCATAAGCCCGTTTTTGCTACTCTGATGTTTTATTCTGTGGACACTCCCTTCGTGGAGTTATATTTATTATGACATGTGATTTTCTGTGGACAGTTAGTTTTCATTTACTTCTTTATGCTACTTTTCTGTGATCGAAATGGCCGGCAGAATCAGCGCTTTGTGGTGATGACCTTCAGGGCGTGAAGGAGTCACCGCAAAACGGCGGTTCTGGGCCTAAGACCCCGGTGTCGAAAAGAAAAAAAAAGGGGCTCTTACAAGTGGTATCAGAGCAGACCTCGATCGAAAAGTAGCCGTCCACAACCCTGGGTCACCCCCGCGCGGGTTTAGTTTGGGGACAAACTAAGCAGCGGAAGCAGTGGTGTGCCCATATGGGGGGAATCACATGTAAATTGTCCACTTTCATTAGGCATTGAGTCGATTACCTACTAATGTAGTTCGTTTTGCAGCCCCCAGCTCAGCCCACCCCACAAGGTGGAGCTCAGCAGACTCCAGACATTGCACCACCTCCCATGGTCCCCACACCTTTCCTCCAGTCAGACATGGGGCAGACCCTTACAGCTATCCTTGAGGCCTTCCGGGCTCAGCAAGCTCCAGCCCAGCAGCCAACCCAGGGGCCAACTGGATGAGCACCTTCCGAGGACTCTCTCCCCCATCATACTTAGGGACAGAGTCGGCAGTACGGACAGAGGAGTGGCTGGATGTTATGTACGAGATGTTGACCGGGATACGATGCCCTTGGGAGGAGAGGGTGGCCCTAGTGGTATCTTGCTTGGAGTCACATGCTAAGCGGTGGTGGAAGACGCTGCTGGACACGACATTTGCTGATAGGGAGATTGCAGAAATCACTTGGGAAGAATTCAGGGCCACGCTGCTGGAGCACTTTGTTCCTCAGTCGGCCAGGGACGAGTTGGAGGAGCGGTTCTTGCAGCTGAGGCAGGGCACCAGGACAGTGGTGGAGTACCACCGAGAGTTCGATCATTTGGCTCGATATGCGGGCTCCTATCAGCTGGATGAAGCAGGTTACGTCAAGAGGTTTTATAAGGTTCTAAAAGAAGAGTTGAGGGAGGCCTTGCTTTTTGTCTCTGACGGTCCCATCTCCCGGATTTTGGAGATGGCGAAGCGGATTGAGGCCGACTGGCACACCACTCGGGGCCGGAAACGGCAAGCGGAGGACCAGGGCCGGAGGGCCCAAATGATCAGCGGCGAGGCACCATACCAGATGGGAGGAGGACAGAGGAGCAGCCTCGTCAGGAGGGAGGCAGGAGCCGAGAGAGCAGGTGGTCTTGGCCCCTCAACCTCTCCGGATCCAGGAGATGCAGAGACCCCAGGGTATAGCGTATCCCCCGCCGGAGTGCTTCCATTGTCACCAGGTGGGACATCTCCGGAGAGACTGTCCTATGAGGGGGGCACCACCTCCAGCACCACGGGGTGGCCCACCGGCCCAGCATTTCGGAGGCCGAGGACGCGGCCGAGGACGTGGTTACCAGGGAGGCGACCGCAGGCAGAATGGGGAGCAGATTTACGCTTTGGACTTAGCACAGCCCCGAACCCGGACAGGGTTATTGCAGGTATGAGAGTAATCTTAATTTTGGATTCATTCATTACTCATATTAAGTGTTAATAGAACTACTAAACGACCTAGGTTAGAAAACCTTACACCAGAGTTTCTTTCAAACTGATTTAGGAATGGTGATGGTGTGCGGCAAGCCTGCCCATACCCTGTTCGACACGGGGGCATCGCACAACTTTGTGTCGGAGGATTTCGTCAAGGACTTGGATCAGATTCGTTGTTATACGGGACTACCCAGGAGGGTGCGCCTCCCCAATGGGATGGAGATCCAGTCCACAGAAAAGTGCCTCCTGGAGGTTACCATAGACGGGTTGACACTCAGGCCCCGGCGACGATCCTGAGGATGCCGGACTTCGACCTCGTCTTGGCATGACATGGCTTGTCTGGAACCATGCCCAGATTGATTGCCCAGCAAGGAGGGTCGTGCTGAGCCACGACGATACTTATGCGACATTCAAAGGTACTACACCGTCTCTCATCGCCTGCTTTCATCTATTCAGGCCGTTAGGGCTCATATGCAAGGGGACGAGGTATATCAAGTATTATTCGAGATGACTGAGGAGAAGGACCTGATTGCTAACATTCCGGTGGTTCGTGACTACGCCGATATTTTTCCGGATAAGCTGCCAGGACTACCTCCGCATAGGGAGAAGGACTTCCAGATTCAGTTGGTACCAGGGGCTAAGCCGGTATCCAAGGCCCCTTATCGGATGGCCCCGAAGGAGTTGGCAGAGTTTCGGACACAGCTGCAGGAGCTGGTGGAGGCGGGATTTGTTAGGCCGAGCTCCTCATCATGGGGGGCTCCGGTCCTATTCGTAAAGAAGAAAGATGGCACTCTTCGCCTGTGCATTGACTATCGAGCACTAAACAGGCTGACCGTCCGAAATACCTATCCGCTCCCCAGGATAGACGAGTTGTTCGATCAGCTTGAGGGAGCCCATTATTTCTCGAAGCTGGACTTGAGGTCAGGCTACTACCAACTGCGGATCCAGGAGGAGGATATTCCGAAGACGGCCTTCAGTAGCCGATATGGATTGTATGAGTTCATCGTGATGCCCTTCGGGCTCACGAATGCTCCGTCGGCGTTTATGAGCCTCATGAACCGGGTCTTCGAGGCTTATTTGGATGTGTTCGTCATAGTGTTCATAGACGACATCCTTATCTATTCTAAGACGGAGGAGGAGCACACACGACATCTGACACTGACCTTGGAGAGACTGCGGGAGCATCGCCTTTATGCGAAGTTCAGTAAGTGTCAGTTCTGGCTGAAGGAGGTGGCTTTCTTAGGCCACATTATCAGCGGAGCCGGGCTGGCGGTGGACCCGGCAAAGATTCAAGCTATTTCGAAGTGGCCGCAGCTGAAAACAGCCACTGACGTACGGAGTTTTCTAGGACTTGCCGGTTACTACCGGAAGTTCGTGGAGGGATTCTCTCGAATCGCCCTCCCGCTCACATCCTTGACGAAGAAGGAGGCACCGTTCGTGTGGACCCCGCAGTGCCAGACAGCTTTCCAGGAGCTGAAGGATCGGCTGACCTCGGCTCCCATTCTTACTCTCCCCTCGGGGAGGGAGGGATTTCAGGTCTACACCGACGCATCATATCAGGGGATGGGAGCGGTGCTGATGCAGAACGGACACGTCATAGCTTATGCCTCCCGACAGCTGAAGACCCATGAGAAGAACTACCCAGTGCATGACCTTGAGATGGGAGCAGTTGTATTCGCACTGAAGATATGGCGGCACTACCTTTATGGAGTCCACTGTGATATATACTCCGATCATAAGAACCTTAAGTACGTGGACACGCAGAAGGAACTGAACATCAGGCAGAGGCGGTGGGTGGAGTTTCTATCTGACTATCAGTATGAGATGCACTATCACCCGGGGAAGGCAAACGTGGTAGCAGATGCACTGAGTCGGAGAGTCGCCACAGCAGGAGCAGAGCCCCAGTTGATGTCTATGGAGCTGCTGCAGAGACTAGAGGACATGCACATTACTCTGGTGTCGTCTGATGATCCTGAGCTCTATGAGGAGTACTTGGCCGCGATGGGCGTTACCGATGACATCAGAGACCGAGTCAGAGAAGGGCAGAGGCAGGATGCCAAGTTAGAGCCCATCTTCCAAGCTCTGAAGGCAGGCACTGCAGGAGATTACACACTGAGGGACGATCTGGTGTGCTTCAGAGGATGGGTGTATATACCGGAGGGAGGCCAGATCCGGGAGGATATTATGACGGAGGCGCACTGCAGCCGGTATTCTGTACACCCGGGGATCACAAAGATGATGGCTGATTTGAAGAAGACGATGTTCTGGCCGGGCATGAAGAAGGATGTCTCTTACTTCGTGACCCATTGTGAGGCATGTCAGCTAGTGAAGGCGGAGTGCAGGAACCCCGCAGGATTATTGCAGCCACTCCCGGTGCCGGAGTGGAAGTTTGATGACATAGCCATGGACTTCATACATGGGCTTCCCCGGTCTCGGATAGGGAATGACTCGATCTGGGTAATCGTTGATCGATTGACCAAGGTGGCTCGATTTATACCAATCAGGAAGGACGATTCAGTGGTGTACTGGTGCGGAAGTTCGTGGAGCAGTTCATTCGTTATCATGGCGTGCCAGGACGATAGTGTCAGATCGGGATGGCCGGTTCACCTCTAGGGAGTGGAGATCCGTGCAAGCTTACTTAGGCACGCGATTGACCTTCAGCACTGCATTTCATCCCCAGACAGACGGGCAGACAGAACGCACCAACCGGACGCTGGAGGACCTTTTGAGGCTATGCATCTTGGACCGCGGGGAACCATGGGAGAAACTCTTACCCCTGGTCGAGTTCTCCTATAACAACAGCCACCAGTCCAGCATCAGGATGGCGCCTTACGAAGCCTTGTACGGGAGGAGATGTCGGACCCCGCTTTCTTGGGTTCAGAACGAAGATCCGAAGGTGTTGGGGTCAGAGTTTGTTGAAGACACCGAGGCACAGGTGAGGCTGATCAGAGACAGGATGCTAGAGGCGCAGAGCAGAAAGGCGAAGTACTATGACGCCCGGCATCGGCAGGTGGAGTTCCAGGTGGGAGACCGGGTGTTTCTGAAGATCCGACCCATGCATGGAGTCTCGCGGGTGCGTGGTCGGAGGAAGAAGCTCAACCCTAGGTACATGGGCCCTTACAGGATCCTGGAGCGGATCGGACCCCTGGCCTACCGGCTGGAGTTACCCCCAGAGCTGGAAGCGCTGCACGACGTCTTCCACATTTCTTCTTTGAGGAGGGCTCTGCTACGCCCGGAGCAGCAGATTTTGACCACCGAAGGGCCGGTAGCTTCAGACCGGTCGGTTCGTTTGGAGCCTGTGAGGATCGAAGACCGAGGAGTACGGGTCTTGCGACGCAAGAAGGTCCCACTAGTCAAGGTCCTGTGGAGGAACCACGGCCAGGAGGAGCATACCTGGGAGCCACAGGACCTGATGCGACAAAGATACCCCGAGCTATTCAGTCAGGTATACCTCTCGGACCCCTCAAGATGTTAATTTATTTTTCCTGCTTCAAGTATACTAAAGGCTGCTCTAGGCAGATAGAGGCTTATCTTTTGTTTATTGGGGGCTTATCCTTGTTTATTGGGATTTTGGTTTGCCGATTGGGCGAAAGGGTCTTAGATCTAAGTTTTCTCGTAGAATCTAATTTAACAAACAAGGCGTCATAATGGGATGTTACAAGACTCTTTCTTTCGGTAGTAAGACCTGTAGGCCCAACCTTGATTTCGAGGACGAAATCTTTATTTTGTTTATTGGGATTTGTAACATTCCATTTCCAACTAGACCCCTAAGAGTGGTTTTGGCCATGACTAGGTCATGACAAAATCCTAGAAAGCCAGAAATGGGCCAAGAGATAGGAGGCCAAGGTGAGGATCACCATGGTCTGCAAATAGTAGAATTTTGAACAATGGTTTAGAATGACAATGGGCTTCACCATGGCCCCAAAACCCTACCACAACACTCCCAAACATTTTGGGAGCCCCATTAGAGCCAAAAGGACCCATTAGAGTCAACCCAAGAGGCCCAGTTGACCAAGGTCAACCCTAGCCCTAAATGGGTCAAACTAGCCTACTTAGGGCCAACTGACCTACTCCTAGCCTAAAGGACCCCCCCTATGCCCTCCTAACCCTAACGTGAGGTCAAATGGTCACTAAGGACACATTGGGGTCAGCCCTAGAGGCCAGGTTGACCCAAGTCAACTCAAGCCCCTAATCTGGTCAAAGTACCCTTACTAAGGGTATGTGACCTCCAAAGTGCAGGGTAACCCTACATAACCCTTCCTAGACCTTAGGGGAGGCCAATGGGTCACCAAGGACCCAATGGGGTCAACCCAAATGGTTATGTTGACCCAAGTCAACTCTAGACCTAAAATGGTCAAAGTGCCCTTACCAAGGGGCATGTGACCCCCACGATGCCCAACCAACCCTACTCAAGTCTTCCTAGACCTTAAGGGAGTCCAATGGGTCACCAAGGACCCATTGGGGTCAACTCAATTGGTCATGTTGACCAAGGTCAACTCTATTCTAGTGTTAGGTCAAATTAGCCTAAATGGGCTAACCCAAGCTCAAACCCATTTCCCCCACTTGGGCTAACCTCATTTTTATTATTAATATGAGTTATTGGGCTGCAAATAGGCTGGAGGGGAGATCAAAATTCGGCCATGTGAGTAGGAGAGAGAAAGCTCCATTTTTCTCTTTAATGGAGGAGAGAGAGAGTGAGAAAAGAGGCCATTCATGGCCAAGGGAGATCAAGGGCCTCTCCAATTGATTCCAAAGGCTTAATACATTCCCCCTCATCAGTTTTAAGGAGTTTAATAGCCATGGCCAGCCACCCAAGGTGGCTGAATTTATTTCCTCCAATAGGGAAGAGAGAGAAAGAAGAAAGAGAAGGTCATTCATGGTGGGAAGGTGAATCACCCCTCCATTCTCCACCAATTAATTAGTATTCATCTCCCTATCAGTTTTGAGGAGTTTCCAAACGAATTGGGACAAAGGGGAGGTGAATTTCCATGGGTTTTCTCCAAACCGAAATTCCAATTCATGAACATTAATGGATTTGAAGTCATGACCCTCCCTCTCCCCCAACCCATTTGATGCTTTTAAAAGCTTCCATGGGCCAAGAGAAATCGTTTACACCCTTCACCTAAAGAAACCGGGCGGTTTGGTAGTGAAGTTGCAAGCATTGGAAAGCTCCACCACCGGCCATGGCGCACCACCACCACACTCGACGACAAGCTCGGTTAAAGGTCCTCCTCTACTCCTTCTTCCGTGGGTAGATCTTAGGAATCGTTTAGGACAAGAATCGGACTCAATTGAGCCGATCCAAGTTTTCATTTTCATGGTTTTTCCAAAAAAAAAATGGTGGTCGGGTTCGCCGGAAACCACCCCTCCGGCGGCCGTGCCGCCGCCCGGCGATAGCCCCCACCTCAACGAAGGTGGTGGCGGTGGTGGCCGGCCAGGGAGGTGGCCGTGTGGCCGGGAAATGCACTTGGAATAAGCTCCAGGTTCGGCCAATCATGGCCCTTGGCTGGAGGAAGAAGATGACCAGGAGCCCCACGATTTGCTTTAAGATTCGTGCAGCATCAATTCTTTTATTTAATTTTGATTTCTGAATTTTCTGTCCTGTTTTCTGGGCTGTTTTACATTAATTATTAAAAATACTTAGGCCCACCTGGTGGGAAAACGGTCAATATGAAAGTTGTAGCCCTATGGGTCTACTGTAATACAAAATTGATTTGGACCAATTTGGCCCTGTGGTTGGACCAGGGCACCCATTTTGGTGGGACCTGCACCTAGGGCTGACCTGAGATTCAAATGGATGCCCACCCTTCATCCCTTGTCCAAATTGGCTGAAATTTGGACAGAGGATCATTCTTATCTATACCTAGGGCCTGTCCAAAAATGGGAATTTTTGGAGAAAATATTTATATAGTTTTTAAAAACATTTAATAATCCATAAATAAATTAACTAGGTATCCTAAATACCTCCAAACCCTCCCAAATTTTGGTGAATGGTCCCTGGGTTCAATTTAGGTATCTGTATAAAATTTCATTTAATTTGGATGTGTTTTGAATAGGTTTTGACCCAACCCTAACTATACCTTAATAAGGGCATTTTGGTCAAAAGGTGCACTTCTGATTTTGAGTGACCAAATCACCTCAACAGAGGCTGAAATTTGGGACACTGACTTGTTATAGCACTTATCACCTCCCCATGGAATATGGGATAGAGAGGAATAGATTTGCCCTAAGTTCCTAGGTCAAACCCTAAGGAGGGACCTTTTGGCCTTGTGAAGGGTATGAGTCCTAAACACATTGAATGAACTCCAAATTTTTCAAGGTGGATCCTAGGATGTATAGAACCCTCTGTTAAAAATATTAGCTAATTTTGAAAAGGATAGGGGCCCCAAAACCCTAACCCTAGCTTAGGTCCTAAAACTTGTAGTGTAGGTTTAGGTTAGCTAAACATCTTGAAACTTAACCAAATTTGGGTAGTGAGGGATTTGGGTATTTTGAGCCTCTGATAATTTACTTGAGGAATTTTGGACAATATTTTTAGCACTTCATTAGTAATCAATGGTAATGCCCTAATAATTATTTTGGCTATTGTGGTCTCACTGCCCATCAAGAGGGTATGAAACATGGGCAGAGTTAGTTTTAGGTTATGATAATCTTGTATGAATTTTGTTAGAATTTTTGGATATCTATTTAGGGCATCCACTTCACAAGTGCTTTATTTTGATTACATATTAATAATTCTTGTCAGAGGCCATTTCTTACTGAAAAATCATGAAACTTCCTGCATAGTGTTTTTAGCTCAATGTTATCATACGGAAATTTTTGTAGAATTATTTGATGACTGATTAGCATACTTTGTTCATTAACCCTTAAAATTAGAGAGTTCATAAGAAAAATCAAATATAGCTTTATTTCCAAATGATAAATTATGAAACTTTTTCTATGGTACTTGTAGTCCATCACAATCATCCCTGAATTTCTCTGAATTTTTGGAGGTGTTATTACTATAGAATCTTTTAATATAATTTTTATGGGGCATCTTTGAAATTAAATTTAAAGGCCTAAACCTTGCTGAAAAATTGGGAGACTTAGGATTTAGAGTTTATTAGGCATTTGTATTTATAATAAATTTAGTGGAATAATACCTTGTCTGATTATGGTACTTCATGTTTAAACCTGGGCCTTTTGGGACATTAGAATAAATTAATTAATTATCAGACAAATTAGGAAATTATGGATTTCTGGATTTATGCTTCAAATGTCCTTTTAGACCTCCAATAATTATCATAAGGGTACTGGATGAGTATTTCATGTACTTCTTTTTTCGGGTCATGTAGCTTAAGTGGTCTGCATATAGCAAAACTGCGGATTTCATTTGGATGTGAACTAGGGCAAGTAGGATGAGTCCTGATGGTTTGTTGTAAGGACAAGTGGAATGGGCTGCATCTTTTGAAGATGAGTGAGCAAGGTGTGGTTTTGTCTAGGGTTTATAGGCGTTCGGGTCCGACGAAAGATCGTCCTACCCAAGGAGAGTTGGAGTCAAATTACCCTAGGGTTAGCATATCGAAATATGAGAAAATAAAGGGTAAGGGAATCAACCAATAATAAAATAAGTACCTTGCGAAAGGGAACGCTGGGCGTAATCCCAACACAGTTCCTAGTGCCCCTTGAGAGCCCTTCACAGGGAATACCGGGGGCAGTCCTGGGTTAACGTAAACTGTTTAACAAACTGAAAAGAGTAACTTAGTAATTAGGGTTGCACATTCCACAACACTGATGGCACTAGAGGTTGGTTAGGAGCTTCGGCTCGGATGGTTAAAAGGCGGACTTTGGGTCCAGGGAGCTTCGGCTCGATTGCCTGAGTCGGACGTGTTGGTCCGGGGAGCTTCGGCTCGATTCTTGATTACGCTAATTTGCATGTGCATAACAGGAAAGGAAATTAAGGTGGTGGGTCTTCGGTATTGGAGGGTCGATGCACCGACGCCAATACGTTGACTCGGCAAGTGTGGTTAGCACTTCGCCAACAGAAGTCCGGTGCGCCAGCCGGCAAGAGTACGCAGGAGTCCGCTTCGTGCACCAAGCGTTGAGGCGTACGATAGGTCTGACCGGTAGTGCTTTACTGGTTTAGAGGTGGGCGAGGCCCAACCCACCGCTTCCGTCTGCCACTACGGAGGTATCCTGGGAGGTAACGGCTCCAGAAAGGGGGAACTAAAGGTCTGTGTGCACAGAGTCGGGTGTGTGTGTTGCACTTGCATGTCCATCATACCCACTTGCATGTCATAGCATAATCGTCTCCTTTAACCTTGACACCTAAAGTATAAGTGGAATGGGACGCTTATACTTTAGGACCTGCAAAACGACCCTTTAGTCTATAAGCTTGTGTGGGCAAGTTTATAAATTTAAGGTTAATTTTGATATATTTAGTTACTGCTGTTTGACCACCGACACCCCAACGTATAAATCGGTATGGGACTTTTTATACGATGGGAGCCTTGCAAAAGACCCCTTGGCTTATGTGTTTTTCACATAAGTGAAGGTTACATTTCATAGTACAGCTTATTGTCTTTATATGCTATAGAACTTGCTAGATTAGGACCGCTGTCATCTGCTTTTGATATTCTCCACCTTCAAGTCCTCCCCTTTCTTCTCTCTGCTCGGTGCCTAGGAGCCGTGGGGGAAGGGTGGGGGATGATAGGACTTAGTCTTTTAGACTAACGGTTTTCGAACCGCATTATTTAGGGATCGCGGAGACCAGCATGGAGGAGCAGCCCCAGAGACCGGTGCGCTTGGAGGTGGGGCAGTCTAGCTCCGGAGTTCATACAGCCGGGACCGTGAGTCTCGACCTTGAGTAGTTTTTCTGCTTCCGCATGAGTGATCTTTTTGTAGTGAGGATATGATGTACCGGGCATAAGCCCGTTTTGCTACTCTGATGTTTTATTCTGTGGACACTCCCTTCGTGGAGTTATATTTATTATGACATGTGATTTTCTATGGACAGTTAGTTTTCATTTACTTCTTTATGCTACTTTTCTGTGATCGAAATGGCCGGCAGAATCGGCGCTTTGTGATGATGACTCTTCAGGGCGTGAAGGAGTCACCGCAAAACGGCGGTTCTGGGCCTAAGACCCCGGTGTCGAAAAAGAAAAAAAAAGGGGGTCTTACATAGTTATCTATGATAACATGTTCTTTTGTTCATTATTAATGTTCACTGCTAGTTATCTGTGATAACATGAATCTATTGTCATATTATGATTTCTTTTGTTAATACACTTTAACATTGAACAGTGTTCTGCCTTATTCAAATAGAGGGAGATTGTTGGGAATATTGTCCTCAATATTTCAAGATTTGAAGAAGCAATGCTTACAATGTTGAGTGCATATTGTATTTGATAGCATATCTATTTCATGGTTATGCAGGTTATTTTATGTTGACTCTAAAACATGTTTAGAGCAGAGAAGAGCAGATACCGTTGAGATCAGTATATGATTCTCCACGGTATCGGCATGATCGTGGAGAAGACTCAGAAGCAAGCTCCAGCAATAAAAGACTATACCGTTGAGATCGGTATATGGTTCTCTATACCGTTGAGATCGTGGAACGCCACGAGTCGATATCATGGAGAAGTTGCCGAAATGAGCAATTCTTAGCGCCAAGGTCGATACCGTTGAGAAAGAAGATTCTGCTCAACGATATCATGCAGACGAGATTAAATGGTACCATTGAGGTCGTGCAGCTTGACGAGATTCAAAATTGGCGCAGACGCATAAAGAATGGACAAAGTATTCTATTCTCGTTCATACCATTGACAAGACGTTTCCTGAGACCGTTGATAAAAGTCAAAGGTATAAAAAGATATGTTAGGGCATTGAAACAGTACCCTTGTTAGTGTCATTCCCGTAACTCAAAAAGAAAAATCGTGAAACCAGAAACGACGCTCTGTTGAAGCAAGCAAGGTAGTTCTTTCTCAAGACTTACAGAAGAACAGAGAGGAGTCAATCAACTGAACTCAAAGCTAGGTCTTCTTCCTGCTGAAGAAGAAGATCAAGAAGGAAAAACTCCAAATCTGTTCTACCTGAAAATAATTGTTATAGGGGCTCCTTCCTGAAACTTTCTTTTACAGCAAAAGCAATAGAAGACTGAAGATTCAAGGTCTATTTACTTTAACTTCTGTTGTAAACTCTACTTCAATTATTTTTGTAGGACTTCTTGATAAGTCTGACTTGTTGGGCTGTACTCCCAGCCTGAGGGTAGGGCTTTGTGATAAGCCTGTGTGTATGACTTGTTGCAAGTCTGAGGTAGGAAACTAGCTGGTTTTCTGGGTTGTAGGAGTGGGAGGACTCTGAGTTGTAGGGCTTGTGTGTCTTAGTGTAGGACTTCTTGATTAATCTGAGTGTTAGGCTTGTGTGTCTGAGGTGGGGTGAGACCTGAGAGATCCTGAGGGATCTGTATTGTAAGCTCTGAGGAGCCGAGTTTTGGAGGAGTTTGCCGAGCCTTAACTCACTGCTAGATAGGTGTTTGGGGAAAGTGGATGTCCTCATATCCCGGGGAACCACTATAGATAGTTTTGTGCTGATCTGTGCCTGCTGGTTGTGTTTTATCCTGCTTATAATTGCTGAAATCAGAAAAGAAATCATTAAAGTTCCAGTCCACCTATTCACCCCCCCCCCCCCCCTCTAGGTGATTTAGATTATCAACAACAACAAATTATGATGGTACTAGTTGGAGCTTGCAACACTCTAACAAGTTGTGTGAGACGAGCATTTCAGTCAGGCTCAGATGAAGAGGAGTCTTCATCTAGGAGTGATTAACTTCTTACACCTTAGATCGCATTATGTAGAAATAAGAAATGATTCTAACCAATCAAGTATATAATAGATTGGAAAACTTAGATTGCTATCTTAGTTTGACATGCTAAGTATGGATTTTAGCATTTAGAAAGCCTGAGTTGCTTATTCCATCATTTGATTACTATTTCATTGAAATTTGGAATTATGTAGATTGTCAACCCCAAACCCTAAATTCTAAAATCCAATGATTGTATTGTGCCGACCAGACTACCAGATTTTCATGTATTACTATAGCAACATCATGTAGGCACCAGATGTTTGTAATGATTAGTACGGATCTTCATTTTCAAGGGCATAATTAGTGCTGAGATTACTACCACTTGGTGGAATTGGATTTCCGCCCGTTTTCTGTTTACATTGCAACGCAGAGGAATTAGTCTCCTATCAACTTTTACTAGATTCATATAAAATATTCCGTCATCAAATTCGAAGGGAATCTACCATCCCTCTTTGTTTATTATATATAGGGGATGATGTTTATATATATATGCAATGACGGTTATACAAAGCGGATTAAGAATAGATTGAATTTATTTGTATATGATTTTTACAAAGTCATATATAAAGGGATAAGGTTCAAACCATACATATATTTAATAACTTGGCATACCTTTGACACACATTTCTTCTTTGAAGTTCATCAAATCAAATCTCATGGTCCTCTACAATATGAATTTTTACATCAATAAAAATCATACGCCAATCTTTTCCTTGCTTCCTATACTTTTTATCAACCGTCTAACAAACGAAATCAATTTCATAGTAAACATTTGTGACATGAAATTAAATTATTTCTTTGAAATTATCCTAATTTATTTAGCATGCTCCTTCAATTTTACCCAATAACTTCATTAATCTTTGATACATGTAACTCAACTAAAATCTCTTGCCTTCATCACTCTATATTGCATTTCCCCTTCATTGGCACCAAACTATTATACAAATCATCAAAAGATGGAACTTTTATGTTACTACAATTTTAGTAATACGTTTAGCTTTCTTACGATTAATATAAGTCTTGGTATGTTTAACTTTTACAATTTATTGTACTTCAAGATCAACACTGTTTAAGGTCCAATGAATCAGAAACGATATCGGTTAAACACTATATTGGTTAAACAGAGTTTCGCTTGTGATGAAAGGTAAATTTTAGTCCGTGATTTTTAATGTAATATGCGCTGAATGATTTTCTGAAGCAGCAAAAGCAAGTCGGATGCAACAACACTTGTTCTTTATTTCCTATCTCAATATTTGTCATGAACTGCTTTTCCATTTCATTCTTTTTCTTATATAATGTGTGTTGACAATTTTTTTGATACTTGCAGACGTGCCCTCTTTTGCTTCGAGTCTTTACCAAGGTATCCAGATGCTCACTCCTACTTCGAAAATCTATTTATCTGCATTCTTACCTGGTTTCTCTCTAAAATTTTTTTGAGATGTTTTTCTTATATATATATTTGGATTTAATAAAAAAATTTGGTACAACTTTTTGTAAACCTTGAACATTACTTCTGTGGTGCATCTCTCTTGAGACCTTGAAGATGATCTTCTTATTGATCTGCTCCTCTTCTTTTGGATTTACCTTTATTATAATTTTTTTAAATTCAACCATTTAGATGTAAGAGGATTGAGTAGAGGGTGATTAAGAGAAATGAGGGCAGGATTCTTGTTTGAGTAAGAGAACTACTATGGGCCTAGCCCGGAGGATGACCAGAGGTGGAGATGACAGTGAGGATACAATGGAGCCGAAATGGCAGAACTGCGGTGCTTAAGCGGGGCTTGTTCAAGAGAGAGAAAATGTCCAAGAATAAGGAGGACTAGGAATTAGATTTAATTTCATTCAAAAGAAGAACCAAGGAGCCCCATAAATAGAATATTCAAAGGCATTTCGGTTTAAATAACCGGTTAACCATAACAAACACATAATGCACAATACATAATAAAACTCGATAATAATGGGCCAGAAGCCCATAACAACCCATAGCATCTCCTCTGACCTTCCAATCGAGTTTACCCCTCAAGCTCGAACGAGGCTTGCACTGCTTGATCATCCATCTCCTTAATTTCCCGCCAGAATAGCTACTGGCATCTTATTGTTGTAGAGGAGGCTGCATTGTGCGGTGGAATTGTCACGATGGCAGAAAAGATGATTGTGAATGGGTGGAGCAAGGGTGCACGACTTTTGCGGACAGTCGGAGGTGATAATAGCTCGAGTGGAGAAAGAGTGGCGAGATCAGAAATGCGGCATATCGACTTGGGGATGGTCGATAGAGCGGTCGTCGTAGATGTGGTGAATGTGGCCTGCCCGATAAAAAAGGTGGCAAAGTTTCGACGACTGAAAGGGTGGAGCAAGGGTGCGCGACTTTTACGGACAGTCGGAGGTGACTAGCTCGAGTGGAGAAAGAGTATCGACGATCAGAAATGCGGCGTCGACTTGGGGATGGTCGACAGAGCAGGCCGCCGTAGACAATGTGGTGATGTGGCCTGAGGGGCCGACGGAGCAGGGGCCGATAAAAAAGGAGGCAAAGTGACGACTGAAGGGGTTGGTGGCGGCGGGGGAACGAGCTGTGGAGGAAAGACGACTGTCAGATCATTAAGTTTGTGGAGTGAGGAAAGACGAGTTGTGGAGGAAAGACGACTGTCAGATCATTAAGTTTGTGGAGTGAGGTCATGTTGTCCGAACGATGTGCCTCGACATCTCGAAATCGTGCGCCCATGGATGTCATAAAGTTCTGCATGACGTCCCATAGAGCAACCAGAAGATTGTCCAAGTCTATCGAACGTATGTGACTAAGTAATTAATTCGATGAAGAATTAATTAACAATTCAAATAAAATTAGGCTGAGGTTACCCCAATACGCTTGAACTAATGAGCCGGTTGTGTTGGTACTCAAAGAGGTAAGGTGTCTGCTCTAGGGGAGGGGGAGCAACGACTTGTCGATGCAGCTTGTTTGGTTGAGAAGCTGTTGAGGAAGACTCGACATCTGCCTCTGCGGAGGGTTTACATGCGGAGAATCTGCTGGGGTGAGCAATGTGGGCTGTGTCGTGGAAGAACGACCCTGACAGGTCTTTGGGAGGAAACTTTTGCAGGAGAGGAATTTCGTCGTCGTGCAGCGCCGAGGAGCACAAAAAGGTGCAGAGTGACAATGTCGTTGGTTTGTGTCAGAAGACGAGCTGGAGAGTCGAGGAAGATGCAATGTTGTAAACGACAGCCTTAATTGTTGTAGAAGAGAGAAATGAAAATAGGAAGTGCAATTTTTATTCATCCACAAGGGGCAATATATAGGATTACAATAAGACACCCAACACCGATAGGCGGTGTGGGACTAAACTCACTAATAGTAAAATACTTACTCTAACACTCCCCCTCAAGCTGAAGGGGAAGCCTACAGCTTGAACACAACATTAAATGGAAGGTAAAAGAAGGAAGGCAACGTGGGACAAAACAACAGCCACCGAGACCCAACCGCGTGTCACCGGGATACTTCAACCGGGCAAGAGCCCCACGACGTTGGTCCGCAAACCGACCATGACAACGCTGGATACACTCGGAGCGGAAACAAGGTCAACCACGCAAGACCAAACCAACCCTACCAAATCCAGAGCAACGAGGAGACACAAACAGCATATGAGATCGACCTGGGGGCCATGTGTGATTGAGGCAGGAGTCGGGAAAGAGGCATCCGAGTCGCCGTTATCACAAACATTCCCCTCACGTGGATCATGTGCAAGAAGACATAGGTTATACGGGGCCGGGTGTGACTAAGGCAGGAGTCGGGAAAGAAGCATCTGAGTCGCATATCACAAACACTCCCCCTCACGTGGAATACGTGCATGAAGGTATAAACTACGTCTGGAGGCCGTGACGTACACTCCCCCTCACGTAGATCACGTGCAAGAAGGCGGAAACCATAGAGACGCAATACAACAACCCAACAACAACTGTTAAAAAAACATCAAATAACTAAGGGGCCGGAGAAGAGGAGCAGCAGCCGCAGACGGAGAAGACGCAGCTGCAGCAGCAGCGGGTCGGAGAAGCAGCGGCAAATGGAGAAGAAGCTGCTGCAACTGCAGCAGGTCGGACAGAGGAGCAGCAGGCAAGAAGCCTTCTGGGGCAGAGAAGAAGCAGGCCCGGGCGGAGCGGAGGCCAACAGGAGAAGAGTCGCCGCCAGGAGAAGAGGATAGATCCGCCAGGAGCAGCACCATCTGCAGTCGACGGGAGAAGAGGAAGAAGCCACACGGGTCGTCGTCGTAGTCGTTCACGAAAGCCGCACTGGGCAGCAGCGGCGAAAGCAGTCGTCGACGCGACGGGAGAAGGTCCCGCTCCCGTCTCGGAATCAAGCGACGATTCTGTCGACGGGAGCGAGGGGAAAGGACTTACCGTGAGCCCTAGCTGCCGGAGTCGCGGAAGGACGGGTCGGGGAAGAAGCACGGGTCGGGTGCTGGCGGGATTTAGGTCGGGACGGGAGCGGGGGGAACAGTAGCTGATCGGGAAAAAAAAATTTTAGGTCTCGGAATCGTTGCTCTGATACCATGTAGAAGAGAGAAATGAAAATAGGAAGTGCAAGTTTTATTCATCCACATAGGGGCAATATATAGGATTACAATAAGACACCCAACACCGATAGGCGGTGTGGGACTAAACTCACTAATAGTAAAATACTTACTCTAACAATTGCTAATGAGAGCTTTGATGGGGTGTCATTGGCCCGATTCGACGCTACAAAGCAAGACGTCATCGGCCCGATTCGACACTACGAAACAAGCGACGTCGGCCCAAGTCGACAAGTGCATGAAAAAGGGGTGTTGAAGGCAAAAGTGCCATGGAGAGCAATGGAGACTGAAATGGCTTCAACCCACGGGCGTGGTGGAAGTGGGAAGGAGGAACGAGTGGCTATCGGGCTATTCTTTTGAAGGAAAAACGGCAGTCAGAAGGGAAGGAAGGAGTGGCTCTGATGCCAATTTGTTATGGGACCAAACCAGAGGTTGACCGGAGGTGGAGATGACGGTGGCGAGGATACAACATTGCTGGAACCATGGTAGTCTAAGTTGCGGACGACAAGGATCCCACCTGCTTATTGGAGTTCAAGATGTGGACCCCAAAAATTTGCGTCCGGAGAAGGGTCCCATCACAAGTGTTTAATATAGACGAACCTCGCATTTTTGCAAGAGGTTGCTTTCAAGACTTGAACCCGTGACCTCAAGATCACACGACAACACCTCAACCGTTGTGCGAAGACTCCCCTTCATGATAAGCGATGAAAATAAAAAGCATTGAAATCCCTATAGAGCATTCATGAAAAGTGTTTAGATCTATAGAAATCATAAAAATCGATTGATCCCATTATCTAATTGAAAATGAACCCATGGAAAAAGAATAAATCCTATCTGTAGAAAGAAATAGGAAATGGAAAGTGCAATCTTATTCTTTCACAAAGGGGCTTTATATAGGAGTTACAACATGACTCACAACACCGATAGGCGGTGTGGGACTAAACATAATAATACTAAAATATTAATATCTCTAACACTCCCCCTCAAGCTGAAGGGGAAGCCTACAGCTTGGACACAACATAAAACAGAGGGTAAAAGAAGGAAGGCAGCGTGGGACAAAGCAACAGCCACCGAGGCCCAACCGCGTGTCACCGGAGATACTTCAACCGGGCAAGAGCCACACGACGTTGGTCCGCAAACCGACCATGACAACGCTGGATACACTCGGAGCGGAAACAAGATCAACCACGCAAGACCAAACCAACCCTATCAAATCCAGAGAAAACGACGAGTAGACACAAACAACATATGAAATCAACCTAGGGGTCATGTGTGACTAAGGCAGGAGTCGGGAAAGAAGTATCCGAGTCGCCATGATCACAAACACTCCCCCTCACGTGGATCAAGTGCAAGAAGACATAGGTTATACCTAGGGGCCGGGTGTGACTCAGGCAGGAGTCGGGAAAGAAGCATCCGAGTCGTCGATATCACAAACACTCCCCCTCACGTGGAATACGTGCATGAAGGTATAGACTACGCCTAGGGGCCGTGACGTACACTCCCCCTACGTAGATCACGTGCAAGAAGGTAGAAATCGCATAGAGACGCAGACAAACACACCAACATACCAACAAACAACTGAAAAAAACGACAGCTGCTACGAAAAAAAAACGAGACCGGGCAGAAGGAGAGGCTCATGTGCAGGAGCAGCAGGGATCCACCAAGCCGGAAGAGGAGGAGGCAAGCCAGAGTTGTCGCAGCCGGCAAGGAGCGGCACGGAGGAGTAGCACGGCTGCAGCAGAGGAGTAACACGGAGTAGTAGCACGACGGCATCGATGGTAAGCAGAGTCGTCGAGAGAAGCAGAATCGGCGGCAACGGACGAAGCAGAGCCGTCGGCATCGTCGGGAGAAGCAGCGACATGGGAAACCAGGGTCGACGGGAGAAGGGGAACAAGTTCTCACCGAAGAAGAAGCAGCAGCCGTCGGAAGCAAAGTCGTCGGCGTCGATGGGAAGCAGATCCGACGACACGAAGGGATCGTCGACTGGAGAAGAAGGCGACGGGATCGTCGACGACGCCAGTGGAAGCAGCGCACGAAAGCAGCGGCGGCGGTAACAATCGGCGAAGTCGCACACGGGAGAGGAAGCAGTCGCTGTAACAGGAGATCTGAGGCGCTCCTGTCGACGGGATCAGAGATCGACTCCGTCGACAGGAGCGGGAGCGGCGGGCATAAGCCCTAGCAGCGCGCGGGAGCGGAAGCGGAAGCGGAAGCACGGGTCGGGTCCGGGGGAGGGAAGGGGAAAAAAAATTTATTTTTTTTTAGGTCTTCAGAACGTTCGCTCTGATACCATGTAGAAAGAAATAGGAAATGGAAAGTGCAATCTTATTCTTCCACAAAGGGGCTTTATATAGGAGTTACAACATGACTCACAACACCGATAGGCGGTGTGAGACTAAACATAATAATACTAAAATATTAATATCTCTAACACTATCTAATAGATAATGGTCGATCTTAATAATGAAGTTAATGAAATTCAAATTATTTTCCACAAGATTATATGGCAATGTGCATTTGAATTTGGGATTGGGTCTGTGAGGGGGCCCTTGTGCCGCGTGACCAATTCTATTTCCCAATCCGTAAAGCCAATTTACCAAATTAGTTGGAATAATCCTAATGGATATTTATTGAGATCCTATTTATACATTTATACTATCAGATTGAGCAATGGTAATTAGAAATAAATTATTTCATCAATGACATGATACTAATACAATGAGGTGAACTGCAAATTTCTACTAAATATCCATCTGTTTAGTTTATTTGATACTAATACTTGATTTATGAACATTTCCAATTTCCAATGGTATAGTTTATCTGAAGCTATTATTGATCAAAATTTGTGTTTCGCTTCACCTTAACTCCTCAACTCTGTGCAGGTCGGCGGCCACCATCCCAAAGAAGAGTTTGCTATTAGGGGGAAGGAGCCAAAGGAAGAAGTCCAGATTTACACTTGGAAGGACGCTACGCTTAGAGAACTTACAGATCTGGTAAGGCAACACCACTTCTCTGTCTATATTCTCAATTTTTTCTCGTGTTTTCGCACTAGAATAATTGAGATCGTAACCAGTTCAACATCATAGGTCAAAGAGGTTGCTCCCGCAGCAAGGAAAAGAGATGCGAAGCTTTCATTTGCATTCGTTTATCCTGACAAGAACGGTCGGTTTGTAGTGAGGCCGGTAAGTTGTTGGGTCTAAATTTTGTTTCAGATAAATATTTGTTGGGTTTAGATTTTGTTTCATTTCGTCCGTCCTCGTTGCTTATCTATTCTGGTCATAGATTTCGTTCTATATTGTTAGTTTCGTCCATTCTTGTTACTTATCTATTCTGGTCATAGATTTCGTTCTATGTTGTTAGTTGACATGTTTATAGTTTTTCGTTGAACCATTATGTTGGTGGCTATGACACAATGTAAGGCAATGCATGTGAGGTGGTGTCCTGATGACAACCTATGCGTGGTAATGGGCGACACTCAACTACACTGCACGCACACAAGATTGAACTTAATAAACTAAATTAATAAGTATTTGCAGTATAATCACAATTAAGATTAGAGGCTAAGAGAAAACTTGCAAACAATTAGTTTATTCGCTGTGAGAGCACTATAATAAAGTACGCAATGATCTAAGCCATACAAGTTACAAGATTTTAAGGTTGCAAAAGATTTCCGAACAATTGTCACTAAAGTATGAGTTGAAAGTTGAAAGCATACCACGTAGAATATACAAGGCGCTAAACATGAACTCACATGCACATAGGGAACCTTGAGGGTGGAGGCGTAGTAGTATTGGAGGCCTGGTAGTGATATACTTGTGAGATGTTTGCCGTAGACGATGAAATTAGACGCGAATGGGTGGAGATGGGCGGAAGGAGGCTTTTGATCAAGTAAAATTTTGAAGTTACATCGGGATTTCTTTATTTCTCTCAATGAACAGCTGTGACTTGTCATATTAAGGGTCTGTTTGACACGGTTGCAGCGGCCGTGAACTTCATAGTTATGAACCATTGTTCGTGAACGTCCCGACCACACCTAAGAAACTCCATCCATTTTACGATCAAAACTAGTTTTCTTTTCTTGGTGGTGGTGCCGGTCATAACCATCGTCCTGCCAAACATATGCTATGATGGTGGGGTTCATGCCCAAACTCACCTGAGCAAAAACGCTTCTCCCGACCGAACCTAAATGATCAAGCCAGCTTATGGTGCCAAAATGGAAAATGTCATTGGCAGTGTAGTATTAATCATGGTGCACTTTAATTATAAATTATTACTGTTATTATTTACTGTCTACAAGGATAAATATTGCAGAAATGCCATATTGTGACCATCTATTATTGCCCATGAAAGGTGGGAATGACCTACTCTTATGGAAATGGGAGGAGGATCGATGATTCAAAGACCTTGGATGAACTTAGCTTCCAGGTATATATATTTATATATAGAGAGTGTGATTTTAATTCGATTTGCATAATGTATAGTATATTAGTATATACACACACACACAATTGATTTTGAACTTTGTTTATGAAGATTGGGGATTACTTGAGCGTCGCCATTCTCTAAAAGTTGTTCTTTTGGATGGAGTCCCACCTTTGCAAATCTGCTCCAGGTAATTATTATTCTCACGAGTGTGGAGGAGAAGCCAATGGATTCAAGCTCCTGTGGTATTTTTGTACTCACTCACACCCAACGTTTTAAAAACCGGACCGGACCGGCCGGTCCGACCGGTTGAACCGCCGACCGGTCCTCCGGGCGGTCCGGTCTGGTTCCTAAAATCCGGCCTGGCCAAGAACCGGCCTGGAACCGGCCGTTGAAAAAACCGGCCGGTTGAACCGGATAACCGGAAACCGGGCCGGTTTTTGGCTAACCGGGCGGTTCACAAAATCAGTATAAATTTTAAGCGTTTGTTAACCGCAGCCCGTTATTGGCTAGTCGCACCCCAAAATCTCAAAATTTTTCGCTCCTTTTCGAAATACGCATTGTACATGCAATATTAGGAAAAGTGCTCAACACGAAAGTTGTAGATCTCGTCAAGATCTACAACTTTCGTGTTGATCACTTTTCCTAAAAATGCATGTACAAGACGTACTTTCGAAATATGCTCAGGTTTTGCGCCCTTCAGAAATACGTCTTGTACATGCAATTTCAGGAAAAGTGTTCAACACGAAAGTTGTAGATCTCGTCAAGATCTACAACTTTCGTGTTGAACACTTTTCCTAAAATTGCATGTACAAGACGTATTTTGAAAAAGTGTGAAAAGTTAGGAGATTTTGGGGTGCGACTAGCCAATAACGGGTTGCGGTTAACAATCGCCTAATAAAGAAATTAACAATCGCCTAATAAAAATGTGAAAAGTTAGGAGACCTTGCGGTCATTAATGTCAAAACGGCTCAACTCCGGTTCAACCGGTCAAACCGATTAAACCTTGAACCTCTCTCATAACCGGTTCTATGTCTGGTCCGGTTCTCAAAACCTTGCTCACACCCCTCCTTTCACCAGCAAGCTTTTGAACTGACAAAATCTCCCCCACTATAATTATGTAGAGGCTATATATATATATATATATATATATATATATATATATATATATATATATATATATATATATATATATATATAATGTTGTTGTAAATTATAAGGATTATATAAATTTGCTCAATGTTTGCTTGAATCTCTATTCTCTCCATCACAGTTGCTCAATTCCGCACATTAAGGCTCCGTTTGGCACGACGGTGGCCCCGTCGTGAACCCCTGCCCCGATTCCTCCCACACCTTCTCCTGCCCCGCCCCTCACCTTCATCTCCAACCCCTTCTCCTACCCGACCCCTCACCTTCGTCCCCAACCCCTGCAACAATTCCTCCCACCCCTTCTCCGGCCGCCTTGCAAAACAAGTCCCAAGTCTCATGCCTTGTATTTTCTTCAGAAAATGAGAAGATTACAAAACACCTGTGAATATTGCTCAATGATTTGATATACTAGGCAAAAATCAATTATAATTTCTTTAATATTTTTTTACGTGCTTGTCCCCAATTTTGACTGCGAAGTGGAAAAAATAATTCGTAAAATCAAATTTTCATACAACTTATGCTTCCCAAACTTTATCAAATTTACGTAAAAATGCTGTCATTGAAAAACATAGCAAATTTTACGGAAGAATCATAAGCGTGATGCATTACATATTTTTTTCCTCAAAAATGAATTTATATGCTAAAATTTATATATATTTTATAATATAATAAGTAAAATATAAATTTATAAATATGTATGTATGTATTGAAATAAAAAAAATGTAAAAACACAATTATGAAAACAAGTGCAAGATATATTTTTAGACTATTTTACTATTGTAATATTGCAGCAAAATCAAGTGTCAAAATCAGTGTTTTAAGAACCGGACCTGCCGGTTAGACCGGTCGGACCGCCGACCGGTCACCCGGGCGGTCCGGTCAAGCCTCTAAAACCGGCCCAGCTCAGAACCCGGTAAAATCCGGAAAACCGGCCCAGCTCAGAACCGGGTAAAACCCAGAAAACCGGGCGGTCAATGGCGCCCAAAATTTAATACCGAAAATGAGAGGGGCGGCAGGTTTTGAACTCATTACCACTTCGAAATCAAGCAAGAAAACAAGTCACTCAGTCATTTGATCATTGATGAATGCTTTTAAAATATATTATATACATATAGATTAATACATATTTACAAAAAATCTATATAATAAAAATACTTGCATATTAATGTATAATTGATAGCCAAGTCAGACGAGTGACAGTCATATTTATCAAATATTATTTCATTCTTTATTATTTAATTATTACATATTTTTCGAGTTCTAAAATTTGTTAAAAATTGCATAACTAGTGATCAAATATGACGAATTCTCTCATTTTTACTTCTTTTTCAATTATATTTTTGCGTATAAAATAAAAATTATGTTATTATATATTTATTTCATGTCCGGCGAGCCTCGCGCGTACATTTTAAAATACGTGTTATGCGTATTTTTCTTATTCCGATATATTTTATATATATAACGGTTCAACCCCGGTTGAACCGGTTGGATTGGTTCAACCTTGAACCTCTCTCTCCGCCGGTTCGATGTCCGATCCGGTTTTCAAAACCTTGGTCAAAATACAATTTATCGAAACCATAAATTATTTTACAACAATAATTTTCCCAAAAAATTTGATCCACCGATCATACTCGTGGTGCCATCAACCTACATAAAATTCTCTCAATAACATCAGGATATTTGCGCAGAGATACATTAGTAAATCGATCATCAGACTTCACAGAAATGATATAAATGTTCCTCCGGGGGATACAAAATCGATCATCACAACAGATTCGGTGAAAATATCAGCAAATTGATTCCAGACTCCGACAGAAATGACATAAATGTTCCTCCCGAGCAAACAAAATCGATCGTCACCAAAGATTGGGTGAAAATATCAGCAAATCGATCATAAGACTCGACAAAAATGATATAAATGTTCCTCCAAAGCGTACATACTCAATCATCCCCAGGCAGTCTAACGAAAATATCAGCAGATCGATTATGAAACTCGACATAGATGATAAAAAATGTACCTCCTGAGCGTACAAAACCGATCATCACTTCGAGATTAAGCAAAAAATACCAGCAAATCGATTATCAAACAAACATAAAAGATATAAATGTTTCTTCTGAATGTACAAAATATATCAACGCCCTAAGATTTAGCAAAAACAAAATATCACCAGGAGCGAAAATCGAACATTAGACTTGACAAAAATGATACAAATGTTTCTTCTGAATGTACAAAATCGTTCATCACCAGGAGCGAAAATACCCGTTAATCGATTATCAATGTACATAGGAAATTTGCGGTAAATTCATATAGTGAGTTATAATTAATTAGTTACTATTATTTAGTATAGTGAGTGCAACAGCATGGGGCCTCTTGAAGAGGGAAATTTTTGGTCGGCCACCCGGACCTAAAGGAAGGTCCGGGTGGCCAATAAAAAGCTTGTATTGCGATGGGCTCCACATGCCTATATTGACTGTGTATTGCGGACCCCACATATTTACAAGATTCTCCTCTTCTCTATTGGTGGGGACCTAGAGGAAGGTCCGCCAACCGGACCTAATTTTTACTCAAGAGTGGGTCCCACCCCCTCTCTGCTCTCAACTCTCTAGCCTCTTCATGGCAGGCTATATTGTTTCTCTCTTGAAGTGGGTCCCACCTAGTCATGGGCAAAAAACCCGGGTCCGGCCCGGGCCAAGGCCGGGCTTGCGGCCCTTACCAGGCTCCCATTTTTGCTACCTGCCCGGGCCTAGCTATGAAACCTGTCTGGCCTCAAGTTCTCATAGCTAGGCCCGGCCCGGGAAAGGCCCGGGCCGAGTTTCCCAGACCCTCTATCAATGAAACAACTCATTAAAAAATCCCCACTGTCTATATGAGAGTTGTGTGTTTCATTGATAGAAGAAACAAACATAATATTATGAACCATGACATTTTTTAGAAAATAAAAAGGAGAAAAAAGTCCTCCCAAATGGGGCATAAGTTAAAGCATTTTCCTTGCCATCATATTTCTTTTTAGATAGTTATATATACTATATTAAAAGAAAAAAAATACCTCTTTGGTTAAACTTTCGCTTTCCAATTTTGCCCCTATTTATTAAAAAATTTCATCCTTTTAAAATTTGTGTTTCTTTTTTATTTTAAAAAATGTGCTCTCATATAGATTGCAAACCCGTGAACTAGGAATAGTATAACCGACAGAGCGCTGTCTCATGTCATGACGAAATAATGTCGTGTGAAGGTACTGTCGCGTTTGGCCGTAGGGGCGGAGCCCGCGCTCCCTCGGCTGTCGCGTTATTCCAAGTGTGTGAGGGGGAGAGCAAATCACCATCGCTCGCCAATCTAGCACAGTAGTCCGCAGCCCGATTGGCGGCCCGTCCAACATGTTCGAAGCGCACAGCAGAGAACTCCTACAAGAAGGTGAGATCCTCCTCCATCCGGGGCACAACCGTTCTAGCCGTCCTCCTACCCACATTGCTGCAGAAGTCCATAGCATCGGCCACATCCCCTTCAATGATGACATCACGGGCATCAAGAAGCGTCGGTTGCACAACCCGGCGGATCGAGCAAACAGCCTCAAACTCCACCCTTCCCGGGTCCCAAAGCTGCCATGCGAAGCCGACTGCCACAACGACCAAACCCTCTGCATCCCGCACAACAATCCCAAGACCAGCCTGACTCGACGTCTGGAGAGAGCCGTCCACATGTTGATCTTAATCCAACGGGGCGGTGGGTGGTACCAAGAGGCGGAGCGAAAAAGCCCCAAAGGACGGGAGGTACCCCAACATCCTGACTTGCGACCTTGATCAAAGAGGGCAACATTCTCCAGCACCGTGGCCGTAATCACCACAGGGGTGCCCACCTATCGGCCATGAATCATCGCATTCCGACTCCGCCAACACTGATAGATCGTGTAGCAAAGTAGTCGCACCGGCGCAATGGCCGCCGCTCCAGTTTGCATGGCCGCAAACAGAGCTCCGACCAGCTCCATCCCGCTAGGATTCTCATCCCCCACCGCAACAGCTCCCTCCAACCGCCTGAAGATGTCGGCAACATCCAGCCAAATGGTCCACATCCTTCCGGCACCTCACAATCCCACGGCAGAGGGGGGATTCCTAAGGCCAGGTCGGTGAAGCCACACCCGGGAAGGGAGGGCATCCGGCATCCCAGTCGCCCGCCAACAGAACATCTTTTCCAGCGGGTGAAGACCGAGTCACCCAAGCCACTCAAAGTTTCCCGCCTCATAGGCCAGTGCGAGATAGTTCGCCCGCTGAATTGCGCAACAGCTCCGATGCATCCACATCATTGCTTGGCGAAATCTGCTCAATGAGGTGGCGCAGCTCCGGGCCAAACAAAGAAGCCAGGACGTCCCCTTGCCAAACTCCCGATTCGTCCAGCAGGTCCGCCACACTCATCCCATCCAGAGCAGTCACATCAACAAACTTGGCCAACGGGTAAGCGGGGTCTCAAAAATCCAGGAATCTCGGAGAGCATCAATACATCGTCCGTCGCCGATCCGCCAGTGAACAATGGTCGAGAGACTTTGGAGCCCATGCCGAATAATGGCCCAGGCCGGTGAGTCCGTCCGATTAGGCGACGGGTCTCTCAGCGTGCACCCATATTTTGCCCAGAAGATTCTTCCAAATAAGGTTTCACCGCGACGAAGCATATCCCACGCCAATCGTGCCCGTCGTGGTCCTTCCCATTGCGAAGTGATGGAAATCTGAGCCCACCGTGTCCACCACCGCCCGGGGGATCTCCGAATGCGTCAGCCCATAGGCCGGCCCGGCCAAGAAGGAGTACCGAATAAGAGTCGCCCGGCCAGCCAGGGAGAGGTGGCGGTTTCCCCACTGCCGAATCTTCATCTGCCACCGCATTAGAGTGTTTGCGAAATCAGGCTTGTGTAGTTTTTGCATGGCCAACCGCACCTCCAGGTAGTCCATCTAGATCACCCTGCGAAAGCCAAGCGAGTGAGCAGCCTGGTCGCCTTTCCAGCACGGCATCGCTTTGGTCTCCATAAGCATAGACTTCGGCCTATTGATACGTTACCCGTCCAACTACAATAATCTGCCAACACCCGCAAGCAACACTGAATAGCGTCCTCCGTAGCCCGAAGGAAGATGAGGACATCATCCGCATAAAGCAGATGAGAAAGATGCGGTCCGCCATCGGGATAGGAAACCCCATAGCAGTCCCCTGCCCGTGAATAGTCATCGACAAGAGCTCAGAGCAAAGTATGAATGGGTAAGGGGGCAACGGGCATCCTTGACAAAAACCACACTCCCCCACGATCCAACCCGACCTACGGCCGTTAATCACCAGGGTGTACTTGGGGGCCTGCACACACTGGAGCAACCATTCAGCAAAACAGGAGGAAAAGCCCGGCAAGGAAAGTACCTTCCTCAAAGTTTGCCAGATCATACGATCGTAGGCTTGTTCCATATCCACCTCAACCGTAAGGAACCCCTCCGTAGATGTTGAAACCCGCAGCTTGTTAATGGTCTCCTGGGCAATTAGACACTGATGGGAGATGCTACGGCCAGGAACAAAGGCTCCTTGCTCCGACGAAATGAGATGCGGCAGCAGCCCCCGCAGCCTTCCCACAAGGATCTTGGCCGCAATCTTATAAATCGTAGGACAGAGGCTAATGTGTCTGAATTGCTCATGCCGCTCTGCATTCGGGCTTTTCAGGATTAGAACAATCGTCGTTTCCTTCCAGCTCGCTGACATACAGCCCGAGGAGAAAAACTCCTTAATGTCCCGGCACACATCCGACCCAACCAGATCCCAAAAGCTTTGGAAGGAGGCGGGCAGCCCATCCAAACCCGGCGCCCGGTTCGGCTTGAGGTCCTCCACCACCGCCCGAATTTCAGGCTCGGTGACCTCCAAGAGTTCCGCCACCCGTGCCGCCGCGATGGAAGACCGCTCACCAAAAAATCCGGCGATCACACCGCCATTTTTGTTCAAAAAACTGGAGGAACCGAGTCTCGATCTCCTGAGGATCCACCGTAACCGCCATGTCAGACACCGCCTCGTGATTTATGCGATTGGTCATGCGCCGAGAGGAGGCCATGGCATGAAAGTAAGAGGTGTTGGCATCTCCCTGTTGAATCCAGCGCACCTTCACTTGTTACTTCCACCAAGTGTTTAAGCGGTCGAGCGTGGCGGAAAGCTCTTTTACCTTCCCCACTAGGGTAGCCATTAGGTTCTCAGTCCAGTCCACAGCCACACTCTCCCGCGCCTGTAGGTCTGCCACCTCCACCTGGAGTTGGCCCTTACTCCTTTCCAACCCAGTGATTTTATTCCGGCTCCAAAAGGACAGCGCCCGGAGCGTATGTTGGCATCGCTGCTGGAGGATGTCCGAAGGCGATCCAGAATCAGGACGGCTCCAGAGATTTTGGTATCTAGGTGGATCATAAATGTATGGTCTCTCTCTTTCTCTCCTCCTGGGACTCTCCTCTCTATCTCTCACATATGTATCTATTGTGACTGTAATGCGCTCAATCTCTCTCCCGTTCATCCCATTGAGTGGATCACTCGTCAAAGATTCTTGTCCGTAAAATTATCACCAGGAGGTTGGTGAGCTCAATCTCTCTCTCTCTCTCTCTCTCTCCAGTGCAACTCATTAAAAGGATCAATAATTGTGCCTAGAAGCATTTATATTTTCTGATTTAGCCAGAAATATGGAGGTTGGTGCAGATACTCTATACTTGACATGATAATTACAGAAATATATGGTTGGATTATTTCAGTTATTTAATTCATTTTAGGCTGCCAAGTTAATTATAAAAACTAATTTCAAAAACTATTATAGTTTTTTAGGCCCCGTTTGGGGGGACTTATTTTCACCGGTCAAGCAGTTGCTATTAAAGTCCGATTCATGCGGTCGCAACCGCTTGACCGGTGAAGATAAGTCCCCCAAACGGAGCCTTAATCTCAGCCACCTGAAATGAATTATGTGTAGAAAATTACCCCCAAAACACAATATCACATACCAAAAAGAAAGCAATTTGAGTAGCAAGGGAGATACAGAGCTTGATCCTCCATCAACATTGGCTGCCTGAATGGGTTCACCTGAAGCTACAAGAATACGAAATCTATATTATGGATTTATGGTTAAATGTTAATTAAAAGAAAATTGAGAAAAATAGGTCATTGCGCAAAGAAAAACATCTATTTTCCAAAAGAAATATTCTGAATTTTGCAGTTTAGAAATGAAAATTATGAACACAACAAGGTTGGGTAAGTTCTGCAGCAGTAACATTTTTGCGAGCTTCATTATCGTCATCATCATCAACCCGTCTTATCTCCACAAATTGGAGACAGCTTTATGAATCATGACTTCCGAGGCTGATAAACAAAATATTTGCAAATCATTCTGGACGATTTCTATCTGACTATTATCTAACTTCTATCTAATCTACGTAATACTCTGGCGCTAAAACTTTTATAAACCCAGAGAATTTGAAGATAACCTACAGGCAAAGGCAGAGGATGGCCGATTACAGTGCTAATGCATCGAGTAGCCAGAAATGCAGCCTCTTCGCAGAAGTCGCTGAATATTGTAGGGACCCCAATCTTGCTTATTAACTCCTGCGAAACATTACACGTAGAGATATCAGCTCTCAAAAGAAACAACTTCCAATTCATTGCTTGATGTTAGAAATCATGTTTTGAAAACAGATTCTCGTATTTCGTTGGGTACGAGTTAAAGAATAATGTTAGTTTTTCAATTCTGTGATCACCTTCCAAATTCTTCAAATGATTTTTATTTCACGTGTTGGCGAGCAAACAAAACTTTCATACATTCCTAATTGTACCATTTCATGGACAGATTTTCTCCCCCACTTGTTGGATCAATAAAAAACTTAGTCCCCTTCTTCTTAAGTAAAGTGTTCTCATACAAAACAATTTCTCGTGTTAGCGTGGAGAAGACAGAAGAGTAGGAGAGAACGAACAAAATAAGAAGAGTACAAAACCACGAGAGAGTAACAGAGAAAAAACTCAAGAAATATTTTTGAATTGAATGTTTTACAAATGAAGACTTCATCCTCTTTTATAGTCATCCAAAGTCAATATTTTATTTACAAGTTTGTCACCACTAAAACTTAAGGGCAAGTTTTACCGTACTTGAATTAGACCTGCGATGCTCTATGGTTCTGAGTGTTAGGCAGTGAATTGTGTATATGACAAAAAAATGAGAGTTGCGGAGATGAGAATGCTTAGATGGATGTGTGGACACACGAGATTGTATAAAATTAGGAATGAAAATATCAGGGATAAGACAGGAGTAGAACCAATTTCAAAGAAGATGCAAGAAGCTCGTTTAAGATGGTTTGGACATCTACAAAGGAGACCATTAGAGACACCTGTTAGGCGTTGTGAGAGTCTAGTCACCAGGCATGTTAGACAAGGGAGGGGTAGACCAATAAAAACTTGGAATGAAACTAGAAAGAAAGACATGATGTACTTAGACATTAGTGAGATTATGACAAAAGATAGGACACAATGGCGACAAAGGATCCATATAGCCGACCCCACTATAGTGAGATAAAGGCTTGAGTGTTGTTTGTTTGTTGTTTTTATGTCATCGCTAACCTTATTCTATTATTTACATCATCATTGGCATCATTATATCATTTACATCATCATTGACATCATCATATCATTTACATCATTGATGACATCATTCTACCATTTAAATCATCGATGACATCACACCATTTGCATCATCAATGACATCATCCAATTATATACAGCATTACTTAGATAACATTATTCAGATTCAAAATATTTGTATCACAAAATTAACACCTCACCCCCATTACCAATTCATCAACTGGTTACAAGAATTCAATAAAATCTTCATGAAGCATTGAGGGTTTAAATGACTTCAAATTTTTGACATATCATAAAGTAAAGCTAGCTGTAGTTGTGTAGTTGCAACTACTAAATAATGTGTTGCCAATTCTCTTTCAAATTGCACATAATCACTTAGAGTCTATTATTTGTCAACATTAAGTCAAACCAAATCGTTGACTTCAAATTTGCCCTTAACCCGGTGGCAATAACCTTGTGCTATGTAGTTTTTTGGAATCTTTTCTAGTTTTGTTTCAACTTCATTATGCACTCACATGATCCCATCTAGAAACATGTGGCCATATGCCTGCTCAGTCAAGTCAAGTTTATCTCTTCATGTGTAATTTTCCAAGTTGGAATGACACTGAGCTAGAAGTCCCCAAAAAATTATTCAAGTGAAGCCTTGTTACTGAAATCATGAATTACACGCTACGAAAAATGGAAAGATTTTCTTCCCAATGCTTTGGGCGTCTAGAATGAAAGCCTTGTAGCACATGCATCATGATGTGGTTGATTACTACAATTCAACCTCTTTTAGGGATGTAAGGTGATACAGCAAAATACTTAAAGGCATTCAAGAACTCCAAAGTTTGTCGAAAAATTAGTAGACTGACCAAAATGATGTTGGAATGTGTGATTTAGAAATAATCAAGGGATTAGTCTTACTGTCAATGTAATATGAACCTATGATATTAAGGTGGTTCAAAGCTTTCGGAAGAGTTCGCCGGCCTTGGTCAGGCGATGCATAAGACAGGGACAAGACCACAACAGTACATAGGGACAAGACAACCGAAAAGAAAGAAGAAAATAAATATTATTTCATAGTCAATGCTCTGTACAGTAACATTTACAAGTATTTATATATGTCTCTTGATGTTTGACCGTTGGACGGATCATTATGTCCAGATGGCATATAATGCCAGCTGTGCATCTTCTGAACACTTCTAATGTGTTGGTTTTAACTTTATATTGGATACAAGTGAAAAATCAAGCCCAAAATAATATTTTATTAATTGGGAATTAATTAAATAATGATTATGAGAATATACGCTGAATTGGATTTGAAAATAATGTTAAATGAACTATTCGACGCAAGTTGATTTGTGAAATCGATGCACGCCGATTTGATGTGTGTTTAACACAGACATAAATTTCCAGTAACTATTCGACACACGTCGATTTCTGAACTCGACGCACGTAGATTTCTGAACTCGACGCACGTCAATTTGTGAAATCGACGGGCGTCGATTTGTGAAATCGTCGCACGTCGAGTTGATAAGTAGATGGACAGTATTCGATGGACGTCGATTTGGTGTGCATTTAACGGAATTTCTTTACTATCTGATAGTATTCGACGGACGTCGATTGGGAAATCAACGTACGTCGAATTGGAAACGATTACTCTAATCTTATATCTCCCTTCAATCTCTCTCGATGTATTTTTTGTGTGGTTTGTTAAATTGCCATAAAATAGTGAGATAAAGGCTTGAGTGTTGTTGTTGTTGTTGTGTGAAATTGCCATAAGTAGTGTGTTTTAGATTTTTGAAGGGCGTGACTCTTGAAGAACCAACAGCTGCATTTTGTTTCTCTCCCGATCGAAGAGATCTGAGAGGAGGGAAAGGTAACAAAAAAGTTTCATTGAAACGGAACTAGTATTTTGAGAGAAGAGAAGGCCGATCGCCTTCCATCCCCCAGCCGGTTGGACGAACTGCGGGTATTTCCAACATTTGTGTGGATACCTGTAGAGATGTGAATCTCGTTCTACGTTTAGATTCTCATACGACAATCATTCTTCTCGAAATTTGATTTCGATGTGGGTATAAACTCGACTCTTGATTTATTAGTTTTTTGCAAGGTCATTTTCAAATGATTTTTTGTTAGTCTTCTACTGTGCATTAAATGCTTCAACAAAACCCAACAAATGCTTGAACTGAGAGGCCGGAGTGAACCTAACATTTTTGAACAATAAAAGAACTCCACTAATCCTTTGTTTAGAAACCTTCAGAATAATCATTTCTAGGGGACTTCTCCACATAGACATATCTGCCACATCTTCCACTAGTCTATAGTCTTCCAAGGAAATCCATGGAGATTTTTTCCCATGAACAACTTGGCAAGGAGTATATAGCCCTTGTTTCCTATTATTTGCTTCAAGTACAACAAAATAGGCATCTTGAGTGAAATATGCGGCATTCAGTAGCATGAGCAGCAGGTAAACATAGCATTGCAAAATAAGGAGAGTCTTAATTACTCTAAATTGACCAACTATTTTTAATGAGTGGGCATCTAGCATCCATTTTGTTAGAAAACAACCTTATAAACGCTCATTTAATGACCCATTATAGTCATTCCTCTTCCTCTTGTAATAATCTCACATCTTGAAAATGAGACTCTCTCTCTCTCTCTCTCTCTCTCTCTCTCTCTCTCTCTCTCTCTCTCTCTCTCCCTATATATTTGTACTCGTACTTGTATTTTAGAATTCAAGAAGTATATACAAGCTTTCCTCAATTCTTCTACATGGTATCAGAACTGGCCGATCCGCCTAAGCGGTTTGCCCGTTCTTAACCGCCTTGCCTGTTGCGGTCGGCTACATTCGTCGGTCTACTCGCTTGTTACCCGCATCTCTTGTGGTTTGTCATCTGCGGATCTTTCTCACCTTTCCAGCGGACTGCTCTCTCTAGACCGCAGGCTTCGTGGTGCGCAACTTCCCCCCGTTGTACTTGGGTTTCCTTCTGCTTTTATAGCTTTGGTGGTCGGGTCCCACCGCCAACCCTTCACGCGGTGCCTTACCCGCTGAGGTCTGCCATCCTACTCGTACGGTTTGGTTGTGCGGTCTTCCTTTGACCGCAACACTTTGCCTAGTTCGGCTTGGCTTGCCTTATTCACAGCGGTTCCCTGCTTGAGTTGTGCGGTTTGGTTCCTTGTTCTTGCAACCGTGGTTGATCACTCAAGTTGCGTTTCTGCTCCTCTCTCTCTCTCTCTTCGCGGCTTCTCTAGCCTCTACCGGTCTTACTTTGTTGCCCACTGGCCTCTCCTTCTCTAGAGGCTGCCGGTCTTGCCTTGTTGTTCGTCGGTTTCTCCTTCTCTAAGCCGCTGCAGGACATGCCTTGCTTCGTTGTTCGCTGGTCCTTCTTTGTCGGCCTCTTCATTTCTAGCCGCTACCCTTCTAGTCGCTGCCGGTCTCTTCACTTTTAGCTATTGCCCTTCTAGTCATTGTCGGCTTCTTCTACTCTAATCGTTGGGGGATCTATGGCCGCCTTCTCTCTAGACACCATGGACTCAACAATTGCCTCTTCTCTTCATGCTCGTGTCGTTGTTCCTCCTGAAGTTCACGATGAACTTCGAATCACCACTATCTCCCTCAACAGGAAACAAACTTTTGTGGAATGAGTGCATTCTGTTCGTCGCGTTCTCCAGACCAAAGGCCTTCTTTATCACCTCACTCGGGATGCTCCCACTGTTCCCGCTGATGAGTGACTCCGTGATGACGGTCGGGTCCAATCATGGATCCTCAATTCTATGGATAACGAGCCATATCGCATGGCCACGTATCATGAGATTGCTAAGGCGATGTGGGAGGAACTTCACTCTCTCTACTTTGGCAAAGACAGTTTGCTACATCTGTTTGATATCATCTCTACGCTTCAAACTCTGGATCCCGACACATCGGGTGATTTGATCTCTTTTTGTTGCCAAGGCAAAAATTCTAGTGGAGGTCTGGATACAACATCAGCCTCCTTCCACGGATCTTGCTACACAACAGACGCAAAATGAGGCAGTTGGGATTGCGATGATGATGGCTCGGGTCCCCCCCCCCCCCTCCACCTCCACAGTGTTTGGGCTCAGATTCTTTCTTCCTCTACAACGCCCTCACTGTCTGATGTCTGCTCTATGCTGCTCAACAAATTTTTTCTCCGGCTCTCCTTCAGCAACCCCTCCTACCTACTCCTACTCCAGCTTGTGGTTCTTCGGCTAGGGGAGGCCGCCACACGTCTCGAGGACGAGGACGTGCGGGGCGCTCTGCCTTCAAATGTACTTACTGTGGCCGAGAAGTTCATCTTGAAGCTACATGCTGCCACAAGCATGGTTTGCCTCCACACCATGTTGCTTCTGTTACAACGGCTCCTACTCCCACTGGTGCTCCTCCATCGGATTCTGATTCTTCTACCTGGTAAGATATCAACGCTCTCCGCACCCAGCTTCAACAGCTCCAAGACGTTATCAGTCGTTCGTCTGGCTCGGTTGCGTCTTTCTCTACTGAAGGTATCTCCTGTCTCTCCCATAGCCCCCACTGGATCGTGGACTAGAGTGCTACTCACCACATTACATCCCAGAAATCACCACAGTACATACAGTCTGCTTATCCCAAGTTTATCACTGTCACAAATGGCGACACCACTTCGGTCTCTAGCGCGGCTGATCTTCGGCTAACCCCCACTCTCCCTCTATCCTCGGTTCTTCACGTTCCAGGATCCCCTTCAATCAGTTGTAATATGTTAAGTACAAGTCGGGATAGTTATGTGTTTTTACCTGGTTTTTAGGTTTCCCTTACTCAAAGTATATGTATGAGTAAGGGACCAGCATTATTATTATTGGAATACATCTTCTTTTCTCTCCACTTGGTATCAGAGGAGAAGGAAAAAAATCTCGTGCCCTAGCCTTTCCCGATCTCGTCGTCGCTTGGATCCCTTTCCCCGATCTCGTCGTCGCTCGGATCTCTCTCTCCCGTCGCTCGGATCGCTCTCCCATCGCGTTTTTCCTCACCGTCATGTCAGGCAGCACGCTTGCCGGCTGCTTAGAGGAACGTCGCCGTCGTTCCTCCATGAAGCAGACCGACTCTCCCTCTCCTTCATGAAAATGAGGGTTGCGCCGCCTTCTTCTGCCGATGTCGTGTCGTCTGTGTCGTCTGTGTCGATATCGTGTCGATCTAGTGTTGCTGCTGATCCAGTCCTGCTGCCGCCTTCTTCTGCCGATCCAGTGCTGCTGCCGATTCAATGTCGATCCTGCTGCTACCCCGGACCGCTGTCCTGCTTCCGTGCCAATCTCGTGTCGCTCCTGTGCGTCGATCTGTTGATCTGCATGACAGAATAAGGTGATGTTGATCTGTTGTGCTTCTTGTGTCGGTATGGGTGAACCTGATTCATCAGTTTCTTCTCTGGGCGTGATCCAGCCTCCGATGGTTGAGCCTCAACGGCCCCATGGCCACTCTAGCTCCTTGAAGATTACCACAGTTTCTCTGGATGACACAAATTACCTGGAATGGTCTCGTGCTGCTAAACATGTCATCCGTAGTCAACAGATGTTCGTCTATATCGATGGGTCGATTATGGAGCCTCCAGTGTCTGATCCCTCCTGTAAGCGCTGAGATTCTGACAACTCTCTGGTTGTGTCTTGGCTCCTGCATTCGATGTCGCCCAAGGTCTATCAGAGCCATATGCTGATGGACTCTGCGTTCGAGATCTGGACTCGTGCTCGTGAAACATACTCTTAGATTGGTAGTTCCACCCAGGTTTATGAGCTCACTCGCCGCATTTTGGAGTTGCGTCAAGGTCGATGACTGTCTCATCATTCTTCTCGGAGTTTGACCGCTTATATCAAGAAATGGACTACTTTGCACATTTCACTCCAGCTTGTACAGCGGATGCTGTCCTGTTAAAGCAACGAGAGGACCGCTTCTGTATTCATGTCTTCTTAATGGGGCTGAATATGGAATTTGATGTGGTCCGGACACATGTTCTCCACTGTTCTCCTCTTCCCTCCCTCCGGGAGGCGTTCAGCATGATGATGGGTGATGAAGACCGCCGCAAGTCTCTCAGTGTTATGACTCCTCCAGATCGTTCTACCTTGATGAGTGTTGGTCGTGGCCCCATCTCTACTCCTGCATCTTCAGTGCCTATCTACGATTACTGTGGTCCTTCTCAGGTTTTCTGTCTTATACTCCTTTGTCTGGTAAGGAGAAAGCTATTTCTGCTAACGGATCGTTGTCCTCTATTGCGGGCAAGGGCAACATTTTTTGTTCTTCGTCCATATCTCTTACCTATGTTTTTCACGTTCCCTCTTTTCCTCGCAATTTACTTTCCATCAGCAATCTTACAAAATTTTTTAACTACTCAGTAACATTTTTTACTGATTCTTGTGTTTTTCAAGAACTGGGTACGAAGCGGAACATTAGCAGTGGTAGGTGCAGTGGCGGCTTGTACTTCCTAGACACTTCTCCTCATTCTCAGGCCCTTTCCAGTTCTACTGTTACTACAAATGATGTTCACTGTTGGCACCTGCGTTTGAGACAACCATCCTCCGTCTACCTGCAAAAATTATTTCCTATTTTTTTACCATTTCTTCAGAAATTTTCTTGTGATATTTGTGATCGGTCCAAACATGTGCGATAGACCTCTTCACATCTTTTTTTCCATGTAGCACTCCTGATATTATACATTCTGATGTTTGGGGGTCGTCCCCCGTTATATCGTTGACTGGTTTTCGCTGGTTCGTCACCTTTATTGATTGTTTCTCGCGTACTACATGAGTTTATCAATTAAAAAAAAGTGACGTTTTTTTGTGTTTTCGAGTCTTTCATAACATAGTGAAAAAATAATTTAATGTCACTATATGTGTTCTTCAAAGTGATAATGGAGGGGAGTATAACGATCGTGGTTCATTTGGCGCTTATCTCACCTCTCACGGTATCATCCACCAGAAAACTTGTACTTACACATCTACTCAAAACGGAGTGGTCTAACGGAAAAATCGGCACCTCCTCGAGATTGCTCGTTGTCTCCTCTTGACGATGCATCTTCCTAAACCATATTGGGGTGATGCAGTGCTTACTGCTGCACATCTTATTAATCGTCTTCCTTCTCGTGTTCTCTCATTTACTACTCCTCTAGCCCGTCTCTCTACCTCTGTTGTGGTTCATACTTCTCATTTGCCACCCCGTGTTTTTGGGTGCGTCTGTTGCGCATGTGCACCAACCTCAACGTGACAAACTTGACCCTCAGACTTAACGTTGTGTCTTCCTTGGCTATTCCTCCACGACCAAAGGGTATCGTTGTTATCACCCCTCCCCCCTCCCGGCGTATGTTCTGTACCATAAATGTTACTTTCTTCGTCAGGGGAAGAGTACATCTACTAAGGATGATGTTGTTGCTGTCCCTCTACCTCTTCTTCCATCCTTCGCCTCTATTCTTTCAACTCCTTCTACAAATGTACCCCAAGCTCCTCCTATCTCAATATCGGACTCCTCTACTATGATCTCTCCTTTTCCCCATGTATGCCACCGTCGTTCAGGTACACAGGTCACCGCCGCTCCACCTCTACCAGTGCCGACTTCGGACTCAGATTCTGATGATGCCGACCTGCATATGCCTCTTGCCTTGCTGAAAAAGGGTAAAGCTACTTCTACGCAACATCAGATTTCTAATCATGTGGCTTATAGTCATCTCACTTCGATTCATCAGACTTTTGTCTCATCTCTCTCTCTCTAGTTGTTATTCCCAAGACATGGCAGGAAGCATCGGCAATACCGACTTGGACACAGGATATGCATGATGAGATGTCCGCCTTGGACAAAAATCATACGTGAGACATCTCCGCTCTCCCTTCAGGAAAGAAAGTTATAGGTTCCTGGTGGGTCTTCTCGTTAAGCAGAATCAAGATGGCAAGGCGGAACAGTACAAAGCGCGTCTTGTCGGTCAAGGATACACTCAGACTCAAGGAGTTGATTATCAGGAGACTTTTGTTCCTGTAGCAAAAATGGACTCTATTCGGGTTCTGTTATCATGTGCAGCTTGTCTGGACTGGGAACTTCATCAACTGGACGTGAAAAATGCATTTCTCCATGGTGAGCTTGAGGAGGAGGTGTACATGAAATTCCCTCCTGGTTTTGTGAAGAAAGGAACTGAATGGCTCATCTGCCGCCTAAGGAAATCCTTATATGGCCTGAAGCAATCTCCAAGGGCCTGGTTTGGAAGATTTCTCACAGCAATGCTCAAGTTTGGATACAAGCAATCCCAATCGGATCATACCATGTTCATCCGGAGACATGAATAGCATGTTATGGTTCTCATTGTCTACGTGGATGACATCGTGATTACTGGAAATGATACAGAGGAGATCGTCAACCTCAAGACCCTCCTATCGACTGAATTTGAAGTGAAGGACTTGAGACGATTACGATATTTCATGGGCATCGAAGTGGTTAGATCGGAGCGGGGTATCTTTATATCCCAACAGAAATACATATTGGATCTCCTAAAGAAAACTGGTATGCTTGGTTGTATTCTTGCGAACACCCCTATGGAGAAGAATCACAGGATTGATGAAGATGGTGATGGTGATCATGCAAATGTATCACGTTACCAAAGATTGGTCGGAAAACTTATATATCTATCTCATACACGTCCCGACA
Source organism: Platanthera guangdongensis (assembly GCA_039583875.1). NCBI lineage: Eukaryota > Viridiplantae > Streptophyta > Magnoliopsida > Asparagales > Orchidaceae > Platanthera > Platanthera guangdongensis. The sequence goes on from CM077164.1 coordinate 63,462,322, forward strand.
TTACGTATGCAGTTGATATTCTTAGCAGATATATGCATTCTCCTAGAATCAGACATCAAGAAGCGGTGTATCATCTACTACGGTATTTAAAAAAAGCTCCTGGTCGTGGCCTCCTATTCTCTAGAAACAACAACTCGGAGATTGAGGTTTTTACTAACGCTGATTGGGTCGGTTGCCAGGATGACAAAAAGTCCACAATAGGATACTGCTCCTTTGTTGGTGGTAACCTCGTAACGTGGCGGAGCAAGAAGCAGAATGTGGTGGTCAGGTCAAGTGCAGAGGCAGAATATCGTGTCATGGCCCAAGGCTTATGTGAGGGATTATGGCTGCGTATCGTGTTACATGATTTAGGCTTCCCTGTGACAACTCTTTTTTCCTTATTCCGTTACAATGAGGTTGCAGTTAGTATTGCTCATAACCCGATCCAGCATGACAGGGCAAAACATGTCGAAGTTGATCAGCACTTTATTAAGGATCACTTGGATAAGAAAACAGTTGTTACTCCGTTTGTTCACTCCAGGGATCAGCTGGCCGATGTCTTCACCAAAAGCTTGAGGTGTGATGTATTTACCGATGATATCCAAAAAATTGGGATGACTAATATCTTCCATCCGACTTGAGGGGGAGAGTTGTAATATGTTATGTACAAGTCGGGGTAGTTATGTCTTTTTACCTTGTGTTTAGGTTTCCCTTACTCAAAGTATATGTATGAGTAAGGGACCGACATTATTATTATTGGAATACATCTTTTCTCTCCACTCAATCTGCTATCAGTTAGTCGTCTTACTTAAGAACTTGACTGCTGTATAAAATTTTCTCCTTCCTCTTTTGTTGTGCAGGATCGCCGCACGCGTAGTACCATTGGTAAAGGGAGGCTGTCGAATGGGATGTATCTCTTGGACGTTCCACCGACCATTCTCTTTATTGTTGTCTCCACTGATGATTGGCATCGCCGTCTTGGGCATACTCCCCTTCCGATTCTCAAGAAGGCTCTTCCTGATGTCTCATTGTGAGAGTTTACTTGTGAATCATGTATCTACGGCAAACAGCATTGTACTTCTTTTCCTTCTACATGTACTCGGAGTGATACTCTGTTCTCTTTAGTTCATTCTGATATCTGGGGACATATAAAGTCCCTAGCGTTTTTGGCTATCGATATTTTGTCACCATTATTGATGACTACTCGCGTCTCACTTGTTTATATCTACTTCGTGATCGTACTTTTCTTACTGAGATGCGTACGTAGTTCTCCACTATATTAAAAATCATTCGCACTGACAATGCTCGTGAATGTACCCGTCGCACTTTCTCAAATTTATGCACCGAGTTCGACATCATACATCAAACCTCGTGTGATTATACCCCTCAGCAAAACGGTGTGGCCGAGCGAAAAAATGTCACCTTCTCGATGTCGCTCGGTCACTCATGTTTCAAATGCAGGTGCCCACCGAATACTGGAACTTTGCGATTTTCACTGTCTGTCATCGTATCAACCGCATGCCTTCATTTGTACTCCACTTCGCCTCTCCATTTAGTCTACTTTTCCTTCCAAGCCTCCTTTCTCTCTCACACCTCATGTATTTTGTTGTGTTACGTTCACCTTCTTGGTCCGCCTACTGACAAGCTCGTTGTTCGCGACACTAAATATATGTTCGTTGGCCACTCCCACACTCAGAAGGGTCATGTTTGTTACTCTTCTCCCGACGGCAAGCTAATTGTTTCCGCCGATGTAACCTTTTCTGAGGATCAACCATTCCACTCCTCTCCTTCCACCCCATCTTCACCTTCCACTGCAGCTCGTCCTGTTGTCCGGGTCACGACTCTGTCTCTCCCTCCTCACTACCATCCACTGCAACTCTTCCCTCCTCACTACCCATGCCTTCTTTACCTCCACTACCTCTCTGTGTTTATACTCGTTGTAAGTCCAAGAATACTTCCCTACAACAACTCCCTTCTACCGATGACATCTCGCGGTCTGTTGATCCCACATCAACCTCTACGGCTCATCCCTTGGTGAATTATGTCTCTACATTGCCTGTCTTTGTCACTCCACCAATTCACCGTTTCTCTTTCCTCCATTTCTATCCCTAATTATGTGCAGAAAGCGCTCCAGCACCCGGGGTGGCGGGCGGGCATGGATGATGAAATGACTTCTCTTTGGGCTAACCAGACCTGGGATCTGGTTCCTCTTCCTCTCGGTCAATCATGTGTCATCTGCAAGTGGGTATTTGTTATCAAACATACTGCAGATAGGACTGTTGACCGCCTAAAAGCTCGTCTCGTGGTCGGGGTTTCACTCAACAAGGTCTTAATTATGATGAAATTTTCTCTCCGGCTGCCAAGTTGAATATCGTTCGGGTCTTGATCTCCTTAGCTCTCCATCGTCAGTGGCCCCTCCATCAGTTGGATATTAAAAACGCATTTCTCAATGGCGATCTACAAGCAACTATTTATATGCACCAACCTCCCGAGTTTGAGACAACGGGGGAGTCTCTTGTATGTCATCTCCGGAAATCTATATATGGTCTCAAACAATCTCTGCGTGCTTGGTTTGAGAAATTCAGTAAGGTGGTTCGCGACGTCGGTTTTACATGAAGCTCAACTAACTTCTCCCTCTTTACCTGTCATCAGCCAACAGGCACCGTGATTCTCCTCGTGTATGTTGATATCCTAATTACTGACGACGACTATACAGGGATACAACAAATCAAACAACATTTGAACTTAGCATCTCAGACGAAAGATCTGGGAAATCTTTGATACTTTCTTAAGCTTGAAGTCGCAAGACGACCTGATGGTCTCCTTTTATCCCAACGGAAGTACTGTATTGACCTCTTACAAGATGCTGACAACTCAGGGTGCAAACATGCAGACACCTCTATGGATGTAAATCACAAACTTTTTGCACAGGGTTCTAATTCCAACCAACTGCTTACAAATCCAGAATACTATCGACGCTTGGTGGGGAAGCTGATTTATCTTACGGTGACTCGACTTGATATCTTATTTGTTGTGGGGGTTGTGAGTCATTTTATGCATGCTCCTCGGATATCTCATCACCAAGCTGTTGAGCGCATTCTCAGATATCTAAAAACTGCTCCGGGACAAGGACTTGTTTACAAATCATCTACCTTTTTATCTCTTATTGCATATTCTGACGCTGATTACGCAAGTTCTCTTGATGATCAGCGTTCCACAACTGGTTTTTGTACATACTTCGGTGGACACCTAATTACTTGGCATAGCAAGAAACAAACAGTAGTTGCTCGCTCGTATGTTGAGGCCAAGTACAGGGCTATGGTTAATGTTGTATCAGAGTTAACTTGGCTTGAAAGTCTTCTTAATGATTTGACGCTTAAACTCTCATCTTCGACAACCTTATTGTCAAGCAGCGATACATATTGTCAAGAATCTCGTCTTCCATGAACAAACAAAGCATATTGAAGTTGGCTGTCACTTCATTTAAGAAAATTTCAATCAAAGAAGATAAAATTGGAGCATGTTCCCGCTACCGGACAAGTTGTTGATATTCTGACTAAAGCTCTCTCTCGGCCGTTATACTATCTATTTTTATCCAAGCTTGGTGTCTATGACTTGTACGCTCAAGCTTGCGGGGGAGTGTTAGAAAACAACCATGTAAAGGCCCATTTAATGACCCATTATAGTCATTCTTCTTCCTCTTGTAATAGTCTCGCATCTTGAAAATGAGATTACTCTCTCTCTCTCTTCTCCCTATATATTTGTACTCATACTTGTATTTTAGAATTCAAGAAGTATATACAAGTTTTACTCAATTCTTCTACACATTTTACTATTTATCATTCTTTTGGGGGTAATGAAGTAGAGTTCTGACAAATTCACGGGTCCGTGAAGTGCGGTAAGCTTGCACAAAATCTGAGAAAATAACTTTAACAGCGTTGTCTAATACACATGAGGACACGAGTGATATGGTATTAAAGACGAGGGATAAAATGATCAACAGCTTTGTCAGGCTGCTATCTGGTCAGTCGCAATAGAAAATGCACACTGTAACTGCCAATAATAACCCTTCAAACAAAAAGCAGCGTACATAAAAGTGGCAACCAATCCTTCTCAATTGTAAATCTTCAAAAATCTTTCCACAGCTGGAAATAAAACTGAAGGAAAGACTAGAAAATGCCCTAAATCACTTCAAATCATGAAGTTGCTCATAGTATTTGAGATAGTTCTTCTCTTACAACCTCTTATGGGTCTTCGCGCTCAGTTATCATGTTACGTGTCTTTGTGTTTAGTTTAATTAATAAGAGTCATTAATGTATTATTAGTACTTGAGTCAATTAAATTGTCATTAATATGTTAATTATTAGAGGTGTGTGTCATAAATTGTTAGTTGTTAGTTGGGTGATTTAATGTACGTCATTAATATGGTAGTTGATGGTTGAATCTTGTAATCCTATTAAAGCACCTTGTGAAAAATACCAGGATAAAGAGAAATAAATTATAATTTTTTATTAATTTCTCAACCTTATCTACATACATGTATTTGTACATTAATATAGAAAGAGAGAAAGTGGAAACAATCTCAATCTAAGATGTGAGACTAAAACATAAGGAGGAAGAGGGCCATGTACGGGCCTAGCATCGGGACTTTCAAATCTTTCTTCTAACACTCCCCCGCAAGCTGGAGCATACAAATCGTAGGCACCCAGCTTGGACAAAAACTGATAATATAACACACGTGAAAAGGCCTTAGTGAGAATATCAGCAACTTGACATACCTCTTTGACAATGAATGAAGTATGCATGAAATGAAGTTTATTCTCTCTCTCCCAAATTATGAGATCGTGGTAGCTCTCTCTCCCAAGTACACCCCATTTAAGTAGCACGATTCTGGGTCCATAGTATTGTTGCATCTCCACCATCATCTTCCATCTCAAGTCACCTCTCCGACGACACCATCAATATTTTATAGCGAGCTCGTAACAACTTGGTATCAGAATCATCCAGTAACTCGATCCTCCTCTCATGCACCAACCCCCATACTTCCTACCAGTAATAACATGGGAAATTTTATGGACCAAATGAGTAAGTTTATGAAACAGATGCACATTTTCATGATGACCCAAGCCACAGCTGAAATTCGACACCAAAGAAGCTCAGGCAGGACACAGGTGGCTCTTGCTGCACTCCCCAACATAATCAATGGGCCCAAGACAATAAGTTAATGTCGCCATGACAACGCATGGAACCCTTACGACACCAAGTATATCAGCCACCATCATGGAACCCTTAGTTTAGGCGATTGGTACACAGAAAGAACCGCCACTCCTGACCCTCCCCCCCCCCCCCCGACAGTTCACATCCCCCAAGCTCACGATTCTCCCTTGATCGTCTGGGGATATTGGGCACCCATGCTCCGACTCCAGCTGCCTAGCCACCGGGACCACCGCTATTACACATCTGGTTTGTTGATTTTTGTTTCCACCAAACAATGACCCCATCCCCCCCCCCAACAAAATCACCATTGCTCTTGTTATCAGTAAGCACGCCAGAGCTCGTTAATGAGGTGTTCTAGCGAGAAATTAAGGAACTAGATATTCAAATCATCACAACCCCTGATACTAACTGATATGGTGCGGGCTATGTAGGTGTGCGACTATAATATGATCCTAATGTGAAGTGCGGGGGAAGATAACTCTATTTTCCCTAACCCTAAATGCAACACATGCAATGACCAAAGACGATTTCAAAACATAGTAAGAAAGAGATAAATCACGCACATATATTCTAAAGGTAAAATATTTTTTGAGCAAGCAGGCTTTGGCGCTCCTGTAACATCCATAATGTGACGCAAAATTTTTTAAAATTGTAGGGTCGAGTCGCGACGAATTGTGATTGAGGCAGCGCGTCGTCGAGGTACGATATTAGTGTGGTCAAAAGGTCGCATTCATTAATTTGTGATTTATGTTAGTCAAATTGATAGTGAGACATATTTCAATTTAGTGACGAAGTGCGACAAATTGTTATGTTAACTAGGAGTTAATGTGAATTAGCACATTTTGGGGTGCCGATAGCGGGTCACAACCCCCCCCTCCCTCTCCTCATACGGTTAATAAGAAAACTGCATGCCCGATAGTTTTAATACCCGTGCTTCATTTTCACGGGAGAAAAGAAACCGCAGGCCGACAACTCTTCTATCGACTTCTCCCGTTTTCGCAAGCGACGACGCACGCGCCTCACGCCCCCGCAAGCCCTAGCGGCGCCGCTCCCCGCTCCGGTCCTCAGCGCCCTCCTACCCTCCTTCCTCTGCAGGCACCGGCAAGCCTTCTCCTCCTTTCCCTTGCAATAGGAGGTCCGATTTCAACCCTAACCGGGGGAAGTCAAGGACGCTAGAGTAGTGTTTGGTTCCGGCGAGTTCAATTTCTCCCTTGTCTTCATTCCTTCATGGAAATCCTTCGATTTGGAAGTTAAACTAAACTAGGTTTTCATCCAATTGCCCTAATTAGGTTTTGGAGTGCGGGATTCACCGCGAAATTTGGAGTTGGGCGCATTGAGAGCATCAATCCCTCCCTCGTAAAGGTAATGCACTATGTTAGCCTTTTTATTTTGGTTACCCTAGTTTATTGGAATTTTTCCAACGAAAACCCTAAGGGGAAAATGTGAAATTTAGGTGTTGCTTGGTTTGCAGATTTTTGGTGGCCTCGAGACAAGGTTTCGATAGTCCGCAGTAGTCAGATTTTCCTTCGGAAGAGAAAATGTCGTCGTGCCGAGTGTACGAGCGTCGCACCACTACTGTAAGGAAGCCTAATTCTTGTTAGTTAGACATAGCAAGAAATGTATTTTGTATACGCATGTGTACGTTTTGTACAAATATCATGACCAAGCATAAAAAGGTGTGGTGGTAGGAAAAAGGTCGCGAAAAATGTGTAGGATGATACCCTTCTCCTAGACTAAAGTAGTCAGATCATGAACAGTAACGTTATGTACGAAACCTGTACCGGTATACGTAAGCTTGGAGTTTGTCCAACCAAGGGCGTGAATGTCCCTTCTAGTCGACCACGAGAAAGTCAAGGGGTCGCTCAGTAGTACAGCAAAATAGATATCCCAAACAGAGTAGCATCAGACCAAAAATGTCAGTAAGCACACAAGTCTTTTCGTGCTAGGTAGAGGCGCACTACCTTTCTCATAAGGCATATGATACCCTATGAGCAGTACAGTCTTGGGAGTTGACTTCCCTTTGAGACAGTTAGTAGATTCGAGACCGTGTCCGCGCGACACTAGAACAATTGAGTTCGTCAGATGGTCTCGGGTCGTCAGTTTCAGATGCGCGTTAGGAGCTACTCTGCCTAGAGCCTTCCAAGTAGATGTGCAGGCTAGAAATCGCCTAGAACTCAAGTATAGACCTGACGTGAGACAGTACACTAGTTAGTGAACGTCGGCACTTGGGTAAATATAATGAAAGCTCATGAACGTAGAACGAGTAGGTCTGTTGAAAAGGGAGCATAGTAAACGCATGCATTTCATAACATAAAGATTTTAATGAACAAAACCATTTTTCAAAACGCATGCATTCATTATTTAAGAAAAATTTTTTAGTGTCAATAAGAGGAGTTGTTTTCCTTACTCTGACCCCTCGTGGGCAATGTGTTTACAGGTGACCCAGGTGGGAAACTACGCCTAGGATAAGCATTAAGTGGAGTCAGTTTGTAGTTGCTTCCACTTTCAGTTTTCTCTATTTCAGCATATACTTGTAGTTGTGGACAATGTATATTGTTAATGTTTTATATGCCTTGTATCAGACTTATTATGTTATTTCAGAGTTTCAGTCATTTCACTTTTATTCATGTTTAGTGGCTCTGTGAATCCAGATATGAGGTATGTGGTTACCCTTAGCCTACTTTCTTAGCTTCTGTTGTATGTTTTAAATTCTTAGTAGTTGCTTCTTTTTACCTGCTGCATACTAGTTTTAATATTGTTTCCTAGTTCTCTTTATATCGCTGACCCGGCCGGATGACTGGTTATTGTAAAACTGGGAAGGGGTGTTACAGCTCCTCCGCGTGGAGGGTCAAAGTGCGAGCACACAACGAATAGTTCCTGCAAATCAAGGGTTAATCCAAACAAAATTCCACAAATGCAAGAGATCCAAAAAGCGAGAGTTCACAATCTCATATATAAATATAGAAAAAGAATATCCACACAACAAAAATAATACTCACTAAGCAATGGGAGGTTGTAAGGTGGAGATTTGATGACTGTGGACGGTTGGTGGCTGTCCGGAGGAGGAAGTTAGTGTTGTAGGGTGATGCACAGTGGCTGGAATTGGAGCATTATAAATGGGTAGTTTCGGTTGTTTTTGTGGGATAGCACGGGAAAGTTCTTGTAGGAAGGTATCAGGATTTTGAGGTGCAGGAATTAGGCAGGTTGTGGGGGATTGAAGATTCTTGGTGGGGGCAGTGAGGGGGGTTTTGGAAACAGTGAAAAAAACAAAGCTTTAGGCGGGCTGCTGGCCTAAAGTTGGTGGAAGAGGTGGAGTTTGGAAACCGGAGGGCAATGGAGCTATTGAAGGAGGCTGAGGCATGTTTCCTGGAAGGTAAGCTGTCGGTTTGAGGGCTAGACGTGGCTGGGCTGTGGCGTTTCACGAGAGGGAGTTCTCAACGGTAAACCGCGGAACCTATTGCTGGAGACTAGGGAATGGGAGGGGGGGGCTGCGGGGGTTACGATAAAGGATTTTATGGAAATAAAAAAAACAACAAGAGGGGAATGCAAGGGGATACAAGAACAAACCTAAAAATTGTCACATAGGTCCTCACGGAGTCGTCACCGCAAGAGGATCGTCGGATTCCGAAAATGTTTCTCCTCCAAAATTTTCAATAGCATGACAATTTCACCTACTCTTATTTATAATACAACAACTCTATGACACCCTTACATCAACAACTACGATTGGTTGTTCATGAACGTGAGTACATAAAATATTAACTGAAAACAACAATATAATATATGAAAATGCAAGTAAATCGGCCTCGAACAGGCCCAAAACTCGTGCTCCGTCACGGTTCCGTGTTGTCAATCCCCATCAGATTGTACTTGGAGAACATGAGTTTCCGACCAGGTGTCTTCTTCAAGTATCTTAGCACTACATGGCGCAACCTGTTGATGTTTGATTTTGAGGTATGCACATATCTACTCAAAATACCAACCGCATATGTACTATTTGGACGTGTATAAGATAGGTATATTGTTAGGAACGGGAAGGGATTTGAGAGAGAAAAGAGAAAGCTAGGGTTTGAGAGAGGGACAATGCAATATCTGAGAATACTTGCTTGTTCGCTGGCAAAAAACCCATGGGGTATTTATACTCCTCGGGTTAAGGAGCCCCCCCCCCCCCCCCTAGGGGTTGAACCCGTCCGGTTCAGCCCCCCAACCGCCTTTTTGATTTAATTAGGGAGGGTTGAATTGGATGGTTCAACCCCACTTGAAGCCGCATCCTTTCGCCGTTTCTGGTATGTCCGTTCCGCGAACTGGTCGTTATGAGGATTCATAACATTCCCTTCCCCTTCAAGAGTCAGCTTGTCCCCAAGGTGGAATTCTGGATATAGTTCCTGGAACTCGTGTAGGTCGACCCCGGTGTTGTGTTGTAGATAAATTCTTCTATTTGACAAGAATCTTCTAATGGTATTTCGTGTCGTGTTCCTTCCACTTGGTGAGTAGCAACTCCTCAAGGAGTGGTCGTAAATCCCCTCTGTTGGTTGCTTCTAGGAGGGTAGAGCACACATGAGTTGTTTCCCCGATTTTCTTCTTCAACAAGGAGACATGGAAAGTGGGATGAAAATGCAAGCCCGCAGGAAGGTCCAAGGTGTAAACAACCGGTCCCACCCGCAGAATGATTTTGAAGGGACCGAAATAGCGAGGTGCTAGCTTCTGATTTGTCCTCCGGGACACTGAGGTTTGTCTATAGGGCTGGAGTTTTAAGAAGACTTCATCATCGATTGCAAATTAACGTTCGGACCGGTGTTTATCTGAATGTATTTTCATCCTGTTTTGGGTGGTAAGGAGGTTTTATCGTAATATGACGAGGGCACGGCTGCGGTCGCGCAACTCAGGATCAACAGTAGGTAATGTCGTTCCCTCGGGCTCATATGTACCTAAACTCGGGGCGAAGAGCCTATAAACAATTTCAGAAGGAGTAACCTTACTGGTCATATGGTAGGAGATATTATAGCAGTACTCTGTCCAATGAAGTCATCGCATCCATGTGCGGGGCACATCCATAACAAAGCTCTAGGCCTGAAATTTAAAAACCAAAACCGCAACACCGCACCGTTTTCAAACCGCACCGATCGGTTTGGTTGTGATGTGATTTTGGTTATTGGAAAATCGCATGGTTTGCGGTATGGTCGTTTTTGACTTGACAAAACCCAATAAACCGCACCGCAATGATTATAATATTATTTTATTTTGACTTTTATATCTTATAATATATCTTCCAAATTAATTAATATATCTTATAATATATCTTATAATATATAGTATAATTATATAATATAATATATTAATATATCTTAATCTAACTCACTAACTGAGCACCGCCTGTCTGCCTGAAGTGAACCTGTGGCTATTTCCTATTTTCATTCCTTGATTCGTTCGGCTTCCTTATTTTGATATTTTCACTTCTTATTTCCTTTTAGATAGTGCCACGAACCACGCGGCCCCCTTATCTGTTTTTGTTGTTTTGCACTGCACGCCTTTTTGCCCTGGCCTGACGGCCGGCGTGAGCGAGCGCGGAGAGCCTCTTCAATCTCACTTCCTTAGCGGCGATGCCGGCGAGCAACTCCTACGACCTACCTAACGTTTAGGGTTCACAGGCTTCCGTTTCGAGTATTGTGTGCGGTGTTTTTTTCTCTGCTTCTCATTTTTCCTACGGCTTACCTCATGTTTAGGGTTCTTGATAGAGTATTGCAGCTCTGCTCCCTTCTCTGCTTCTTGATCGAGTATTGTTGGTGTGTTTGGATGATCATTTAAACAAAGGTTAGTGGATATCTATGATGTGCCTTTTGCAATCCATGATTTACCAATACCAACTCTTCTCGTCTCTTCTTTTTCAAGTTTGAGAGAGAAAGAAATCGCACAGGACTTCAGCGTCATCGAGAGAAGGAGAAGGAGAAGCATATGTGTTATCTGTCGGACTGTCAGACTGTCTTTTTGTGGGTGATAAACTGTTGAATCGTGAGGCAGGTCGTTAGAGCAATAGAAAAATGTACAGTATTTTATGATAAAACCGTGGATAATAATTGGACAAATAGTATCGCTATTGAAGTGATGATCCGGTCCTTGGAAGTTATGGTTGTCACCTAATTCTAAGAGAATATCATGTGTTGGAAAATTTTGAGGGGATAGCATTATTAGGTATAAAATGTAAGTAGTCCACATACTCTTTGATAAGTTTTGGTAACTGTGCAAAAACCAAAACCGTACCGCAAAACCCAACTCCAAACAAAACCAATGTCAAACCACACTGCATGGTTTTGGTATGGTGCGGTTTTGTTCGGTTCAAAACCGACCACCTTTGGTGTGGTTGCAGTTTGGGCTCAAACTGCACCAAACCGCACCAGTTTCACCCCTACGAAGCACTGTAAGTATGTCTCAACTCCCTGATTGAGTACCTCGGTAATGAAGATCATCGGTTTGTTTGTGGATGGTTTGCAGTGCTCATACATAGGCGCATACCCTGCTACTTAAAGAGTTCCTTCCAAAAGTTGCTCACAAAGACTGGATACCAATCAGAGATTATGGATCGTGGGATTCCGTGAAGTCTGACTATCTCCCGCACGAATAGGTCTGCTACCGATTCACCTGTATAAGAAGGCTCGGGGTCAGGAAGTGCTCGTACTTGGATAACTTATCCACTACTACCAAGATAACTACCTTCCCTTGAGAGTTCGGCAGCCCGTCAATAAAATCCAAAGAAACTGTGTCCCTAATCTGTCATGGTTTCTCCAGAGGAATAAAAAGGCTCACTAGTGAGGTGGTTTCGTATTTCTGACGTTGACAAATGTCGCATTGTTGTACAAACTTCTAAACATCCCTTTGTTGGCCTTTCCAGAAAACATTGATTCTGACCAGCTGTAAGGTACGCAGAACTCCGGTATGTCCCCACACTGGTGAGGAGTGGAACTCTTGTAGCATAGTATCCTTCCATGGCGACGACGAGGATATGACCACCTGGCCGTGAAAGTATAAGTGTCTGTTATTCGAAACCCGGGAAGAGCATCCTATCCCTGCCGAAGTGCCTCCGAGTTAGTACGCGGTTCAGGGTCTTGTAGGACCTGCTTCTGTATGTCATCCAAAGCGCCAATCAGGGGATCGGAGATGTGTTGGAGTGCTCCCTCTGGTATGCAGGAGTGTGTTAGCCACAACGTTCTCCTTCACCTGCTTATAGACTATCTCGTAGTCGTAGCCAAACAACCTCGTCGCCCATTTTTGTTGCAGAGGAGAGGTCACCCGTTGCTCCAAAAAATATTTCAAACTCTGGTGATCGGTCTAGACCTTAAAGTGTCTGCCCAGAAGGTAGGGCCGGCACAAGGCCATGACATGTATGATATTCAACATTTCCTTCTCGTAAGTCGATAAGCCCAGCGTCCGTGGGGCCAACACTTGCTAAAAAACTCTATTGGTCGCCCTTCTTGCATGAGCATAGCCCCGGTCCGGACGCTGGAAGCATCAGTCTCCAGGATGAAGTCCTTGGTGAAGTCGGGAAGAGCCAGCACTGGTGTCATCGTCTTGGTCGTCTTGAGAGCGTGGAATGCAGCTTCCGCCTCCTCGTGCCAGCAGAAGGCATCGTTGTGAAGCAACCAGGTCAACGGTCGAGCTATCTTCCCATAATCTGTTATAAATCGTCGGTAGTAACCCGTCAACCTGAGAAAACCCCAGAGTGCACGAACCGTGCGCAGCCTAGGCCACGTCTGCATGCTCTCCACCTTCCTGGGATCGGTCTTGACTCCTTGTGCCGAGACAATATGACCCAGATATTCCACCGCGTCTTGACCAAATGAGCCTTCAGAGAGCTTGGCATAACGTTGGTGTTGTCAGAGTATCGCGAGCATGTGTTCCACATGTTGGAGATGATCTTCCCAGTTGGCACTGTAGATTAAAATGTCATCAAAAAAATTAAAACAGGCATGCGGAGGAGGGGCTGAAAGATCTTGTTCATCACTGCCTGAAATGTTGAAGGTGCGTTGGAGAGTTCGAACAACATCACAACGAACTCATAATGACCATCATGTGTCTGAGAAGCTGTTTTAAAATATCCCCATCCTTCATCCTAATTTAGTGGTATCCCGAACGCAGATCCAACTTAGTGAACAAGTGTGCTTTGTGCAGTTCGTCAAGGTGCTCCTCGATCATGGGAATAAGGAACTTGTCTCTGATGGTAGAGTTGTTCAAAGCATGGTAGCCAACGCAAAATCTCCACGACCCATCCTTTTTCTTCATCAAGATGATGAGTGAGGAAAATGAACTAGTGTTAAGTCGAATGATCCTTGCGGATAACATCTCCTTCACGCTCTGTTCTATCTCGGTCTTCTGTATATACGGGTAACGATAGGGTCGAATGTTTGTCGGCTCAGTCCCTTCCTTCAGGCTGATCAGGTGATCTCGGAACTGCTGAGGAGGTAACCGGGGCTCCTAGAAGACATCAGGGTACTGGAGAAGTAGTGACTTCTTCTGCTCTGGGACTTCTTGGTGGGCGTCGCCTGAGGCACGATCTTCATAACCATAGCCATGTTGTTCTCCTGTTCCCATGGCCTCTTTAAGCAGCGAAGAGAAATCTCTTTCACCGGTGACGTTCGAATCCCGTGCAGGCAGTATTCTCTCCCGTCTTGAGCAAATTTTATGGTCAAGTTCTCTCAATCCAGGGTTACTTCACCCAGTTGTCGCAACCATTGGACCCCCAGAACGGCAGAACCATATCTGATCCTCGGATGGGCAACAAGTAGACATCCATCCTGCAGGTTTATCCTTGCACACTAAACCCCGCTCCCTTCAGCACTCCTTCGCACTACAGTTAATTTTTGTCTGCCACCATGACTTAGAACGAGGCATCCTTGGTGATCACTTGCCCCAGCTTCTTGGCACAACGAGATTGATGAAGTTATGAGTACTCCCGCTGTCAACCAAAATAGTCACCTTTTGTTGGCAGATCCGCCCAGCAATCTGCATCGTGAGCGGTGTAGATCCTCCCTCCATGGCCTGGATAGATACCCCGAACTCAGGTATGTCTGGGATGTGCTTCTGTTTCCCTCCTTCATTTGGCATCTCGTCTTCCTCCCGCACCATGTACACCTGGATCATCTGACATTTGTGGTCTGGGGTGAATTTCTCATCACAGTTGAAGCACAACCCCTTCTCCTTTCTTGCATGTAGCTCTATCCATGTCAATTTCTTCACAGTCGCCCTTCCAGTAGCTCCTTGATCTTCTTGGTGTCCGAAGTGTTGGCAGTGTTCTTCATATTTCCACATCTAGACTTTTGTCGATTGAACCGATCCACTTGAATCTGGGTCAGGCTGATAACATGAGCCAAACTTCGCGGCATGTAGGCATGCACCTCATCCTTGATGTGTTCCTTCAACCCAGAAATAAAATAACTCATGAATGTCGTCTCTTCACAATGCCGCCTATTGGCTAATTTTTCGAACTTTGCTCGGTATTCCATCATCGTCTCTTTCTACCTCAGTTTCTGAAAAAGTGCGTCAAAATCTTCATACTCCAGGGGCCCGAATCTGGCTGTGAAACCTTCAACGAAATCATTCCAAGGGAAATAGTCGCGCCCTTGGAGGAATCACTGGGTCCACTGGAATGCATCCTCTTCCAGGTGAAAGGACGCTAGTTGCACTCACTGCTCTTCTGGAATCTCCTGGTAGTTGTAAAATAACTTCGCCTTTTAAACTCATTCCAGTGTGTGTCGCCTACTTTGAATTTTGGGTAATTCATGTGGGTCATTTTTGCTGGTATGCAGGCTCTAGAATTCTGCTGATCGTGTGCTCCATACTCCTGGCCAAGGCCAAGAGGCCGTCGACACTCTGTCGGCCAATTTGGGTATCCTCCTTCTCTGGGTTGATAGACGGGCCTTGTAACAGCCGGATGAGGTTTGTACTCCAATCCCCCACCTGTCCTGCTGCTGTCGGCGTGTCCCGATCCCTTAGGGTTAGGAAGAAGCCCATCCCGAGGAGGGTAGACCATATCCCTAGGTCATTGGTCAATCCGGTCCTCTCGTCCCCTGCCAAGGCCCCTTGGAGACTGGATCAGCTCCTGATGGGTGCACACTTCCTCGTTCACCGTTGCTTGCTCTTAATACTTTGAGACAACAAGCTCTTGATTTCCTTCATGTGAGCATCCAGTGGCTTTTCCAAGCGTTTCTCTCACACTCTTAATTTTTCTTCAATGGTCGTCATTGTATCTAACAACCCAATGTAGTTCACCTCGAGAGTTGCTAGCCTCGTGGATTTTTCCTGTGAGCAAATCATCATGTTAGAACTCGAGGGTTCAAAGGAAGGCAGCAGCCGGCTTCGACGCGGATTGTCACGCTGACCGCGGACGACGTCGGTGCCGGGGAGATCGAAGAGGAAGTCCAGCTCAGTCGACAAAGCAGGTGAATGAGATGTTGCAATCAAAGGATGCAGAGCCGTTGGTTTGGAGAAGGTGCATCGCTGAAGTCGTGCGAAGGGAGCGCCGCTGAAGCTGAAGGTCAAAGGATGCGGCGACGTTGTCCGAGGCCGAAGATGAAGGCTAACAGATCGATCGAAGGATGTGCTGATGTCATCGAAGCGGTTGCTCGAAGCTGTCAGAGGTGCGGCCGATGAAGTCCTTTGAAGCCGACAATGAGGTCGAAGTCGTTGACTGGAGGATGCGCCGCGTTTGGTGCAGGGAAAGATGTTGGAACGTAGCGGCGAGGGCGAAGGACGATCCTCTGAGATCAAATGTTAGGAACGAGAAGGGATTTGGGAGAGAAAAGAGAAAGCTAGGGTTTAAGAGAGGGAGAAAGGAATACCTGAGCATACTTGCTTGTCTGCTTCTAAGAAACCCTCGAGGTATTTAACCCGTCTGGCTCAGCCCCCCAACCATCTTCTTGATTTAATTAGGGAGGAACCAGATGATCGGGCCCGCTTGATGTTGCATCCTTTCGCCGTCTATGGTATGTCTGTCTCGCAAACCTGCCGTTATGAGAATTCATAACATATATAAGTCTTCTGACCAATCTCTAGCTCGATATATTTGTTTGATCACTTTCAATTTCTTCATCAATCTTATGATTATCTTCCATGGGAGTGTCTGCTAGGGCACAACCGTGTATCTAGTTTCCTTTAACAAGTCTAAGACATACTTACACTGAGATATGAATATGCCTTGATTCGATCTAGTAACTTCAATTCCAAGAAAGTATCGTAGTCTCCCTAAATCCTTCACCTCAAACTTTGTGGATAAATGTGCCTTGAGGTTAGCGATCTCCTCATAATCTTCTCATGTGATGACCATGTCGTACACATACACAATGAGAATCCCGATCTTCTGATCACATCTTTTAATGAACATAGTGTGATTAGATTGTCCATGCTTGTAGTTAAACTTAAGCATGGCCTTGTGAAACCTACCAAACCATTTCATGCCCTAAGCGACTGTTTCAGACCATAAAAAGACTTCTTCAAGTGGCAGACTAGTTGTTCTTTTTCCTTTTTCATAAACTCGGGAAGGAATTTTCATGTATACCACTTCATCCAACTCGTCGTGGAGGAAGTCATTCTTCACGTCAAGTTGATGAAGATCCTAACTTAGACAAGCGATACAAAATATAATTGAACCAGTATGGAGCCCATATTTGCTATCGGAGAAAACGTCTCCTGGTAGTTCACTCTTTGGGTCTGGGAATATCCTTGAGCCACCAGTCATGACTTGTAAAGTTCTACCTTGTCATCCTGATTTTGTTTAACATAGAACATTCACCTCGAATCAATTGTTTTCTTCTTTGGGGGTTAGAGGAGAAATGTCTCATGTGTGATTCTTATCAAGGGCAGACATTTTCTCCATTGCATATGTTGTTCTTTGCCCCGGGAGATTGAGGCACTATTTGTTTGGGCGTTTCGCAACTCCGTTTTGGGCAAACGCCGTCGGAAGGAGGGTAAACAAATGAACCTCCGGTGGCGTTTGCTCCGTTTTCACCCGTCCGCCTTGAGAAATGCCCCAAAAAGCTCCGTTTGGAGCAGCCACCTCCATAGTTGTCAAGGCGCGCGCCTAGGCGCGCCTGAGGCGCGTGGCGCACCAGGCGCAGCCCGCCGCGCCTCAGCACAGCTGAGGCGGACGATGTGCCCCAAGCGCGCCTCAGGCGCTCCCTGATCGCGCCTGGGCGCGCGTCTTACAGTCTCCCAGGCGCGCGCTCGGGTCTTTCAAGGTATTTTTTTTAAAAAAAATTTATATGGGCAAAAACATGATCTTAGACGCACCTGAGGCACCCCCTAGGCGCACTTGGGCACCCAATTCGCTGAAATTGAGCGAATTGGCCGCCCAATTCGCTCAATTTTTTCCCCCATTTTTGCGCCCCACGTGCCTCAGGCGCGCGCCTGCGCCTTGCGCCTAGGCTCCAGGGGCCCTTTGCGCCTTGCGCCTTTGATAACTTAGGTCACCTCTCCCCTCCGATTCGAACTCTCTGTTTCCACCCGCCGGATCGACCCGTCACCGCTAAAACAAATGAAGCCTGAATGTGGCTTAAATTTCGCCCATACAGTCAGACAACCATAGCTCAGAGTTCATACAACAAGATGAGGCCCAAGTTCTATAGGTCATTCATGATTTCAGAGTGCATCGTAGAGGTAGTGTACCGTCTCCAACTCCCTTTCAATGCCCGGATCTACGACGTGTTCCATATCTCGCGGTTGAATTTGTTCGTGCGGGTAACACCTCCTGAATCCATGGTACATTTGTCCCCCACAGCTCCAGGACAAGCTTGATGACGATGCAGGCGGAGATGTTACAGACCCACGTTGGGGGATCACGTACAAGCGTCGCACCTCGACAAGCAACGCTTACGCACATCTTTTATGATTCTGCATTGCATCTTTATTTTTGGCATTTGTATTTTTTTTGGAACTTTGGTTTGGTTTGGGCTCCAACTGGTTATAAAGTTGGAGTATGCTTGGTTTGAGGTATCGAAATCATTAATCAAATATCTCTCTCTCATTCTCTCTACCACTCACGACTCCCGCACGCAGATCACAGACACAACGCTCCCTCCGCCTAGTGGCAGAACTAGGATTTGAGAGTCGCCCGGGCACATAACATACACTTCATTATTGAAAATAATACTAAATTTTTTTGTTATTATTGCTATATAAAATCATTACACATCATAAAAAAAAAGTAGTTATTGAAACAAAATCGAATAAAAACTTACAGATCAACATGATACTTTTCGTTGGCGCATGCTCTGAAAATATGAAATAATTATTTTTGTTGTAATAGTATCTGCAACTTCTTTTTTAATGTAAACAATCAAGCAATCATTCATTCATTCATTCATCCCCCATTCTATTTTGCAGCCGATTTTTTATGATCTTCATTGGAGAAAACGTCCTTTTAACAGTAGCTGATGCAACTGGTAAGAGACAAGCCAACTTCAACAATCTAAAAACTAACTGATAATGATCTTGTTTTTTAATTTCACAATTTTTTTAGAAGGTCGTTAATTCATTTAACTTCAGAAAATGTGTCTGTTGATGTAGATCGCATGTCAAAAATATATATGTCAAGTTGTCTTTCAAGTAACTGCAACTCTATTCGAGAAAAATCATGCAAATATAATTCAGTAAAATGAAGTAATTTTTGTTTGTTATAAGAACTAAATTGAACATTTGGGCCTAGACAAAGAACGCATAAGAGTAATTATGTGTTTACTTCATCAAAACGATCATTTAACATCCAATCTAGCACTGCATTAAAAATTTCAATCCTAAAATAATGTTTATTTGTAATCTCATGTGCATTGCTCCTTGATCTACATGCCTGAAAAAACTTCTCATCCATATTCACAACTTCTATGACATGTTTTCTATAGAAAGTGGAAACTTCAGCCAAGAAATATTCTCACTCGACTTCATCATTTCTCATCTTCAATAGTAATAATTTTGACAACTTTACAAAATGCATTGCACTGACAATATCTTGATCTTTCATTTGCAATGCTTGGGATAATTAATTTGTTTTTGACAAAATATTTTTCATCAAATGAATCATAAATGTAAATTTGAAAGTCGGGATAACTTGTAGAAGTGTGCTTGTCATTCCTCTTTGGTTTCCATCTACCTCATCAACTATGATAATCTCCAGCACATCAACAATAGAATAGAACATACGAATAAAATTTAAAACCGTACCATAATGCGAACTCCATCTTGTGTCTCCAGCGCGCTTGAGCTCTAAAGGTTGATTCAACCGTTGTCCACATTCTAAGTCCCCGCATTCAAGCTCTCTAGCAACTCGATGAACTTCTAAGGTTCTAAGAGAATCACGGCGTTTGCAAGAGCACCTAATCACACCCATTTTAGAAAACTTAATAAAAATAGTAATGGACTAATGTCATACCGATTTTAGAAAACTTTGTAGGTATCCTCACGCAGTCACACCCAGATCCACTTTCTCTTTCCAGTTTCCAGTATCTTTTTGCCAAAAAAATTTTTAAGAAGCGATCGGCGTGGGAACTGGGAAGCCCTAGCCCCTAGGTGATGTTAAACCTAAGTGGTGCAGTGACCAAACCTGAGTGGGGAGGAGGCTGCCTTGCCAGAATACACCACTGGCAAGTGGCGGCGATTTAGAAAACCAAAAATCAAGTCGTCGGATATCGCAGATGAAACAGAAAAAGGTACAAAGGGAGAAAGGCTACTGGCTATTGGACTGGGGCTTCAGCGCCACCAAATATCGCAAATGCAGAGGGTCGAGGCGTCGAAGAGGGAAACAAAGAGGGATGTCAGTCGGAGCCTCGCTAGTCGGCAGTTGCCCGTCGGCTCGTCGCGTGCAGCGTCGGCCACCAGAAGAGGGAAACGAAAACACACGATGCCCTGGACCCTGACGGGATTTAGCGAAATTTACAGTCGGGCACGTGTCCGACCGTGTCTTAAGCTAGATCCGCCCATGCCTTCGCCCGAATTCGCCGCTCGACTCCACCGATCAACTGCTCCTCTTCATCCTCTTTTGTCGCTCTTTTTCCGGTGAGATAGGTTCGAGAGGATCTTGCAAGGCTAACGTCGGTCCTCTACGGGACTATCCCCTACTTCCTTGCGAACGAGGTCTCAAACAAGGGCCCGTAATAGACTCCTGCGAGAGGGACAAGGGGTCATCCAGCTCAATTGATCATGGAAGTTGCGATCGGCAGCGAGAAATAGGGTTGCGGCAGTTTTGATCGCTCGGGTTAGGATACGGAACCTAGCTCTGACACCAAGTAGAAGACTAAAACCGAGATATTATTATTAACATCTCACTATTACAAAGGCTCCTTTTCAATACATATATATACATGAGCGGAGGAAAAGATTCCATGTGACCAAAGCACCCTTACTGGGTACTACACATATCTTTCACTATTATAAGCGAAAAGTTGTCTTTGGTGAAACATTCAAAAATATCAATTATGCCATCATTTTTATATTTTAATGACTTGACATATATTATAATCTATTTTAAAAAAATTAAAATATAATGTTCATTCAAGTAATTACACTATCAAAAAATTAGAAGTAACGATGAAAATCCATTTAAATTCAAAAAAAAAAATAGTAGAGCTCCTACACCTACTATGTTAGGTTGTCATTAGGCATGTCAGCGGTCTATTCAAAGAAGGTTGTCATTAGACATATCAATGGTATTTTCGAGGTGATGACATTAAATCAATCAACTTTTATAAAGTCAAAATTAATATTTTAGGTCAAAACATATATTATTTTACAAAATAAAAATTGTAATATTTATGTATATTTTTTACGGTCATTTTGAGTACTCATATATATATGTTGCTGGCGAAACCGCCTTAATGGGACGGGCGAAACCCGTCGTCGCCCGTCGGGTTTGGCCCCCATCCATTTCCTGGATGTGGCTGAAGGCTGCCCGAGAGCATCGAGACGGGGCGGGCGAAGCCCGCCATCGCCGGCCGGGTACTGGGTACTGTCGCGCCTGGCCGTAGGGGCGGAGCCCCGTGTCGGGCACTCGTATGACATAAAACTAAACTTTATAGTATCATATATAACATAATATCAACTCTAACTCAAAGTTGAATAAACTTTTCTTTATATTTGAGCCAAATGCAACCCTAACATGCTATTGGTACTTTCTATCATGCTTTGCAAGTTGAAAGAATGCATTAACAACAGTTAAACAAGTTCCCCAAAACAAACTGTGTAGAGAAAGAGACCGTACAATGGAAGGCAACCAGCTAGGGTATGCGGCAATGCCAGCATTAGGAGCAATAATCATCTGAGGATGGGAATCCTGCAAAGTACATTACACAACCAACATGAATGAGATAAGATGGGATGAAGGGCTTATGTATAAATAAAGGGTATAAAAATGAACAAATTAAATTAAACATGTTTTCAAATGCTTGAATCCAAATGATTTTGATTCCAAGCACGGTCTGGGTCGAGCTGGAGTCAAAAATTTTAATTATAAGTTGAGCCAATCTCACAGTAACTTGACTTGAAATTTGCCCAGGAACAATGATTAAGTTGCCTCTGGTGTATTCTAGATGTCCTAAGCTACCTGCTATAAGTCAGTTTGGTGCGATGAATCCTGGGTGGTGCGGATTTATGATTGCGGCACAGCAGCTGGGGTCCGGTTTGGCAGTTTCTGCAGCCTCCCTCACTGCCTGTTCTGCTATTCTCCATTTTTCTATACTTCAGGACCACTTGATATTCCCAATTCCCTATTAATTTTCTTGTTTAGTTCGTCAATACCCTTCTTTCTAAGCATCATCCCATTAGGCTGGTCAAGATTTCCCCTTCTCTTCTTTCATGTTAATGGTCAAATTATGGAGTTGATCACAACATTAAATTAAAAAAAACGATAAAACTCACTTTTAATTTTCCCTGTTTTATCCTCAAGCTACATTTCCTCAACAATCAATGGTCCATGCTGAATTATCAGGAGATCTAACTTAGATGGAAATGGATACATGATGTTAACCCCCATAAAATCATATAGAACCTCTTTTTTGTAACACTTTACCTAAGCATACAGGAGTGGGAGATGAGATAGATAAGTAGTGAAATGAAGATGATTACCATATGTCCGTATTTCTCATGATAGAAACCTTTATGAAGCTTTAAGGTCAAAGTTGAATTTGTATGACTGGAACTTCTATTTAAATTTGGGCTTGAAGACTTGCAAGAACAACTTCCATCAGAACACTGAGCATATTTGTTGAGTTTTATTGTTTCACCATCCCTACGATCTCCCAAAAAAATAAATTATAGAAAAGAATGAATCAACCATTAATATATTGAATAGCATTCTAAGAATGTAATTCTTCTCAGTTCTATAGTCAAAGAGTCTTTCAAACAAATTGCAAAGAAAAAATAAGTAATTCAAGAGATTCCAGGAGCAAATTTATTGAAGGGGCTTGGAGCATACCAGAAAATAGGATAATAAAGAAGCATAAATATATTTAAGTAAACACGATTGATCAAACAAAGAATTGAAGAAACAATAGGTAAAAGTTTGAAGTATGTTAGAAAACAACCTGAACTGTGGAACACTTGGTCCAACAAATTCTATGTGCATTTGAACAGAAGGAAAAAGTGCCAGTAGTTCCGCAAATACCACAAGTTGAGAAAGCTCTCTCTCAGGACCTCCAAATAATAAATAATAGCACATATTAAGCAATTCAAGAAATTTGGAATAAGGACGTAATAAAATGAGATAAACCATCAAAAGAGTAACACAAAGTAGAATCAGAAGAATATTATAATCTTATTCAAGTGAAATAATTAAAAAACTTTTTTATTTATTGATCTTTTCTGAAGACAAAGATTGATGGCATGGAACCTTGGAGCTTATCTTAGAATTATTCAAAGACTTTGAAGAAATAAATTTTCCATAATGCACAAGGTGAAGAACACAACTAGAAAGCCTTATTTACCTGCAATGAGTAATTTTCACAATAAAATGAAATGATAAAATACACTATCAAACGAATGATACTTTTCCTTTGAGAATATTCTCATAGCAATTTTAAAATAATATCATTGAATTAACATTTTTTTCCTTTTATACTATTTAGATCATATCATGTTCCTTATTTCAATAGAAGCACAGAAATATGATTAAATTTTATTCAAAAATGTTAAACATAGATTATATAAAGATGAAAACTTGACGTGATATTTACAGCAACATTTTAAGCATTGTTTCAACTAACATAGAGTTCTGTGTCCCTGTGCACAGTATTTGGCTCCAATCTCCTCGTGCTGCAGAGTGTCCAATGTCAAAAGTACCTTAAACAGAGGCTACAATCCTGTCATCGCGCAGTTCAACGGCACCCTAAGTACTTGCACTTTCTTCTCCCATTTCCAAATATTTTATCCTTTATATTTCTATTTTATTTAGCAAATAATAATAATAAATAATCAAATATTTTTTATGTATTTGAAGATATCACAATAAAATGATTTTTGCCTTTTATAATAGTATAGATATACACATACATTCGTCGGTTGAATATACGCCTTTTTATTTCTAGATTTATTTTCCCGCTGCTTATTTCACGTGATATACATGTGTATTGTATCCTATATAAATGTATTCTTGGCCCAAATTAGGGCAACTTAATGAAATTTCTCTCAATTCTACTTGGTATCAGAGGGTAGGAATTCCGTCGCACGATCCCAAACCTGCCCCGTCTCGTACGCATCCCGTCGATCGATCCCGCCTCTTCGCAGAACCGCCCCGCCTTGTTGCTCCCTCTGTAGCAACGCACGGACGGTCGTTTCCTCCAAATTAGCGCCCGGTCGATCCCCCGCCTCGTCGCAACAGCGACTCGTCGCAGGAGCGCCTCGTCGCAGCAGCTCCCCGCACGGTCATTTCCTCCGCTCCAGCACCTAGGGTTTCAGCCCGTCTCTTCCTCCTACAACCGCCTTCGCCGTCAGCCGCGTTCGTCGTCTTTAGTGCCTCTCTATGCCCGTTTTGCGGGTGGCCCTCTGTCTCTAGCTATTTTGTCATCCATGGGGGCTGTCGGAGACATCGTGGTCACATCCTCCGGTGTCCTCTCCGACGGCGTGATCTAAAGGAGACTCGTGGGATGTGGTTTCTTTCGTATTGAGTTCTTCCTCTTGATAGTTGCCTTCGGACGGTCATCGATGGGTGATTCCTCCGAAATCTCATCGTCTTCCAACACGGTCATCGATGGGTGTTCCCCTGAAATCTCCTCGGAGCCGCGACAAATCTGGCTCTTTAAAGATCACTATTGTTGCCTTGGATGACACAAATTATCTTGAATGCTTCAGGGCGACACAACATGCTATTCGAAGTCACCAGCTATATGGACATATTGATGGTACCACTGTTGAGCCACCACGTACCGTTCCCTCATGGAGAAAATGGGATGCGGACTATTCCTTGGTTGTCTCGCGGTTACTTCACTTTATGTCCCCTCAGGTGTATTGCAGTTATATGCTACTGGATTCTGCTCATGAAATTTGGAAAAGGGCTCGTGACACTTACTCTCAGGCAGGCAGTTTGATGCATATTTATGAGTTCACTCGCCGTATTTTGGAGCTGAAGCACGGAACCATGTCCGTCTCTGCTTACTACTCTGAGTTCGAACGTCTGTATGAAGAACTAAATTACTTCAACACCTTTACCGTTGCTTGCACTGCCGATGCGCAAGCTCTTCAGAAGGATAAAGACCGCTTTCGTGTTCACGTCTTTCTTATGGGGCTCAATATAAAGTTTGATGTGGTTCGTCTGCATGTCCTCCACCGCGAGTCACTTCCCTCTCTTAAGGAAGCCTTCAGTATGCTTCTCAGTGATGAGAATCATCGCCGCTCTCTTGGTTCCTCTACCGACCAATTTGCTCTTGCTGGGATTGCTCGAGGCCCTCTTCCTATATGCAGCCACTGTGGGAAGAAAGTACATACTAAGGATGTCTGTTTTTGTCTACGCCCTCATCTTGTTCCCTCTGGCCGGGGATCTGGTGCTCGTGGGAGAGGTGGTCGTCGTAGTGGTGGCTGTCAGACAGGTGCCCGCACACAGTATTTTGCGCATTCGACTAAGGTTTATGAGGACAACTTTGGGGGTCTTTCTGCTATGGAATTAGATGTCTTTCGTCGTATGTTGTGTTCCCATTCTGACTCTACATCGGCTGATTTCACTGTCGTGTTTGCTACTTCAAGTATCTTCAATGCTCATGTTGTGTCTTCATTCCATTCTGAGTAGATCATCGACTCGGGTGTGACATATCACATGACTGGCTCTGTCTCAGGTTTTACCTTCTATACTACTCTCTCTGGTCGTGATAAGACTATTGTTGTCAATGGTTCCCTTTCTTTTATTGCTGGCAAAGGAACCATTGTTTGTTCTCCCGACTTATCGCTTTCTTCGGTTTTACATGTCCCTTTGTTTCCTCGCAATCTTCTCTCCATTAGCCACTTAACTATTTCTTTAAATTGCTTTGTAACTTTTTTCCCGATGTTTGCGTGTTTCAGGATCTGGATACGAAGCGGACGCTTGACAGTGGTAGAAACGTTGGCAGGCTGTACTTGCTAAACCAATCGTTATCTCCCAGTGCTCTCTCCACCACAAGTGCTCCGATTTTACATGACATTTAGCGTTGACATCTGCATCTTGGCCACCTTTCTGCTTTATATCTTACCAAAAAGTTTCTTGCATTCAGTTGTTTAATTAAATTGTTTAATTGTGACACCTGTAAACTCTCAAAACATGTTTGTCATAGTCTCAGTCATGTTTCTTTTCCTAGTTCCTGTCCTTTTGATGTTATACATTCTGATGTTTGGGATCCTTCCCCGTGTTATACATTCTGATGTTCAGAAAGTATGATGTTATACATGACATTTAGAGTTTGAACGTTTTGCGGTCCTTTCATCAAATGGTTGTGACACAGCTCAGTGGCACAATTCGTGCGCTTCGTAATGATAATGTTGGGGAGTATGATGATCGGGAAGTGTTTGGTGCATATCTTGTCGAACATGGCATTATTCACCAAACCACATATGTACACACATCTACTCAAAATGGTGTAACCAAACGGAAAAATAGGCACTTACTGGAGGTTGCTCGGTGTTTGTTAATTGTCATGAACTTTCCCAAGTCTTATCGGGGTGATGCAGTTTTGACTGCAGCTCATTTCATTGATCGTCTACCGTCACGTTGCCTCTCTTACGATACGTGTAACACCCCTTCCAATTATTTCAGAAATCAGCCGTTCGGCCGGGTTAGCGATATAAAGAAAACTAGGTAACAGTATTAAAACTAGTAGCAGCAGGTAATAAAAGTCTATACTAAGCAGATTTAAGACTTACAGCGGAAGTTAAAAAAAATAAACTAAGGGTAACCACATATCTGATGTCTGGATTCACAGAGCCACTAAACAAGAATGGAATTGAGATAACTGAAAATCTGTACAACAATAATAGTCTGATACACGTTATATAAAATGTTAACCAGGTACATTGTCCACATCTACAAGTACATGCTGAAATAGAATAAACTGAATGGGAAAAGTACTACAAACTGACGCCACCATAACGCTCATCCTAGACGTAGTTTCCCACCTGGGTCACCTGAAAAACATTGCCCACAAAGGGTCAGAGTAAAGAAAAACAATTCCCCTTAGTGACACTAAAACAGATTTACATATGAATGCATGCATGTTCTTTTTTTAAAAATAGTCTCGTGCACTGAAAATATTTTATGCTATATGTTATGCATGCTTCTCCTATACTTTCTGGTCAACACACTATAGTTCTACATTCATGACTTTTCGTTCACTTGCCCAAGTCCTGACGTTCACTAACTGGTGTACTGTCTCACGTCAAGTCTGTACTTGAGTTCTAGGTGGCTTCTAGCCTACACATTTACTGGGAAGGCTCTAGGCAGAGTAGCTCCTAACGCGCAACTGAAACTGACGACCCGAGACCATCTGACGAACTCAATTGTTTAGTGTCGCGTGGACACGGTCTCGAATCTACTAACTGTCTCAAGGGGAGTCAACTCCCAAGACTCTGTAACTCATAGGATATCATATGCCCTATGAGGGAGGTAGTGTGCCTCTACCAAGCACGAAAAGACTGGTGTGCTACTGACCTTTTTGGTCTGATGCTACTCTGCATGGGATATCTTTTCTGGTGTACTACTGAGTGACCCTTGACTTTCTCGTGGTCGACTTGAAGGGACCTTCGCGCCCTTGGTTGGACAATCTCAAAACTTACGTACACGGGTAAAGTTTCATACTTAAATAACTGTTCATGACTTTACTAACGTGGTTATGGAAAAGGGTGTTATCATACGCGTTTCCACGATTATTTTTCTACTGTCACACTTTCCTATGCATGGTTATGATGCTTGTACGAAACCTACTCATGCGTATAAAATTATAATTACTTGATATGTCTAACTAAAAGAAATTAGAATTCCCTTACAGTGGTGCTGCGGCGCTCGTACACTCGGCGCGGCGACATTTTCTCTTTCAAAAAGCAATCCTACTGCTGGGGACCTCCAGAATGCTGCCTCGACCCCACCAAAGTCCTGCAAATTTTAGGGCAGTCCTAATTTCATAATTTTCCCCTCTACGATATTCCCGTGGAAAAATTTATATACAACTAGGGTTACCAAATTTCACGTGCTAATCCTCAGATTTTACCTTTAAGTGAAATGATTGAGGCTCTCAAAGCGTCCAACCCAAATTCCGCGGAGGGTCACGAACTCCAAAACCTATTTAGGGCATTAGGAACAGAATTTTAGTTTAACCAGATCTTCAAATCGAAGGATCTGCAAGAGGGAAAATAGATAAGAAAGGAAACAACTCACCGGAAACAAAAACGTTTCCACAACCACCGGCTAGGGTTGAATCCGGCACTTCCACGGCCAATGAAGGAAAAGGAATGTCCACCGACGCTACCAGAGGAGGGAGGAGTCGGAAATGGTTTCCGGAGAGGGATCGGACGGCGGAAAAGCTCGCGGGATGCGTCGGCTCGGCGTCGTCGTTGTTTGCGGAAGCGGACCGTCGGCTACGGTTTTCTTCACCCGTGAGGAAAATAGATTACGGGATTTAAAGTGTTGCGGCTTATTCCCGGGATAAAGAGGGGTGCGGGATTTACTCATGCCCTTTCGGTTTTGATAACCGAATGAAGAGAGTGGGGGAAAATTGATATCGGCACCCCAATCCCATTCCTTAGAAAATTTACTCATTTTCACCGCGCGCGTCACTAAAATAAAATGCGTCACGCACTATTATTATTGCACTTAACGAACTAACGTTCGATAACATAAGGAAGAGTAACTTATACCTTGACGACGCGCTGTCTCGACTTAAAATCCGTCGCGACTTGACCCTACAAATAAATAATTTTTCGCGTCAAATTTCGGATGTTACAAATCTCCCCTCCTAACAAAAATTTCCGTCCTCGAAAATTGTAATCATACTTGAATCGAAGAGAAAAGAATAGTCTGCATTGCTCTGAAGTTCATCCTCTCGCTCCCAAGTATACTCTGGCCTGTCACAGTTCATCCAAAAGACTTTGACCATGCGAATCTCTCTATTTCTGAGCTTCTGTATCCTTGAATCCACTATTCTGACTGGTCTAACCTCAATACTAAGATCTTTCTCAATTGGTGTTTCCTCGGTACTGATGATCTGACTGGAATCTCTGACTGATCTCCTCAGATAGGAGACGTGAAATACATCATGTACACCACTCATTTCCTCAGGTAAGGCCAACATGTAAGCAACCTCACCAATTCTTTCCAGCACCTCAAAAGGACCAACGAATCTGGGGCTCAGTTTCTTCATCTGCTTTATTCTAGAGACTCCTCTGACTGGTCTGACCTTCAGATAAACGTAGTCTCCAACACTGAACTCTACTGACCTGTGCTTCTGATCATGATACTTGGCCTGGCGATCCTGAGCTGTCTTCATACGCTCCTGAATGAGCTTGATCCTGTCAGTGGTCTTATCAATCCATGACTCCCTGATAGTAGATCTTTCCTCACTTTCAGCCCAACACAACGGTGTCCGACAATGTCGACCATAGAGGGCCTCGAACGGTGTCATCCCAATACTCGTCTGAAAACTGTTGTTGTAGGAGAACTCCACAAGGGTAATATACTTCTCCCACTTTCCTCCAAAATCCAAAATGCACATCCGCAGCAGATCCTCCAAAGTCCTATTTGTGCTCTCAGTCTGTCCATCTGTCTGGGGATGGAATGCGGTGCTGAAATTTAATCTGGTACCCAACCGCTCCTATACGTATCGCCACTCCCTGGAGGTGAATCTGTCATCTCGGTCTGAAACTATAGTCTTGGGAACACCGTGAAGTCGAACTATCTCGCCCACATATAACTGAGCTAATCTGGGAACCTGATCTGTCTTCTTAAGAGGAATGAAATGAGTGACCTTGGAAAGCCGATCAACTATAACCCATAAGGAGTCATTCTCACTCTGCGATCTCGGCAGACCATGAATGAAGTCCATGGATATATCCTCAAAAGTCCACTCGGGAATGGGAAGTGGCTGCAACTTGCCTCCAGGCCTTTGACATTCGGCCTTAACTAACTTGCACGTCTCGCACTTCCCTACATAAACTGCAACATCACTCTTCAAACCTGGCCACCAGACTAACTTCTTGAGATCTGCATACATCTTCGTGCTACCCGGATGTATAGAATATCTGGAATTGTGTGCCTCAAACAGAATGTCCTCGCGAAGGTGACTAACATCGGGGATACACACCCTGCCATCAAAAAACAATAAACCATCCTGAATAGTGAATCTCTCCTGCTGCCCTGTCTGCACTGAGCTCCAAATCTCTGTCATTTTGGATCCAACGGTAGAGCTATCATGATTCTATCCTTAATATCGCAGGTAATCTCCATCCAACTCAACCTTGTAGAACCAAAACTACTGTGTGGCACAACGGTAATGTCCAGTCTCTCCAGCTCTCGCACTAACTCCTGCTGAGTGAGGAGGAAGAAACACGAACCTCTACGGCTAAGGGCATCAGCTACAACGTTCGCCTTTCCTGGATGGTATTGAATCTCTACGTCGTAGTCTGATAGAAACTTTAACCATCTGCGTTGTCTCAAATTGAGCTCTCGCTGATCAAAGATATATTTGAGGCTCTTATGATCAATGAAGATCTCACAACGAATACCATAGAGATAGTGCCTCCAAATCTTCAGAGCATGAATGACTGCTGCAAGCTCCAAGTCATGCACGGGATAGTTCCTCTCATGTACTTTTAACTGTCTCGAGACATAAGCTATGACCTTTCCCTGCTGCATGAGAACACATCCCAAACCCTGACCTGATGCATCGCTATAAATCTGAAACCCGTCAGGCCCTGAAGGTAAACTCAAAATCGGTGCGGTCATCAACCTGTCCTTCAAGTCCTCAAAAACCAACTCACACTCCACCGTCTAATCCAAGCCCTTACCCTTCCTAGTGAGAGAAGTCAGTGGTAAGGCTATCTTTGAAAAATCTCTGATGAATCTCCTGTAGTAACCAGCAAGACCCAAAAAGCTGCGAACCTCTGGAACTGTCGTCGGCCTTGGCCAATTCTTAATGGCCTCTATCTTCTTCGGATCGACACTAACTCCTTACTGACTGATGACGTGACCTAAGAATACAATCTCCGAAAGCCAGAACTCACACTTTGAAAACTTGGCAAACAACTGGTTCTTCCTGAGTGTGCTCAAAACAATCCTGAAGTGTGCAGCATGATCTTCTGCACTCTTAGAGAACACCAAGATATCATCTATGAAGACGATGACAAAACGATCCAAGAACTCCCGAAATACCCTGTTCATCAGGTCCATAAATACTGAAGGGGCATTGGTCAGCCCAAACGGCAAGACCACGAACTCGAAGTGACCATATCTGGTACTGAAAGCCATCTTCTGAACATCAACGTCCCGAATCTTCAACTGATGGTATCCCGATCTCAAATCTAACTTGGAAAAAGTGCACGAGCCCACCAACTGGTCGAACAAATCATCAATCCTGGGAATCGGGTATTTGTTCTTTACTGTCAGCTTGTTCAATTCACGGTAATCTATGCACAGCCTCAGACTACCATCCTTCTTATTCACAAAAAACACCGGAACACTCCATGGTGAAGTACTGGGGCGTATAAAACTCAAATCATGCAACTCCTGCAACTGACTCTTCAACTCTGC
This sequence comes from Platanthera guangdongensis, assembly GCA_039583875.1. Classification (NCBI taxonomy): domain Eukaryota; kingdom Viridiplantae; phylum Streptophyta; class Magnoliopsida; order Asparagales; family Orchidaceae; genus Platanthera; species Platanthera guangdongensis. The sequence goes on from CM077164.1 coordinate 63,493,742, forward strand.
TAGTTCCCTTGGAGCCATCCGATAGGGAAATTTGGCTACCGGTGTAGCCCCAGGCTGCAAGTCTATCGGGAACTCAATCTCTCTATTTGGAGGGGCACCAGGGAGCTCTTCCGGGAAAACATCGGGGAACTCCTGCACCACTGATACCTCTACCAAATCAGCCTTAGACTCCGCGCTCATCAGTACTACGAAGGTTTCACAACCCTTACTGATGCACCTTCTCGCTTGGACTGCAGATATGATCATCCTCACAACTCCTTTCAAGCCCTGAAAAGAAAACACAGTCTAATTGGGGCCATCAAACTGAATCTGCTTCGCCCTACAGTCAATTCTGGCGTTGACTGCCGAAAGCCAGTCCATTCCAAAAATCAGGTCGAATCCTGCTATAGGTAGCTGCAAAGCTTCCACGACAATCTCGGTATCACCAAACTGCACCGGTACCCTGCACTTATCTCTGGCCTGCAGAAGGGATCCATTCGGCATCATGACTTCCAGCGGTACTGCCTCTGGGACGATTTCTAAATCCAACTTACGCACTAGAGATTCCGCGATAAATGAGTGCGAGGCACCCGTATCAAACAAAATCTTAGAGGGTAAATTACAAATCATAAAGATACCTACATGAATGATTTATGAAGGATGGAAAAATAAATGTGTCACTACGGAGGATTAAATAAACTTGTTAAGCAAATAAACACTTACCTGTCACTACATCCTCCTGATCTTTTGCCTCTTGCTGACCCAACCCAAACGCTCTGGGCTGCACTAAGTCTCGACCCTGCTGTGGTCTTCCATCAGTAATCATCAAAGCTTTGCCCTTGTCTGCTCTACTAGGGCCACCAATCTCGTACTTCGACGGCAGGAACAAAATACATTTGTCATCTACAGAAATTTCATAAATGTACAAAAATACAACAAGGTTGATTACCTGATTCGAACCACCTTCCTGACAGAAACGGGCTATGTGTCCAGGTTGACGACACTTGTAACACACGCCCGCGCTGGCCAAACACTCTCCTGGATGGCGACGCTGACACTTGGGACACAGAGGGTAGTCCCTGCTCCTGTCACCAGATTGACCATTCTTCCTCGCATCAGGCTTCTGCTTCTTGTTCCAGTTCTTCCCCTGGTCATTCCTGCTCTGCTGCGACTGATGCGAATCCTGAGATCGCTTCGCACGGAAATTACTTCGCTTCTGAACCTTCTGTTGGTCAGCCTCCAGTATGCGAGCCGTATCCACTAAGCTCCTGTAATCAGCATTGACCATAGTCATCAGTGGCTGCCTCAACGAGTCAAGCAAACCATCCACAAAGCGGCTGCACTTCTCAGCCTGATCTCCCTGCATCACGCCCGCATATCAAGCCAAATGGGTAAGCTCTCGCTCGTACTCAACAACAGTCTTGTCCCCCTGGAAAAGCCTAAGATATCTCTCCTGGATACCTCGTCGTGCAGAAGGAGGCACGAACCAATTTGCAAGGGCTCTAGAAAATTCGTCCCACGTAAACATGTCTGGCGTACGACCTGGCCAAAAGTATGGTCATACTATATAAGAAGAACGTATCACTTCCAAAAGATAAAAGAAATTCATAACCATATACCCGCGGGGTCATCTGCCCGGTACTTGTCCCACCAGACCTTTGTCTCACTTCGAAGGAGGAAAACTGCCAGAGGAACCTTCTTGTTCTCTGGGCACTCCAAAACATCCAGCAGGTCTCTGGTGTTTGCCACCCAATCATCTGTGTCCATCGGGGTCTCGTCCCCACTGTAGTTCGAAGGTTGAAGCTCTCTAAAGTTCCTCAAGTAACGCTCCAGGGTCATCTCCACGGGTACTGGTGCAGGAGCTGGTGCAGGGGCTGGTACTTGTACTGGAACTGGAAACCCTGCAACCAGTCCTCTCTGAAACTCCATCGAGGCAACAGTAACCGTCTTGGCAATCTGAGACGCTATGTCAGTGCCCTCTGAAGCTGCTGGAACTGGTGGTACCTGTGGCACTGCAGCATCTCCCCTAGTCGCGTTAGGAACAGGGTCCTGACGTGAAGATTCACCCGGTTCACTTACTCGAGTTGCCTGATAAAACAAATAAAAGAAACCTAATTATTTATCAAGCATCTGCGAAAAACTGGCTTAGCAATTTTATTTCGTACTCTTGCGAAAACTAGGGCTTAAACGCAACTTAAATACTCTACTGACACGAGTTTACTCTTACACAATCCTATGGCTCTGTGAAAACCTTCTAGAGTCCAGGGATCCTAAACCTCCCTCTGATACCAATTTGTAACACCCCTTCCCAGTATTTCAGAAATCAGCCGTCCGGCCGGGTCAGCGATATAAAGAAAACTATGGAACAATATTAAAACTAGTAGCAGCACGTAATAAAAGTCTATACTAAGCAGATTTAAGACTTACAGTGGAAGTTTAAAAAAATAAACTAAGGGTAACCACATACCTGATGTCTGAATTCACAGAGCCACTGAACAAGAATGAAATTGAGATAACTGAAAATCTGTACAACAATAATAGTCTGATACACGTTATATAAAATGTTAACCAGGTACATTGTCCACATCTACAAGTACATGCTGAAATAGAATAAACTGAATGGCAAAAGTACTACAAACTGACGTCACCATAACGCTCATCCTAGACGTAGTTTCCCACCTGGGTCACCTGAAAAACATTGCTCACGAAGGGTCAGAGTAAAGAAAAACAATTCCCCTTAGTGACACTAAAACAGATTTACATATGAATGCATGCATGTTCTTTTTTTAAAAATAGTCTCGTGCACTGAAAACATTTTATGATATATGTTATGCATGCTTCTCCTATACTTTCTGGTCAACACACTATAGTTCTATATTCATGACTTTCCGTTCACTTACCCAAGTCCTGACGTTCACTAACCGGTGTACTGTCTCACGTCAAATCTGTACTTGAGTTCTAGGTGGCTTCTAGCCTACACATTTACTGGGAAGGCTCTAGGCAGAGTAGCTCCTAACGCGCAACTGAAGCTGACGACCCGAGACCATCTGACGAACTCAATTGTTCTAGTGTCGCGTGGACACGGTCTCGAATCTACTAACTGTCTCAAGGGGAGTCAACTCCCAAGACTCTGTAACTCATAGGATACTATATGCCCTATGAGGGAGGTAGTGCGCCTCTACCAAGCACGAAAAGACTGGTGTGCTACTGACCTTTTTGGTCTGATGCTACTCTGCATGGGATATCTTTTCTGGTGTACTACTGAGTGAGCATTGACTTTCTCGTGGTCGACTTGAAGGGACCTTCGCGCCCTTGGTTGGACAATCTCAAAACTTACGTACACGGGTAAAGTTTCGTACTTAAATAACTGTTCATGACTTTACTAACGTGGTTATGGAAAAGAGTGTTATCATACGCGTTTCCACGATTATTTTTCTACTGCCACACTTTCCTATGCATGGTTATGATGCTTGTACGAAACCTACTCATGCGTATAAAATTATAATTACTTGATATGTCTAACTAAAAGAAATTAGAATTCCCTTTACAGTGGTGGTGCGGCGCTCGTACACTCGGCGCGGCGACATTTTCTCTTTCAAAAAGCAATCCTACTGCTGGGGACCTCCAGAATGCTGCCCCGACCCCACCAAAGTCCTGCAAATTTTAGGGCAGTCCTAATTTCATAATTTTCCCCTCTACGATATTCCCGTGGAAAAATTTATATACAACTAGGGTTACCAAATTTCACATGCTAATTCTCAGATTTTACCTTTAAGTGAAATGATTGAGGCTCTCAAAGCGTCCAACCCAAATTCCGCGGAGGGTCACGAACTCCAAAACCTATTTAGGGCATTAGGAACAGAATTTTAGTTTAACCAAATCTTCAAATCGAAGGATCTCCAAGAGGGAAAATAGATAAGGAAGGAAACAACTCACCGGAAACAAAAACGTTTCCACAACCACCGGCTAGGGTTGAATCCGGCACTTCCACGGCCAATGAAGGAAAAGGAATGTCCACCGGCGCTAGCAGAGGAGGGAGGAGGAGTCGGAAATGGTTTTCGGAGAGGGATCGGACGGCGGAAAAGCTCGCGGGATGCGTCGGCTCGGCGTCGTCGCTGTTTGCGGAAGCGGACCGTCGGCTACGGTTTTCTTCACCCGTGAGGAAAATAGATTACGGGATTTAAAGTGTTGCGGCTTATTCCTGGGAGAAAGAGGGGTGCGGGATTTACTCATGCCCTTTCGGTTTTGATAACCGAATGAAGAGAGTAGGGGAAAATTGATATCGGCACCCCAATCTCATTCCTTAGAAAATTTACTCATTTTCACCGCGCGCGTCACTAAAATAAAATGTGTCACGCACTATTATTATCGCACTCAACGAACTAACGGTCGCTAACATAAGGAAGAGTAACTTATACCTTGACGACGCGCTGTCTCGACTTAAAATCCGTCGCGACTTGACCCTACAAATAAATAATTTTTCGCGTCAAATTTCGGATGTTACAATACGCCCCTCCCGTTTATCCAAGAAACATATTGTCTACACATCTCACATCGCTCCTCGCATCTTTGGTTTTGTTTGCTTTGTTTATGTTCATACCCTGCATAGCGATAAACTTGACGCTCGCTCCCTCGGATGTGTTTTTGTGGGCTACTCTTCTATCACCAAAGGGTATGTGTTATCACCCTCCTACACGTCCCTATTACTGCATTGTTGATGTTACTTTTCATGACGGAGTCCTATTTTGGTCCTCATTAGGGGGAGATGAGTAGTACTATTGACAGGACCATTGACTTTCGTCTCCCGATTGTTGTTTCTCCCCATATTCCCCCTCCTCTTGCTCCTAGTTCACCCAGTACTGCTTTTGTTCCTCCCACTTTTATTCATCTTATATTATATACATACTCTCGCAAACCTCAGACCACTGAGAAAGTACCGTCCGTGGATGTTCCACCTATGCCAGTGCCCGCCACTACTCCAGATTCAGATGATGACCACCATGTTCCCCTCGCTCTTCTTAAAGGTAATATTGTGGCACCAAACATCTCATTGTCAATTACATTTCTTACCATAATCTTTCTCATGCTCACAGAGCTTTTATTTTATCTTTTTTCTCTATTGTGATTTCTAAGACCTGGCAGGAGGCTGTTCAGATATCAGACTAGAAACAGATTATGGAAAGAGATTTTTGCTTTAGAAAAGAATAGAACATGGCGGCTTGCAAGTCTTCCCCCCGGGAAGCGAACAGTTGGATCACGCTGGATTTTCTCTGCTCAGCAGAATCAAGATGGGGTGGTGGAGAGGCATAAAGCACGCTTGGTCACTCAAGGGTATACCCAAACCCAAGAAATTGACTGTCAAGAAATTTTGCCCATGTTGCAAAGATGAATTCTATTCGTGTGATCCTCTCTTGTGTTTCTTGTCTTAGGTGGGACTTACAACAACTTGATGTCAAAAATGCTTCCATGTATGGTGATTTAGAAGTAGAAGTCTACATGATTATCCCTTCTGGCTTTACCAAAGAATGGTTCAATGGAAAGGTATGTCATTTGCAGAAATCCTTATATGGCCTGAAATAGTCCCCTAGAGCCTGGTTTGGACGGTTTAACAAAGTCATGCTTCAACTAAGCTATACTCAAGGACAGGTTGATCATACTCTCTTTATCAAGAGGAGAGGAACTCAAATATCGATACTTATTGTATACATGGATGACATTATCATTATAGGAGATGACCTAGAGGGGATCATGTACTTGAAAGAATAATGGGGCAAAGAATTTGAAGTCAAAGATCTCAGAAAGTTGAAATACATCTTGGGAATTGAATTAGTGAGGTCTCGTTGGAGGATCATCATCTCTCAGATAATGTATACCGTTGATCTTCAGGAGGAAACTGGTACGCGTGGATGTGCTCCTGTGGATACACCTATTGAGGCTACTCACAAGATTGATGTTGATACTAGTAAGGAAAAAGTTGATGTTTTAAGGTACCAACGATTGGTTGGGAGACTCATATACTTATCTCATACTCGCTCTGATATTACGTATGTCAAGGGTGTTCTAAGTAGATTCATGCACTTTCCCACAATTCGTAATCAACAGACTGCATATCGGATATTGAGATACCTCAAGAAGTCTTTAGGACATGGGATTCTGTTCTTTGTAAACCAACCTTTGAAAATTGAAGTGTTTATAGATGCGGATTAGGCTGTTAGTCAAGATGATAGAAAGTCTACTACCGGGTATTGCTTATTTGTGGGTGGGAATCTTGTATCTTGGAAGAGCAAGAAACAGAATGTTGTTGCTCGCACATGTGCCGAAGCGGAGTATAGAGTTATGGCACAAGGAGTGTGTGAGGGGTTGTGGTTGAAGACAATTCTCCAAGATATGGGTCTCCAGGTGAACAAACCAGTTGCGACAACAAAGTTGTCATCAGTATTGCTCGCAATCTGGTTCAACATGATAGGACGAAACATGTTGAAGTTGACAGACATTTCATCAAAATCACCTAGACTGAAATATTTGTACACCGTTTGTGAATTCTTATGATCAACTCGTCGGTGTCTTCACCAAGGGGTTAAGCTATGACAACTTCAAGAACAATACAGTCAAGTTGGGGATGATTAATATATATTCTCAGCTTGAGTGGGAGAGTTGAATATACGCCTTTTTATTTCTAGATTTATTTTCCCACTGCTTATTTCACGTGATATGTCACGTGTATTGTATCATATATAAATGTATGTTTGCCCCGAATTAGGACAACTTAATGAAATTCCTCTCGATTCGACTTCGTCAAGGGTGATAAGCATACGAAATAAAACTAAGGTAGTGTGTAATCAACAGGTCTAGCATCAATTATATATGTGATTTCGCGAATTTAATGTAGCCAACTTTGTCTCATAAAAAATCATCAACCTATCAATTATAATCAAAGCAATCGGAGGTACATAATTTCTTTTCTAAAATGCATTTGACTCTTATTATATGTTTTACATAAAATAATTTAATGAAAGAAAATTTGAATAGTAATCAACTTGAGGGAATCTATGAGAATACTTAATTCTTTTGAAACTATATTTTAACTTATTTCAACAAAAAAGATTGTAGTTTAATTTCTTAATACTATTGTATGAAATAATTAAATATAATTTGATAACTGCAACTTGTATTTACTATAATAGAGTTGAAGTATATTGAAGTTAGAGTGGTTGAACCTCTTAATCTCTTTATTAACTCTGTAAAATTTAAAGCAAAACATCTTTATAAAATCTTATTATGCCTTAAAATAGTGGAAGTAAAATTAAATAATAAGAAACTTAAAACTAATATTTACATCATAGGTACCTACATAATCTATTTAGCCGGTTCACGCGAATTATTAGGGGCGGTGAGGCACCCTTCAAACACAATTGTGGGGCCTGCCTGTTTGGGGCGAAAGAGATAGCGATCATAGTGTCAAATAATGGGTAACCATTACTTCACACTAGTTTTCGGTAACAAAGTCACTCCCACGTATTGGCAGTGGAGGCAGAAATAGTTGGACTCTCTTTGGAGAATTTGCATCTAACATGGCCTTAAACTCTTTCAGTTCAACAACCTTCTTCTTTTTATCAGTCTTGTGAATTAGCATTTTTTAATGAATTTGTTAAACCACCGGCGCTAGGGGTGGAAATAGGCCAGGCGACCTATCAGGGGCCTGCGGCCTGGCCTGCCATCGGCCTGACTTGGCCTCGCCTATTTTCTATTTACCATAAAAAAAAAGATTGGGCTTGTTTTTAAAACAGGCCCAGGCCTCTATTATTAAAGCTTAGCCTGTAAGCCTGCAGGCCAGCCTATATTATTTTTAAATAATATAAATTTATTATACAAAATCAAATATTAATTAAATATAAATTAATTATATATACTGTTAGAAAAGCCTGCTTTAGGGCCCATCTAGGGGCCCAGTCTTCTCTTTTCTCTCTCTATTTGTATTAGTCCCACATCTTGGATTGGGATTTCTCTCTTCCTTCTTCTATATAAATGTATTCATACTTGTAATTAACAATTCAAGAAGTATATGCATGGTTTGGAGCTTTCTCTAAATGGTATCAGAGTCAGGTTCCCGACCTCGCGGCTTCACTTTCTAACCGCCCGGTTTGTTTTCCTCTCATGTATGCTTTCCTCTGCGACCTATTCCTCTACTCGTTCCGGCTAGCTGCCTTTCTACCCGCTGTTCTCTCCTCGGCTTGCCCCTTGCTAAACCGCTGCCCTCTCTCCTCTTCCTCCCTCCCTCCCTCCCGTGGATCCACCCCTCAGTGACTTTTATAGCCTCTCCTATCAACCCATGGGCCCCACTTCCCGCAGCCCTCTCTGTCTTCCTCTTCCCGCGCAGCCTCCTTCTGCGGCTTCTCTTGCCGCTTGCGGTTTACCTTTCTTGCAGCTTGAGTTCTTCCTCGCGGTCTCTCTCTCTAACCGCCCGAGTTCTTACTCGCGGGTTCTTGTCTTGCCGCTCGACTTCTTCCTCGCGGTTTCCTTTCTTGCCTGCGGTTTCCCCCTGTTTGACCGCCCAGCCCGCCTTCCTTCCTGTCTACAGCTTGCTTTGCAGCCTACCTCCTACCTGCTTGTCTTCGCGGGCTCATCTTCTGCGGACTGAGGGTCTGTCCGCGCCTCCCTTATCCGTGCGGCTTTTGCGGCCTACTCATTCTGCATCCGCTTCTCCTCTCCCTCTTCGTGGTTCCACCTTCATCAGGCTTCTTATAGCCATCTTCTGCTCTGACACGTGGGGCCCACCTCTCTTATCCGTCGCGGACTCTCCTTTTGTCCGTTGCGGTCTCCTTGCTGTTTTTCTTCAAAATCGCGGCCTCTTCTCTTGACCGCCGCGCGTTCCTAACCGCAGCGGGCTCGCGTGGTTGTTTTACTCGCGGTCTCGTGTCCTGACCGCTCGAGTTCCTTGCTCGCAGTATCTTGCTGCCCGCTGTGACCTTTCCTTTCCTCTACAAGTTCTCCTCTCTCTCCCTATCTGCGGCTGTCCCCCTGACCGTGCGGACTTCCCTTTCCGTTTTTTTGGTCGCGATCTGCCTAATCGCTGGTGTGACCGCGCGGACTGCTCCTTCTCGCTGTGGCCTGGTCTTTCTCGAGACGGCCTCCTTCCCGTTTTACCCTTTGTCGCCTCTCGACCCGCGAAGGCTATGTTTACTTTGGCCCGGTCTGTTTCTATCCGTCCGGTCTCGTTCCTTATTCGCTAGGTGTTAGCTTCTGCTGCGGACTTCTCCTTGCAACATGTTCGGCTGTCCTAAGGGCTCTGTGGTGTCTGTTTCCGATGGTGGTACCTCCTGCCTTGCTCACAGCTCATCCTGGATTTTGGATTCCGGGGCCTCTCACCACATTACATCACGGAAACCGCCGAAATATTTTCCCTCCGTGCATCACCAATTCATTACTGTTGCCAGTGGGGACACACTTCCCGTCTCTGGTGCTACAGATATTCACCTCACTCCCTCCATTACTCTTCGTTCTGCTCTTCATGTTCCGGGCTCTCTGTTCAACCTTCTCTCTATTGGCCGACTCACTGCTGACCTCGATTGTGCTGTTATTTTTTCTTCTAACTCATGTGTTGTGCAGGATCGCAAGACGCAAACCATCATTGGAAAGGGGCATCTGTCGAATGGTCTCTATATCCTTAACCCGTCTCCCCCAACGATGTTGTCGTCTATTAGCTCTGTTGACTGGCATCCACGTCTGGGTCATGCTCCTCTCAATATCCTCAAAAAATATCTCCCAGACATGTCCTTCCACGAGTTCACGTGTGAGTCGTGTATCTATGGGAAACGTCATCGCTCTACGTTCTCCCCACATCCTTCTCGGCGTCCTGCTCCCTTTGATCTTGTTCACTCCGATATTTGGGGCCCTTACAAAATTACAAGTGTTTTGGCTACCGTTACTTTGTCACATTTGTCGATGACTACTCTCGGGTGACCTGGTTGTATCTCTTTCGTGACCGCTCTGAATTACCCGGTGTATTCCGTACCTTTTTTATTGAAACTCGCAACCAGTTCTCCACAACCATTAAAACCCTCCGCACTGATAATGCCCGCGAATACACCAGTCATACCTTCTCCCACCTCTGTGCGAAGTTTGGGATCATCCATCAGACCTCCTGTGTCTATACCCCCCAACAAAATGGCGTTGCTGAACGCAAGAATCGACACCTGCTCGAAGTCACCCGCTCCCTTATGATTTAGATGAATGTTCCAAAATAATATTGGAATTTTGCGGTTTCAACCGCTTGCACTCTTATTAACCGTCTCCCTTCATCTATCCTCAATTTTGTGGTTCCCTTCAATCTCCTTTTTCCCTCCCAACCTCCATTCTCCATCACCCCACGCGTGTTTGGTTGTGTATGTTTTGTTCATCATCTTGGTCCGTCCACTGACAAACTTGCTCCCCGTGCCACTAAATATATGTTTGTGGGCTATTCTCGAACTCAGAAGGGCTACATTTGTTTTTCTCCCACGGATCGCAAGGTGGTTACTTCTGCTGATGTCACCTTCCTCGAACATCAGCCATATTACTCTCAATCTATCGACCCTCCTCTTCCGCCACCTCTCCTGCGACCTGTTATCCCCGTCAATTCCACCATCCCACCTCTACCTTCCCCACCCATCTCACCTAAACCACCTACACCACCAGTTATTCGTGTGTACACTCGACGTCCTCCCTCGTCTACTACCCTACGAGAGCTGCCCCGCTCTAATGATGCTTTGCCACCTGCGGATCCGACACCTGCTTCCACTGCCCACTCGATGGCCAACTTTGTCTCTCTTCACCGCCTTGCTCCGGAACTCCGTCAGAGTGCTCTCTCTTTATCCTCTATCTTCACCCCTAATTCTGTACAAGAGGCTCTTCACCACCCCGGATGGCGGGCGGCCATGGAAGATGAAATGAGGGCTCTCTGGGACAACCGAACTTGGTATCTGGTTCCTCTTCTTGCAGGTCAATCATGTTTTAGCTGCAAGTGGCTCTTTGTTATTAAACATACGGCGGATGGCACCGTTGAGCGTCTCAAGGCCCGCCTCGTGGCCCGGGGTTTGACTCAGCAACATGGCCTTGATTATGAGGAAACTTTATCTCCAGTGGCCAAATTGAACACTGTCCGAGTTCTTCTTTCCTTGGATGTTCACCGTCATTGGCCTCTTTATCAGCTGAATGTTAAGAACGTCTTCCTCAATGGTGATCTACAGGAGACTGTTTATATGCATCAACCTCCCGGGTTTGAGACCACAGGGGAGTCTCGGGTTTGTCATCTTCGGAAATCTATTTATGGTCTCAAACAGTCCCCGCGCGCTTGGTTTGACAAATTCAGCACGGTAGTCCGCAATATTGGCTTCACTAGGAGCTCGGCTGACTTCTCTCTCTTCACTCGACACCGGCCAACCGGAACAGTGATTCTACTTGTCTATGTTGACGATATCCTCATTACTGGCGACGATACTACAGGGATACAACATACCAAGCAACAGTTGAACTCCGCCTTTCAGACCAAAGATCTTGGTAACCTACGGTATTTTCTCGGGCTTGAGGTTGCACGACGGCCTGATGGTCTTGTATTATCCCAAAGGAAGTATTGTATGGACCTTCTTCATGATGCTGGCTATTCAGGATGCAAACCAACGGATACTCCAATGGACGCTAATCACAGGCTATCGGCTCATAGCTCTGACTCTGATAAGTTGCTTATGAATCCAGAATACTACAGACGCCTGGTTGGGAAACTGATCTACCTTACAGTTACTCGACTAGACATCTCTTTTGTCGTAGAAGTCGTGAGTCGATTTATGCATGCCCCGAGGACATCTCATCTTCAAGCTGTCGAGCGCATTCTTCGGTATCTCAAGAACGCTCCAGGACAATGGCTTGTATACAAGTCATCCACTTCTTTATCCCTTGTCGCATACTCTGACGCTGACTATGTCGGGTCCATTGATGATAGGCGTTCCACAACAGGTTTTTGTACCTACTTCGGTGGACATATCATAACCTGGAGTAGCAAGAAACAGAATGTGGTTGCTCGCTCTTCTGCTGAAGCTGAGTACCGCGCTATGGCTGCTGTTGTTTCCGAGTTGACCTGGCTTGAGAGCCTTCTGAGAGACTTGAGTGTTCGTCTTTCATCACCAGCGACCCTATTTTGTGACAGTCAAGCGGCAATTCATATTGCCAAGAATCCAGTCTTTCACGAACGCACAAAGCATATTGAAGTTGACTGTCACTTTATCCGAGAAAAGGTACAGGCAAAGAAGATAGATTTAGAGCATGTTCCTGTTGCAAGCCAAGTTGCTGACATCCTAACTAAAGCTCTCACCCTACCAGTTTTTATCCAAGCTTGGTGCCTACGACTTGTACGGTCTAGCTTGCGGGGGAGTGTTAGAAAAGCCTGCTTTAGGGCCCATCTGGGGGCCCATTCTTCTCTCTTCTCTCTCTCTATTTGTATTAGTCCCACATCTTGGATTGGGATTTCTCTCTTCCTTCTTCTTCTATATAAATGTATTCATACTTGTAATTAACAATTCAAGAAGTATATACAAGGTTTGGAGCTTTCTCTACATATACCTAATTACTAATCGTATATTAAGAGAGACTTTTGAAAAATAAATTACTAAATAGATCTAAGTAGCCGTACATGTTAGGCCAGGCCTACCAGTTTTACAAAATAGGTCAGGTCAGACCTACATTTTGGCCTACATCAGGCTAATAGGCCAGGCTCAGCCGCTTAGGCCCAAAAATACTAATGTAGGCCGAGCCTGTTTTCCATAAAGTCTGGCCTGGCCTGGCCTATTTCCACCCACCACACCCATTTTCCATTCTAAAACCCGGGTCACAGATGGAGAGGACGGGCCTATTATAAGGCACGAATGGACTGTCAGGGTATGCGATGTGAGACTAATCTTGACTTGCATTTTTTGGTTCATACTGGACTGTCCAACACACCTCATCGACGTGTACCTAACTCTGATACCATGTTAACCACCGCACCCATTTTCCATTCTAAGACCAGGGTTTTTGAATGGAAAATGGGTGTGGTGGTTTAACAGATTCCTTTATTTGTTATATCAAGTGCTAACTCAATATGATTTAGGTTCTGTTTGGGAAATTATTGTTGATGAGAAAGTAATTGTGGGAAACCAGTGGTGAGAATAGAGTTGTCAGAAAAGTTGTGATAAGAAAGTTGCAGATTGTTTACAGAATCTGAGATTTAGTGTTGTTTACAATGTGTTTGCCTTTAACTGGGAGATTGCTCATACATAATGTAAATATAATAAAAATATGTTAGTAAAAAAGAAATGTCCCACAAAGTTCAGAAAATAAAATTAAGCATTAATGTCCAAAGAGCTTTCATAAAATTCCATGCACATATGCTTCAGAGTATATGAATGTGTAATCAATATCGCAAGCACTAAATTTTGGGTCTACACGAGATTGATGCATGCGGATGAAGTTCTGCAATGTCATAGATGATTATGTTTATAGAAGATAGATCCTTCTTCTTCACTAATTTGAGGTGAGCCGTGTAAGTGCCAAACTCTATTTATGCAAGTCTTTTTTTTCAAAACTTTTAACAACAACAAATGCATACAAATGCCAGCTTCTCGAATAAACCTTAGAAAGCCTTTTTGGCTGAAGGAATTTTCCCAAACGCTATGCATACAAACAACCTATTATCAGCGGTTGTTGTGAGAATGGAGCTTCCTAAACCGCCAAAGTTGTCCTAGACAGAGGCTTAAACTTATGAACTATAATTTAAAAAGTACAATTAGAGATTCCAGACATCATAGTAATACAGGAATATTTTATAAATGTAAAATATATTAAACGATACAACGATTTTTCATACAGCGGTTAACATCAAATAAAAAATATTAAATTGGATGAAATACAGTACAAATATCTAGAATATATTTAGGCTTCGTTTGGGAGGACTTATTTTCACTGGTCAAGCGGTTACAACCGCATGAATCGGGTCTTAATTTTGGTCTGATTCATGCGGTTGTAGCCGCTTGACCGGTGAAAATAAGTCCCCCCAAACGGAGCCTTAGTATCCATTCCTATCATAATCAATTCGTGTTGAATGGACAACGCAATCTTTATGGGCGAAGGATCGGGCACAAGGATAATCACCATAATAGTACGAAGACTTCTCAGAAGAAACACTATGTGACCGAGTATAGACAAACTCGGATTCCTCAAATAGAGGAGGGGGGTGACGATGATACCTAGCCACAAAGAACTTATAGACTCTACTATTGCATATCAAAATAAATTTTGAACTTGGTGCTCTGCTACCAATTGATGCAGGACAAATCTATAGGAGATCGGAGAACGCTGCCCTAACCTTAAATGAATGCAAACAATCATGTGACAAATGTGAATAGAACAATTAACCAACTGAACAAAAGATGTGAATAAATGCGCACATGCAATAAGATGAACTAATGATGACTAACCCTAATGAGATGCTCATGAGTCACCATGCAAATAATTCTGACATGTAAATATATAAACAACAAAATTTAAAACTCGTGCATTAGATCATATTTAAGCACAAACATTTGAATTAGACATGCAAATGATGATTGCAAATTAATTAATAATATGCATGAATTTAAAACGCATAGTGAATAAGAGATGTATGTCTATGGAAAGCAAAATCATCCAAATACATTAGGGCAAGATATTAATAGTGTTAGAAAAGACTGTGTAAAGGCCCATTTATAAGGCCCATTTATTTCTTATTTTTAGTCCCACATCTTGGATTGGGATCTTCTCTCCCTACTCTCTTCCTATATAAATGTACTCATACTTGTAATTATTTATTCATTAAGTATATACAAGGTTGGAGGTTTCTCTATTTCTACATGGTATCAGAGCCACCGGTCTCCCTCTAACCGTCTGTTTGTTTGCTAACCGCCTGGTCACCCAACTGACCGCGCGGCCTGTTTTTCTCTCCTGCCCAAGCCGCCGCTTCCGGCGACCTGTTCCTTCCCGGGCGGCCTGTTCCTCTCTCTTCCCCTCTGCTCTCCCCTCCTCCTTCTCTTCTTCTCTCCCCCTTTTATAACCTTCTCTCACGTGGGGCCCACTCTTTCTCCCTTCTCTCTCCTGTCCGGTCTTCCTCTCTGACCGTGCGGTCTTCCCGTGTCTTCCCACTTCTCGCGGCTTCCTTCTCCCAGCCGCTGCGCCCTCTTCCCCGCGGCCTTCCTTGTCAAGCTGCCCGGCCTTCTTCTTCTGCTAGCCGCGCGGCTTCCTTCCGCTAGCCGACCGGCGTCTTTCTTCTCCAAGCCGCCCGGCCTCCCTTGTCTAGCCGCCCGGCTTTCTTCTTCTGCTCGACGCGAGGGTTCCCTTTGCTAGCCGCCCGGCTTCTTTCTTCTCCAAGCCGCCCGGTCTCCCTGGTCAAGCCGCCCGGCCTCTTTCTTCCCCAAGCCGCCCGGCCTCCCTTGTATAGCCGCCCGGCTTCCTTCTTCTGCTAGCTTGATGTCCTCTGACGCCTCTGCTGCTACTTCTGCTCCTCCAGCCCGTGAGGCCCTCCAGCCTCTGAACTACGCGATGAACTGCGCATTACTACTATCTCTTTGACGGGCAAACGGAATTTTGTTGAATGGGTCCACTCTGTTCGTCGTGTCCTGCAGACGAAGGGTCTTCTCCACCACTTGACTCGGGCTACCCCTGTTGTCCCGTCTGATGATTGGCTCAGGGATGACGGTCGGGTCCAGTCATGGCTCCTCAACTCTATGGACACCGAACCCTATCGGATGGCCATGTATCATGATACGGCCAAGGCCATGTGGGAAGAGCTCCACTCCTTTTACTCTGGGCAAAACAGTCTTCAGCACCTCTATGATATTATCTCCGGCCTCCAGAATCTTGCTCCTGGTTCTCCTAGCGACATGATTTCCTTTGTTGCTCAGGCCAAGACTCTTGCTGAGGCATGGATTCAACATCAGCCTCCTACCACGGATCTTGCTACTCAACGGGCCCAGAAAGAGGCCGTTACCATCGCAATGATGATGTCTCGGGTTCCGCCTCACCTGCACAGTGTTCGGGCCCAGATCCTCTCCTCCACCGCTACTCCGTCACTGTCTGACGTCTGCTCCATGCTACTTCGAGTTACGCCTCCTCTGGAGGCCCCTTCCGGCTCTGCCCCTGCTCTTCTCCAACAGCCTCTCCTTCCCACTCCACCTCCTACTCGTGGTTCTTCCACTCGGGGTGGCCGGCCTCCCTCCAGGGGTCGCGGCCGTGGTGGCCGCTCGTCTCTCACATGCACATATTGTGGTCGGGGTGGTCATCTGGAGGCCACCTGTTACAGCAAGCATGGGTTCCCTCCCCACCTCGCTGTCACTTCCTCTGATGCTCCTGCTCCTGCCCTGGCTCCGGCTTCCACTACTCAACATGATATTGATGAGCTCCGCACCCAACTCCATCAGCTACAGGGTGTTCTTAGCCGCTCCTCCGGCTCGGTTGCGACCTTTTCTGCGGAAGGTATAACCTGTCTCTCTCCCAGCCCTCACTGGATCGTTGATTCCGGTGCTACTCACCATATCACTTCCCAGAAGCCCTCCAAATATCTCCAGCTGGCTCACCCCCCGAGTATCACTGTGGCCAATGGTGACACCCTCCCGGTCTCTGGTGCTGCTGCCCTCCAACTTACCCCGGCCCTTTCTCTTCCCTCGGTTCTTCACGTTCCGGGCTCTCCTTTCAATTTGCTATCCGTTAGTCGCCTGACAAACGACCTTGATTGTTCAATAATTTTTTCTCCTTCTTCCTTTCTTATGCAGGACCGTCGCAGCCGGAGTATCATTGGTAGGGGGCAGCTGGTGAATGGGCTTTACCTCCTGGATACTCAACCCACTCTTCTATCCGCCGTCTCGTCTGTTGATTGGCACCGTCGCCTTGGCCATGCTCCTCTTCCGATTCTCAAGCGGGCTCTTCCTGATGTTCCATTACAGGAGTTTTCTTGTGAATCATGTATCTACGGCAAACACCACCGTTCTGTTTTTCCCCCTACTTGTACCCGGAGTAGTACTCCGTTATCATTAGTTCATTCTGATGTATGGGGTCCTTACAAGGTCCCTAGTATCTATGGTTATCGATATTTTGTCACTTTTATAGATGACTACTCGCGTACTACAAGGCTCTATTTAATGCATGATCGTACTGAGCTTACATCTGTCTTTCGTGCCTTTGTTACTGAAGTCCGTACACAGTTCGCCACCCCCCTCAAAATCCTCCGCACGGATAATGCTCGCGAATATACAGGGCGCGCCTTCTCCTCCATCTGCACCGAGTTTGGCATTATCCATCAAACTTTGTGTGCCTATACCCTCAACAAAATGGGGTGGCCGAATGCAAGAATCGTCATTTACTCGATGTTGCTCGCTCGCTCATGTTTCAAATGCAGGTTCCAATCGACTATTGGAATTTCGCCGTCTCCACCGCCTGTCATCTTATTAACCGGCTCCCGTCTTCTGTTCTTGATTTTGCCATTCCTCTCGACCTCCTCTATCCGACTACCAAACCCACCTCTCTACCTCTACGGGTCTTTGGGTGCGTCTGTTATGTTCATCTTCTTGGCCCTCCATTAGACAAACTCGCTGCTCGTGCGGCCAAATATATGTTTGTGGGATACTCCCGTACTCAAAAGGGGTATGTTTGCTACTCCCCTTCCACTGGCCGGACGGTTGTCTCCGCGGATGTCACCTTCTGCGAAGACCAGCCCTTTCACTCACCATCCTCCTCCCCGAGTTCCTCTCCTGCTCTGCCTCGCCCTGCGGTTCCCACGGCCCCTTCCTTTCTACCCTCCTCCTCTCTTCCTGCTCCCAAAGTTCCTCCACCCGTTATTCGTGTCTATACTCGTCGCGGCTCCAAGGATGGTTCCCTGCCTCAGCTCCCTGCTCCTAGTGACACTCCGGCGCCGGCGGATCCTGCTCCTGCTTCTACGGCTCATCCCCTCGCCAACTACGTCTCTCTCCACCGGCTCACTCCCCCTCTCTACGCCTTTGCCTCTTCTCTGTCCTCGATTTCTATTCCTAACACTGTGCAGGAGGCGCTTCGACACCCCGGCTGGCGGGCGGCCATGGAGGATGAAATGAGGGCTCTTTGGGCTAATCAGACTTGGGATCTCGTGTCCCTTCCTGCTGGCCAACACTGTGTCAGCTGCAAGTGGGTCTTTGTGGTCAAACATACCGCGGATGGGTCTGTTGAGCGTCTGAAGGCCCGCCTTGTGGCCCGGGGTTTTACTCAGCAACACGGCCTTGATTACGAGGAAACTTTCTCTCCCGTGGCCAAATTGAACACGGTCCGGGTTCTTATTTCCTTGGATATGCATCGTCATTGGCCTCTCTATCAGCTGGATGTGAAGAACGCCTTTCTCAATGGCGATCTCCAGGAAACTGTTTATATGCATCAACCACCCGGGTTTGAGACCACGGGGGAGTCTCGGGTGTGTCATCTTCGCAAATCAATTTATGGTCTCAAACAGTCCCCGCGTGCTTGGTTTGACAAATTCAGCAAGGTGGTCCGCGATATTAACTTTACTAGGAGCTCGGCTGACTTCTCCCTCTTCACTCGACACAAGCCAACCGGAACTGTGATTCTACTTGTTTATGTTGACGATATCCTCATCACTGGAGATGACACTACAGGAATACAACATATCAAGCAACAATTGAACTCCGCCTTTCAGACCAAAGACCTTGGTAACCTACGGTATTTTCTTGGGCTTGAGGTTGCACGACGGCCTGATGGCCTTGTATTATCTCAAAGGAAGTATTGTATGGATCTTCTTCATGATGCTGGTTATTCGGGATGCAAACCTACGGATACTCCAATGGATGCTAATCACAGGCTCTCAGCCCATAGTTCTGACTCTGATAAGCTACTTACAAATCTGGAATACTACAGACGTCTGGTTGGGAAACTGATCTACCTCACAGTTACTCGACCAGACATCTCCTTTGCCGTAGGAATCGTGAGCCGATTTATGCATGCTCCTAGGACATCTCATCTTCAAGCTGTCGAGCGCATTCTTCGGTATCTCAAGAACGCTCCCGGACAAGGCCTTCTGTACAAGCCATCCACATCAATATCCCTCGTTGCATACTCGGACGCTGACTATGCAGGATCTGTTGATGATAGGCGCTCTACATCTAGTTTCTGTACCTACTTTGGTGGTCATCTCATAACCTGGCGTAGCAAGAAACAGAATGTGGTTGCTAGATCTTCTGCTGAAGCTGAGTACCGGGCCATGGCTTCGGTAGTGTCCGAGTTAACATGGTTGGAGAGTCTTCTGGGAGATTTGGGTGTCCGTCTCTCATCACCGGCAATCCTATTTTGTGATAGTCAAGCAGCAATACATATTGCCAAGAACCCGGTATTTCACGAACGCACAAAGCATATTGAAGTTGACTGTCACTTTATTCGGGAAAAAATTCAGTTAAAGAAGGTAGACCTGGAGCATGTTTCTGCTACAAATCAAGTTGCCGATATTCTGACCAAAGCTCTCTCCAGACCATTATACTACCAGTTTTTATCCAAGCTTGGCGCCTACGATTTGTACGCTCCAGCTTGCGGGGGAGTGTTAGAAAAGACTGTGTAAAGGCCCATTTATAAGGCCCATTTATTTCTTATTTTTAGTCCCACATCTTGGATTGGGATCTTCTCTCCCTACTCTCTTCCTATATAAATGTACTCATACTTGTAATTATTTATTCATTAAGTATATACAAGGTTGGAGGTTTCTCTATTTCTACAAATAGCAACAAATGACTACAATGTAAGAAATGAAAACTGAAATATAAAAACTCACCCAAAAATCAGCATTAGTGGCGGAGGAGGTGGCAGTGGCTATCTCGGATGACAAGGGGGCTCTAGGGGTGATTATTTAGTGGTTGTAAGGGGACTGAAAGGGGTTTTGGGTGCTGTCGTGGATTGGGGGGGTTGGGTTGTAGGGGTGATAAAGTGGGTAAAGGACGGCTGGAGAGGCACCGAACAGGCCTAGCCTGGTTGAATCACAGGTAGGGGAAACTGAGAAGTGGGGCGACGGCTATATTGAGGGGGTTGTAGTGTTTAGGAGCTTTGGCAACGGTTGTGGGGCTTGTGGAGGGTGTAGGAGGCGGCGGCAGAGCCTCACATGACTGGGAGAGGTGGTGTTGGGCCTCACGGTCCTGGAGGACACAACGGGGATTGGAGGAGGCGCGGCGGTTCGACGAGCTCCAGAACTGAAGAGGAGAGGGTGGAATTGAGGTTGGGGGTTCGGGAAAGGTCGGCGGATATGAAGGAGGGGGCAGGAAGCGAAGTTGAGGGTATCGATACCATCAGAGACTGGACCAAACAACGTTGGCACTGCGTGGCATCCTCGGCATCGCACCAAGAAGGAAGACCGAGTGACTGCGTGTAGGAAGCCCAAACTTTTGGTCCCTAATACCCTAGCATATGAAATATAAGCAGAGTATAGGTTAAATTATTTGGCAGCCTTAAACGTACCATAGGTTAACTTAATGTAAATCCCAAAATACAAGTCCAAAAATATATAAAAAATCGCGACGAATGCGATGGCGGTTTCTGATAGTCAATGTGATGTCCAATAATCACCGATCTCATAAATTGCTCAAATGTGGCGCTATCGATCTCCATCACAGTCCCATTGCAATCATATTAGATTCATCACTACTTATGTACTTCATGACTTTTCGGTTGTTGCAAAATTTTCATAAGGCACTTCTCCATTTTTATCATCCAAACTTAAATCAAAAACTTAATTCCTCAAATATATTAAAATCTTACAGGCTTAAATCTACCATCCATAGGTATTCCTCTATCACAGCACTAAACTAGCCTATCATACAATCAATTTTTGTTGTATTAAAATTATATCCACTATTTTGGAAACAATTTCTCCGCTGTTTTGATTTTACACTTAAATCAAAATTTTCTTATATCATTTGTAAAAGAAATACATCAATTCACCTCACTTGAAATATCCTTCATAAGAATCTTCATAAATAGTGCAAATAGACTCAACAAGGGCCTTGGTATAATCAAATTGTAACATTAGAAACTCTTTGGTGACCCCACGACTACTAATATTTAATGCATCAGAATGAATAGCTTTAAGAATAACTACTAATATTTAATGTTTCAGGATTACTATCATTAAGAACAACAACCATGTAGTATTTCAGATGCCTTCTCAACATCAACAAAAAACAAATAAAGATAATTTGTACGCACTCAAAACTGATGTAAATTTCAATATGATATTCCAATACTCCCTGCCATAATTATATTGTATGACTCATTAATTTCCTTCTTCTATAGTTAGCACAATCTTTAGCATAAGGAAAACAACAAAGTTTAACAAACTTTTGAAAGAGTAAAGAAGATTAAAGTTACCTAAATAATGTAACATTAGAAACTTTTTGCCTTTTTTGGTGACCCCACGACTACAAATATTAAATGCTTCAGAATTAGTATCTTTAAGAATAACTACTAATATTTAGTGCTTCAGGATAACTATCTTTAAGAACTAACTCGTAGTATTTCCCGTGCCTTCTCAACATCAACAAGAACCAAATAAAGATAATTTATCCGCACTCAAAACTGATGTAAATTTCAATATAATATTCCATCACTCCCTGCCATAATTATATTGCATGACTCATTAATTTCCTTCTTCTATAGTTAGCACAACCTTTAGCATAGGAAAACAGCAAAGTTTAACACAAACTTTTGAAAGAGTGAATATGATTAAAGTTACCTAAATAATGTATGAACAACTTCTGGACTGCTGATGAACTCAAACTTTGGGAAGCACAAAGTTGAAAGCAATGATAGATTGTAAGTGGCTGCATAAGCATATACTAAAACTTAGGTAATAGTATACGAGTTGGAGTGAAAATTTTGATAATAAAAATAAGAACTTTCAGATTACTTTGACAAAGATTGTGCAAAAATAGCACGTCATGCAGCACCAGCATGAATGAATGGAGAATCCAAACAAATAATGCCAATGATGATAAATGTAGATATTTAATGAAATACAAATTAACTAAGGAAGTTTAAAGGGACTCGTTTGGTTTGGTTGTATTTTCTAATATTGTGCAAGGAACCAAGCTATTAATACAAGACTCTGTTACGGATCCTCCGTTGGTTATTTGGTTAAATATGATTATTTCACGCCTTAATGTATCAAGTCATGTTGCGTCGAGTCAAGTTATGTGCATCGTAGTTTTATGCGTATTTATATTTCACATATCTTATTATGTTCGGGTATTTACGTCTGTTCCATTAGGGGCCTTATATATGGAGGTCATGAAAGGTAATGAAAGCAACAAAAAGATTGAGAAACCTTCTACAAGTCTCCCTTCTAGGCCTTCCCCTCATCCCCTAAACTTCTTCTCTCCCTCCTCCACCCTCTAAAGGTTCGTCTTCTCCCATCTCTCTGTCACTTCTAGGGCTTGCCCACTTGTATCCCCGCCACCAACGATCCGTCAAAAGAGTTCATAACAACTTAGTATCAGAGGATTCCTTCCTCCCCCATACGACAGAGCCGTTGTTGTTCCCCCTGATTCCAGCAAGTCGTTGATGTTTTCCCCATCGCCGTCAAGCCCGACCCACATAACATCGCCTGGCACCGCTTCCGCAACCTCCATTCCATTCTAGTTGCCACTTCGTCAAACCCTCAGCTTCTTCAACGTCTTCCCCGATAGACACCATTCAACAATCGCTTGGCCTTTTCTTCGTCGATGATTTGCTGACCTACTCCTGAGTCGTACACCTCCTTTTCATCCTCTTTGCGTCGATTCTATCAGTGACAGCGCCGACTTCACCACCTGTGTGGGATCCACAAACGACTTCCACTCCGCCTGCCATCTCACGCCTCAACATGCGTCCAAACTCAACTTGATATAGGAGGGACTTTCCTCCCCTCCGCCCAACTTTTGTTCTGTCGATCCAACAACCACACGTTAACTTCTAGCAGCCACACCGCT
The DNA here is from genome assembly GCA_039583875.1 of Platanthera guangdongensis. NCBI lineage: Eukaryota > Viridiplantae > Streptophyta > Magnoliopsida > Asparagales > Orchidaceae > Platanthera > Platanthera guangdongensis. The sequence goes on from CM077164.1 coordinate 63,516,742, forward strand.
CTTCCTCCAGCCGATCCACGCAACTCTCTCCCCCACAACAAGCATCGACATCCAAAAAGCAAGGCCACAACTTCACGTCATTGTTTCCACGATCGCCCCATCCTCATCCATGTAGCAACCCAGAGATCGGCACCTCCCTTTGTTGTTTCGATCCACGGTTGTGCCTCTTCCGTCGTTTCTGGCGCTTCTGGTGCCATTTGTCATCCCCGTGCAATATCCCCCCATCGTAGTGGGATCGTCTCCTTTGCTTGAACCCCAACGGGATCTTCTCTTTCCCCCCAGCGATCAAAGTTTGTTGCTTCTTCACCAAGGCCAGCTCCCAGTGGTCGAACCTTCTCCTCTTCCGCTACAAGCACCGCATCCAGCCACTTCGCCTGCCATCTCACACCGCAGCACACGACCCCGCATGTTGCTCTATCTCATCGAGCCCATGTAATCAACCCACCTTGTTTCCTACTGTATTGAGCGCCATCCCTCCTACTTGATCCCCATGCGGTTCACTCCCTGCCTACTTGATCCCCATGTGGTTCACTCCCTGCCTAATTGATTGATTATTTTTAATTAATTATTATATTGAATTAATTGAGTGGTTAATTAATTAAGATGTGTGGACTATTCTCAATCGCTGACAAATACTAGCTCAGCTTGACAGTTTTGAAGCGCGGTTCAACCGCAGGTGCGACGAGCTCCAAACTCAACTTGTCGAGCGTCGCGGCTCGCCTCACCACGCGAGCGGCTATTCTATCACTCTATCACCTCATCCTCAATCTGTCGTCGCGCCACGGATCTCACTGCTGGTTATCCAGTCGTCGCTTTTGATGTGACCGGACCCATTCGACCTCCCCCAGATACTGCTCTCGCCAGCCCCACCACCGACTCGCCTGGTGCAATCGTCATTGTCGTCGACCGCTGATGTACAACCTCTCCACGGTGGTAGTCCTTCTGCCGCTTCCGCCTCCTCTCTGGTCACCCGCTCTGTCGTCCCCCACTCTATCCGCCCCCACTATATCCGCCCCCGCTCTGCGGCCTCCGACCATCTCGTTGCCCCCCATTGGTTCTTGCTCTGTCGTCCCATGCCTTGTTGCTTCCACTGGCCCATGCATTGATGCTTCCACCGGCCACATGCCATCCAATGCTCTGTAGATCCCGACGGATCCGTTCCTGCTGTCAAACGTCGTTCCTCCGACAATCTTGCTACTACTGCTCACCCCTGCTCCGCCAGACCCACCAGACACATTCTGTCCGCCGCTCGTTGCTCTGAGGGGGGCGCGGCTCCTCGCTGAAGCCATCGCCGACGTGATGCACCACCAGGCGTTGTTTTGGCGCAAAATTAAGGAGTCGGAGGATTCGATCATCCGACTAGAGTTTGAGTTTGAGGGCAAGCTTGATGTTAAGGGAGGAGATGTCATGGATCCTTTGTCGGTTATTTAGCTAAATATTATTATTTCACGTTTTTATCTATCAAGTTATGTTGCGTCGAGTCATGTGCGTTGTAGTTTTATGTGTTTATATATCACATATTTTTTTATGTTCAGGTATTTATGTTTGTGCCTATATGCAGGCCATGCCATATAATCAAAGCAATAAAAAAGAATGAGAAACCTTCTTCAAGTCTCCCTTCTAGGGCTTCCTTTCTTCCCTTAAACTTCTTCTCTCCTTCCTCCACACTCTAGGATTTCATCTCCTCTCATCTCCTCTGTCATTTCTAGGGCTTTCCCCCTTGTATCTCTACCTCCAATGATTCGTCAACAGAAGCCCATTAGAGACTCCTTGACCCTCATTTGGGGTAATAAGTGTTTTCTCTCTCAAAGTAGGTTTTCACATAGTATAGGAACCCTTTGGGAGAAAAGACATGAAAGGTGATTTGACTTGTGCCTCAACTAGTCATGAGTAGGCTTCCTATGATAGATGGTCGCATCAGTACAGTCAACGAAAACCTAGATCTCCCTGTCAGCAAAATCTTTGATCGACGATGACTTTGCCAGGTAATCGAAAGACCTCGATGTCTATATCGATGAAATCATCAATCGACGAAGACGTCAACTCCATCCGGTTCGGTGATTGATGACGATGCTTGCCTTTAGTCATGCAGATTACGCCTGTTTAGGATTCTGCTAGGTCCAACTACCTTCCAGATTGCTTTGCTAACAACGCCTTCTGATTACATTGATTCTAACGATCTTACAGATCCTTTCAACCCAACTTAGTAAGTAGTCCCCTTGTGTCATTTCCCCTTGTGTCGTAAAATGGTTTTTATGATCCAAGTTTGTAAATATTGGATATCAGTATCATATCATTTTGGATTTAAAATGACGAATTAGATTTTAAAATGTCGAATAGATACGTGTTAGGAATATTTTAAAATGTCGGATTTTCAAATCTCATAAATAAAAATATACATTAAGTATACTTAAATGTTCTAAAGTTAAAATTGGTATAACAATTTAACAAGTAATGAGTCATATATACCAAAATAAATTCAAAGTATTTAAAATAAAATATTAACAATGCACTATGAGTTTATGAGTACTCTCCATGTAATTTAAAATAGCTGCAAGAGATGCATTGTGAAATATACTTAATGTTATATACTAGTTTTACTTAGAAAATAATAAATTTTACAAGAAGGGGAGCCTTGGCGCAACGGTCGAGGTGTTGTCATGTGACCTTGAGATCACGGGTTTAAGTCCTCGAAGCAGCCTCTTGCAAAAATGCATGGTAAGGTTTGCCTTCATTTCACCCTTGTGGTGGGACCCTTCCCTGAACCCTCGTTGCGTGGGGATGCCTTTGTGCATTGGGCTGCCCTTTTTAATAGTAGATTTTACAAGTAAAAAAATTAAAATATATATATCTTTTATTGATTATAAATTTAATCATAATGGATAAAACTATGTTAAAAGCATTAAAATCATTAATTAATAAGTGTGTTGTAAGAATAACACGTGCAATGAGAATGAAATAGTAATTAGTCTAACCAATTTAGGGCTTCGAGCATATATAATGCAATACATAGTGGAGATTTAAGCATATATAATGCTAACATGACCTAAAATGAAATAGCGGACGATATCATTAAAAGTCATGTTGGCCGATATGTAAGACCCGCTCACACCCACTCCACTCACTTCTTCCGATCCACGGCTCCTCAATCATTGCTAGTATTATGTTGCACACAAATCAATGTATCTCCTCCAGATTATATACAATGGCACCATTATCAAAATCCTGACAAATTTGGAACCCGATCTTAGGGACAAGGCTGATTTTCTAGTCAGGTATATTAATAAAGATATGCATGGTAAGATGAGCACTTATGACGTCAAAGAATTCAAAGCCATTGTGACAAGCTTGCACTTTAATTAATAATGTTATTTAGAGTTTTTCTTTAGTGATCATCGTGTGTGTTTGTCTTGCAGTAGGGTCTCCATCTATATAAGGAGACACTAGTTTGAGAGTTTAGATTATCATGAATATTAGATGTTAAGCTCTCTTCGGAGGGAAGGATTCCTAGAGAGATCCTGCCCACAAAAGTTTGGATAGCAAGCATCTCTCGGTATTATGTATTCATTGTTCCTCATTAATCCAACATAGTTCATTCTTCAATAGCCCGTAGCTATCAGACTATGTGATACATTAACACTTTATTCAATAGGGTTGTTCAATTACAAGGCATAAGACCCCTATTTATGGAAATATGGTTACAAGAAAATTTCAAAACCTAGTACTATACTTCTATCCAAATTAAATTAATCATATTATTAAAAAGAACTCAAATTAATAATTATCAAAATGATATATTTTTACTCAAATAATAATAATAATACTATCCAAAGGAAATTTGTTACGAAGATGGAAAAGGGAACTAGGGAAGGGACGAGGACACAACGCATAAGCCGACTTCGTGCCAAGATGGCGTGGACACATATCTCAACTCAATGACAAACGTTCGCTAGTTGGGCGCACAAGTGTAGTGCAGCCATCAGCCTTATCTTTTATTATCACACGTGTATTTCGGATTGTGGGTTATTTATCGTTTGTCATTACATACTTAAGAATGAGGCGCTATATTTATATTATTCTATAAAGGAAAAATATTCTTTGGTGCAACATTTTTAATACCCACTTTACCCCTCATCTTTTAATTTATTGACTACCGTTTCTCATATTCATTTAAAAAAATCAAAATTAATTACCCATATACGTAATTTACTAAATCCCGTCCAAATAATTAATCTCCCGCCGACTTCCTTCAGCCAAGTCTTCCTGATTCTGCTGTTCCGCACAGCTTCCCAGCCTTCACACTTCAATGAATTCAGGGCCTGCGCGACCCCGCATTCACGCTCCACTCAATCAGCGAAAGGAAGCTCGTCGTCAAGGGCATCTCCATGACTCCATTTGATCCTTCATCACGCATCGCTGCCACCTCTTGGACTCCGACATTGCATTTCTCGCTTTTTCTCAGGGAAAGAAACTCGGCGATTCCTTGATACCATCGCTCTCAAATCGCAAGCCCAGACGCCGACCTTCCCAGTAGGTTTCGAAAGTGGAAAATGTCATCGTTCGCCTGGGGAGAGCTCTTTATTGTTCGTCTTGGGAGATGGCAATCAGGTCTGTCCATGGTTTTTTTCTTTCTTCGGCTCTATCAATCTTTCATTTCTTCCCGTTTTATTTTTTTTTCTTATTTTCGTTTTCTCAAACCTAGCCTTCACACATTTCCTCTCCCACTCAATCTCCTCATTTAGGTTTTTTTTTAGGATTCACACTCTTCCTCTCCTACTAAAGCATAAATTTTTTTTGCTAAACCCCAAATTATACATTTTTGTTGAGTAATGAGAATCCACACATATAAATAGAAGATGATTATATTTTCAAATAACCGTGAAGATTGAAAAAAAAACATAGGTGATTTCAGAGAGTTCTCTCAGTGGAAAGCAAAAATAGAACTGGAATTTGAGCTCCAGTCACCATTGAGTGAACTGGATGATTTGATGAAGGCCTCAAAAGCAGTGAGTTCTCTCTCAATGGAAGGCATTTCATCGCAAGGGAGGAGTTCATTAATGAAATTACAGATGTGGGTGTTGAGATGCATTGGTTACCTATTCTCCGCCTGGCCATCGACGACATGGTAAGTTCTTAAATCATCGATGTTACTATGTTTTATTATCATCTTCAAGTTTAAATTTCATCAATTATATTAATTCAAGTTCTCTGCAGTAGGCTAAATTTATCTGCAGCTACATGCCAATTTATTTGACAGCTATGCTCTGTTTGGGAGAGCAAGGCTGTGTGAAACTGTGATAGAACAGGAGATAATTGAAGCAATTCTAGATTGTTTGTTTATACACTCAATGGGGTTCATCTGAATTTCATCTGGTTTGCTATATGGTTCTCCGATCCAGGCTTCTTTAAGTTTTAATTTTTTTCTGCTATGGACTTTTCAGACTTACGAAATTGATGGAAATATGCCTCACAAAAAATAATATAAAACAACATAAAAAATCCTCCAATAGAAAATAAAATAAAATAAAATAAAAACTGTAAATTGGTTCTAAATCTCTAATTCTATCTGTAACCCGCCGAAGGCCGCCGAAGGCCGCCGAAGGCCGCCGAAGGCCGCCGAAGGCCGCCGAAGGCCGCCGAAGGCCGCCGAAGGCCGCCGAAGGCCGCCGCCCGCCGCCGAAGGCCGCCGAAGGCCGCCGAAGGCCGCCGCCCGCGCCGAAGGCCGCCGCCCGCGCCGAAGGCCGCCGCCCCTGCCAAACGTCGTCGTCCACGATGAAGGGCGCCGCCCACGACGAACGATGTTGCCCACGTCGAAGGCCACCACCCACGCCGAACGTCGCCGCCCCAACCAAATGTCGCCTCCCCCGCCGGATGTCGCCGCCGCCGCCCCCGCCGAATGCCGCCGCCCACGACCAATATCGTCATCCACAAACAATGCCGCCACCAACGAAAATGTCTTCGCTCCCAACCAATATTGTGGTCCACGACCAATCTCGCCTTGGATAGGCACGAGGACCGCAACGTTGCGATCAGGGTACTGTCGCGGTTGGCCATAAGGGAGGAGCCCCGTGTCTGTCACTCGCAATCCTATATGTATCTTTCATTTGAGGTTTCTTGGGATGATAAAGAAAAGGAACATAATGGGTTTTCCTCTTCTCCTCTCCCCTTTTCCTTCTCCCTTTCTTCCCTTTCCCTCATCTATCTTGGAACCCCCGACTCCATAAAATTTGATATGAACTGCCGATATTTTTGCCGCCCAAAGTATTCTTTCCACCGACCTATGATGTTCGCTACGCTCACGTATCAGGCACATTTTGTCCATGCAGCCCATGACCGACGCTATCTCCCTCGGATTGACGCCTTGTGCTCGTCCACATCTCCCTTTGATTGTGCTCGGCTACTTCCGCACCAGTCCGACTACTTTCGTGTCCATTCAGCGGCCACTTCCTGTGACCGATCGGCCGATTCCTGCGACCGACTAATCGGCCAATTTTTGTGATGCTACAGCGCATGTTCGACCTCTCCCGCACATTCCGACTCCCGTTGACCAGGCCCTCCCAGTAACATCGTTAGTTCCAGGTAGCTTGTGTTCGATCTTGTACGCCTGACAGCGCCTCCAATGCTCGTTCGGTCGTGCAGCGCCCTTCCTCTCGCGTGCATCCCCCGGCTCTACTCTATGGCGCGCTCCGACACACCAGCGCCTCAGCCTATGGATCCGGCCATCTCCTGCCGTCGTAACGCTCATGAGGCGGTCATTGCCTCGCTCCAATCCCTAATGTAGTGAATGGATGCTAAGTTTGATGCCCTCCTGCCCGACAGATTGAGTGCTTCATCGTCCTCCTACGCGGAGTCACCAACGCATCTTGAAGCACACTCAAACCCTCCTCGAGACCCTACCCCACCGTAGGCGGGCTTTCCACCACCACTTCGTTTGTCCGACGTCCCTTCTTTCAACAACACTAACCCCGTAGAATGGATTGCCCGTGAGGAACATTTTTTTAACATTCATTTGACTCCGGAGTCACAAAAGGTTATTACGACTCTCATCGGCATGGAGGGATCAGCCCTTCATTGGGTCGTTGACTATAATAACCCCATCCTCCACTAAGATGTTCGTTATTCAGGGACAACAGTTGAAATTTGCGTGGTGTCCGCCAATCAGGCTTCCTTGACACTACATTGATGAGTTCATTGCCTTGGCGTTGCAAGTTTCAGGCTTAGCGTCAGATCACAACTTGGGCTTTTTCATGCAGGGGCTCCTCCCTCACATCTGATCCCACCTTCGCACCCACGACTCCAAGACGATTAATGATGTTATGGACCTAGACTGCTTGGTGGAAGTGAATTTCAAGGTCATCTTCATCAATATCGACCATCCAGTGGGGAGTTCTACGCCCTCATCGCTTGCCTACGCTCGCCCCACCCTTTCGTCCACCACCCAAATGCATATTGTGGCTCGAACCAACTCATGGACACCCTGGCCAACGAACGGACCCTGGATGACCAACCACGAGTATCACAATCTTCGCACAAGGGGCCTCCATTTTCATTGTAAGTAACCCTACTCCCCGACTCATGACTGTCCAAAGAAATAGCTCTGCATCACCATTGGCGAGGACCTGGAAATCACCCTTGGGGATTTTGAAGCCCTAGAGGGTCACCTGCTGCCATGAGCTCCTTGCACATATGCATCGTCTCAAACTTGTGTTCTGCAATGGGTGGTAGTCATGGTACCTCTGGCCCCTCACTATGACACTCCCTTGTTCCCTGGCTAGCACTCCATGACTGATGATTTATAGTGGGGCCAACCTAAATTTCATCTCCCCATGCCTGGCGATACAGCTCGATATTCGCTCGTCTCCTTCTTCTCCTCTTGTTGTTTGCTTGGGCAGTAACCGTTGCACTACCACTGGGGGCCTCTGTATGGACCTGCACATGACTGTTGGCCCATGCCCTCTCGCTGCTAATTTCTACTCTTTTGAGTTCGGTGGTCTTGACGTCATACTCGACATCGCATGGTTTCGTACACTCGGAGATGTGCATATCAACTGAGCCCGCATGACGATGCGCTTTTCTCAAGCGGGAGTTTTTTTCCTCTTAGCAGGGGAGTTGCCCTTTTCCCATCTGTTGTTGACCCATCTTCCTCAGCAGCATGCGTTGGTAGATTCTGCCACATATTTGTGGCGTGATGTCGAGCCGACCCACCCGGCCGCACCTCCACCATCCCAACTACAGTGCGTCTCGGCAGTTGCTTCTTCCTTGAGGACAAGACAAATTTTTGAGAGGGAGACATTGTTACGAAGACGGAAAAGGGCAAGAGGCGAGGACATGACGCATAAGTCAACGTCGGGGCCAAGGCGGCATAGACATAGATCCTAACTCGACAACGGACGTTCGTTAGTAGGGCGCACGGGTGTAGTGCAGTCACCATCCTTATCTTTTATTATGGCATGTGTATTTCGGGACATAGGTTATTAATCGTGTGTCCTTGCATACATTAGAATGAGACATTATATAAGCCTATATCTATCTTTCATTTGAGGTATCTTGGGGTGATAATTTAAAAGGAATCCGGGGTTTTCCTCTCCTCCTCTCCGCTTTCCCTTCTCCTCTTCTCTCATTTTCCCCTTTTCTCTATCTTCTCCTCCTCTGTATCTTGAAAGCCCTGGCTACGTAAGAAAATTCTTTAGTAAGCTAAAAATTAAATATTTAAATTCCTAATAAACTTTGTTTTAAATATATGAACTACTCATCTTGTGCAACATTTTCTACCTAACACAAAGGTTCTGGTGTAAACTCTGCACCCCTAATGCGACTCTACTGGAGGAAGAAAGGACTTCATTAAATGAAGAACTATAACAAATGTTCAACTTTTGTTGGAAAATAAGTACAGATATTGGCAAGCTAAAAATAGAAGGATTTGAGGAATAAGTAAAAAAAATCAGCTTTATAGATATTGAATTTCCTGAATTCGGGATAAAATAAAATTTAGGATCTGCTACAGAGATGAAACAAGGATGCGAGATACATACCCAGTGAAGTAACAACACAGCTGGTGAATTAAATGGCAGTCCTCTCCACTTGTAATAATCCTCCCAACTTCCCAGACAAGTTGATATGGGGCTTCTTGGTTCTGCAAGATTCAGATATGGATGTAACTAATCATGAGTATGCTTGTTAGATTGGAAAATAATGACAAGGAACATTAATCCTACCACTGCAAGGGCATAAAGAAGTTGGAAGGCTCCATCCATCAATAAGACTGTCAACAAAAACATTAATTTAAGAATGGAGTATAATACTTTTAAACAAGCACATGCAACTCTATGCAACCTCTAAACAAAAAGATAAATTTTGTTTTGTATTTAGAAATTAGTTGATGTTTTTTCTTAATTGATATTGGAGATTCCAGGGAAAAACACAATTACAAGTCAGTATACTCATAGTTATTTTACTGGTCACGAATAACTGGTCAATGGTGGGAAAAAGAGATGATAGATAAGATTTCCAAATGATATCACTGATTGACAGATAATAATACCGTTTTTCTAACATAAAACAAGAGAGAAAATTCATATTGTCCTGCTCAAGAGGAAATGATAGAATAAACCTTGAATTCCTATCCAAAGAATCTTCCATAGACCGACAACTGCATTCAAATTTCCACAATGGCTTACGGTGGAGACCACTCGAGGTAAAAAAGGAGCATCTTGTCAATTGCTCTCCACATCCCTGATAAACCACTGAAAGCATGCAATCAGAATTAATTTTAACACCTCAATAACAGTTTAAATCAGTGAAAATATACAGGATACAATGAGGAAAAGAAACAACAAAACAAAACAACACTCAAGCCTTTATCCCGCCATAGTATGGAATGAGGAAATGAAAATTTGCAAAAAAATAAATTAAGCGAACAAAGAGGTTTTGTGTCCATTCCATGCAACGAAGTTCAAAAACTAATCCATATTGAATAAATATATAAATATACATTAAAGTTCCCTTACAAATACCCTATCATAACTAAGAGACGCAAGAAAGCTTTAATACATGAACAAGAGATTGAGAAATAAGTGTTTCTATTTATTTTTCAAAATGTTGTGCTTATTATAACTTATTAGTTAAGTGAAGCTTCTGAATAGAATAATACAGATTATAATTCAAAATAAACAGATAATTTATTTTTATTATAAGACGTGTCCATAAAACATCAAAATTATATATGAATTTTTAGATGAATTGCGTTGGTTCTTCATGTTGTACCGTCAGTTATATAAGATTAATTTAACCCAACTGATATCCTTGGGTATGGGGCTATGGGCTTATAGGCGTGCTTCAGTAGAACCTATTTATGTGAATCACAATCCTCTAGTTCACTCTTTATGCATGTTTTATTTGATTTCCTCTAGTTCACTCTAGTCCAGCTCGTGAGGCTAAGATTTGCTTCGAATCTTGGGGTTTTGTTATATTTAATGTGGGGAGATTATAATATACTCTTTGATACTACATTTTGCTTAACTCCATTTATTTTATTGACTATGTTCTCCAGAATTTTTTTATTTCTTGGTCAAACCTCTATTTTTATGTCTCTTTGTTTTTTTAAAGATTAGTTGTAGACCCTTCTTTTCCTTTGCCAATCCCAACCTCGGCTGAGAAATGACAATGATTGTGTTAAGTAGACGGCCAACATAAAAATTTAATCACTCATATGAATATGAATTGTTTGTTGAGTGAGGTGTAAACCCTTCCGTCACCTAAGGGTCATCTGAGCAGGTGGTTTTATTTTAATATTTTTCCTTGTTCGGCCTAATCAATATAACAAGAATAGACACAAAATCTAAACGTATGATCATAAATGATTATTGGTGAAGGAAAAGATGGATAAAGAACACCGATGTGCGAGAAATATGAACCAGCAAAGTAAGTTTCAAGAATTTCAAGCGATGGATGGAGAAAACAGCATTTGTGCACATGACATGAAAATCTGAACCAGTACAATAAATTTAAATAATTTCAAGATAAGATGAAAAAGCATTACATTCTTGGCCCTTCCCTCTCTTCTGCACACTCAGCTATCCAGACAAATGGAGACAAGTGCAAGATCATTATATGAACTATAAAATCTATGGATCATCCTGCCTCCTGTTATCATAATGCCGATACTCAGCAACACTTTATTGATCAGCTGTTATTGTCTCGAGAAGATTATAGCACTTTCATTTTTGACTGTTCTCTGAGGTTATTATCTAGATATTACTTGGTTGAGGAGCCATGCATCTGTTACAGGTGAACTGTAACGCATCAGTAGTTCGCTTATATTCTACGACCCAGGGGGATCTTTAAATAAGGACCACACAACGACACTCCACATACTTGGAGAAAATGCCTAGACATAAAATAAAATTCATGACATGTCTATGACACATACGTGGCAGTTTACAACTTACAAAATAGCGGATATTGTGGGCCATAACATCCCACCCACCTTTCAATTTGAGTATATCATCAATCTTAAAAGAGGGCTCAATCTGTAGAATGCTCTGGTTCTTTTACTTCTAGCCAAAAGAGCGTCTTATAATGAGTCCCTCCGGTAGCGACATCGTTCCTCGGCGAGTCTCACTCATGTGTACTAATGAAATGAAGGAGGATCATACAAAGAAAAGTTTGACATTTGTGCATTGACGGCACTTGTGGTTGGTGTTGGTGGATTAGGCAGCATGGTGATTGATGTCAACGCAGAGGGAGCCACGGCATACATACATCAGGAGTACACTGCGAGGCCTTCTGGTCGGCAAAAATCGGGCATTTTCGTGGAAACATTAGTTGACGAGGGGCAGCTGATGGTGATGGATGGGAAGTGACTGTTGAGTCAAAGCCGGTGAAATATATGGCTGGAGAAGAACTATCAAGATGGAGGCAACATAGACTGATGGCGGTGCAGTGACAGTTGGTGTATCTTGCATCTGGTGAGGTCATGGTCGGTCGGGTACTTCGTTGTATAATTATAAGACTATGGAGTTTGGTGGGGTCATGGCATAAAATATCTGTGATGCCTTGTGACCGACCTCCAAGTTCGTTGTAGCTTGCCCCCATTTTTTCATGGCCTCCGAAAACCTTGCATGACACCATTATGACGGATTCCTTACAACACCAATGTTGTGGATCCCTTGTCTCCCAGGGAGACGAACTCATCCTCCGATGGACTGTTGTTGCTCTCTCAACTAACTAGCAGTCTTTGCGTGGGCTATGCCCGTGCTCGACTGCACTCTATTGTGAATGGGCTTCGCCCATCCATGTGATGTGTGGTTCAGCCCTTCCACTTTGCGCTCTAAAAATCAAAATACAGATCACTGGAAGCAGGAAAAAAATCTAATGTGCGGTTCATAATAAAGACCTCAAAACCAAAGACAGATCACTGGAAGCAGGAAAAAAAAAACTTACTCAAAATCAAAATACAGCATTCTTAAATTGAAACTTCGTTGAACTTCAACTAAATTTTTCATTCCAAGGTTCAATTTGATTTTGAGTGGAGATAAGAAAGTTTCGAAACAAAACCTATAGATCGTGCTCATGCTTAACGACAAAACCTCATCGGGCTAGCAATGTTGTAGAAACCAGAGGCTTTCTTGAAACAAAAATAAAACAACAGGCATATCTAAGGCAGATATGAACAACATGCTATAGATGAATAAGAACATCACAATTTTCCCAATGATAAAAAGAAAAAAACTAAGGATCTTTGCATAGCACATCTTCTACTCACTTCCTTCCATTGGATATAACCTCCAACAATAACAACACTCAAGCCTTTATCTCACTATAGTGGGGTCGACAGCATGGATCCTTTGTCACTATTATGCACTATCTTTAGTCATAATCTCACTAATGCCTAAGTTCATGTCTTTCCTTATAGTTTCATTCCAAATCTTTATTGGTCTACCCCTCCCTGGTTTAACACACCTAGTGACTAAACTCTCGCAACGGCTAACGGGTGCCTCTAATGGTCTCCTTTGTACGTGTCCAAACCATCTTAGTCGAGCTTCTCACATCTTCTCCGCATTTGGTGTCATTTATGTCTTATCCCTGATTCATTCATTCATAATTTTATCCAGTCTTGTGTGTCCACACATCCAACCTAACATTCTCATCTTCGCAACTCTTGTTTTTGCTCATGTACACAATTCACCAAGTTTTTAAAAATCAGACCGGACCGGACGGTTCAACCGGTCAGACCGCGGACCGGACCACCGGTCGGTCCGGTAAAGGTTAGAGGCCCGATAGCACAGCTGACCGCCCAAGAACCGGAAAATTGGGCGGGCGGACCGGTGAGCCAAGAACCAGGCCCGAGTTTACCGAACCGGGCGGGCCAAGGAGCCCGCAATTAAATATCCAAAATGTGAGGTTGTTGGGATTCGAACTCGCACCTTTTCAAGATTAGCCAAAGAAATAGACAACCGTGTCATTTGGTTTTCGTTGTCTATGTTTATAATTTATTTTATACAAGGTACTTTACGATCAAATAAGATCCTTGACGCGCCTCTCCACTCCAACCAACCTGCTTGGATTTTATGTATCACATCTTTATCAACACATCCATCTTTTTGAACTATCGATCCAAGATATTTATCGCACTCACTACGGGAAATATCTTGATCATCAACTTAATAACAAAGTCATTAGTCCTTCTTGCACTGATAAATTTAAGCTCCATATACTCCGTCTTTGCCCTGCTGAACCTAAAACCCTTCATTTTTGAAGTGTCTTACATGGATTCAAGTTTTGTGTTTATGCCCTCGCGCGTCTCATCAACCAAAACAATATCATCTAAAAATAATAAACACCAAGGTATTGCTTGTTGGATATGTTTGGTGAGCTCATCTAAAATAAAGGAAAAAAGATAAAGGCTTGAAGCTGAACCTCAATGTAAGTCAACGATGATCTGAAATTCCTGTGTTAATCCTACAGATGTCATCGCCCTTGTCACTGAATTTGTACACATATCTTTAATTATGTAAATGTATGATACATTTACACCTTTCTTTCTAAGACTCTTCATAAGATCTCTCTTGGAACTCTATCATAATTCTTCTCGAGATCGATAAACAATATATGCAAATCTTGTTTTCTTTCTTGATAGTTGTCAATGAGTCTCCTCAAGAGATGTATAGCTTCCATAATCGACCGCCCTGACATGAATCCAAATTAATTCTCTGAGTTGCTAATCTCTCGTCTCACTCTTATTTCTATTATTCATTCTCATAGTTTCATAGTATGACTCATTAATTTAATTTCTCGGTAATTAACACAAATTCATAATCTCATTTGTTCTTATACAAAGATATCAAGATATTTTCTCTCTATTGGTTCAGCATCCTTTTGACTTCAATATCATATTGAAGAAACATGTAAGCCACAAAATTTATTTTTTACCTAGACATTTTTATACTTTGATGGGTATGTCGTCTGACCCAACCGTCTTTTCAATTTCACTTTCTTTAGAGCATCATTTAGCTCCGATATTTGAATTTTACAATAAAATATTATATTCATATACTTCTCTGATTTACTTAACTCTTTCAAGTTTAGTTTATTATCTTTAGTTTTATTATAAAATTGATAAAAGTATCTTTTTTATCTTTAATAGTCACATCATTCGTCAAAACTGTATTTGTTTCATCATTTAAGCATTTAACTTGGCTAAAATCTCTTGTTTTTCTTTCTCTAGCTCGAGCAATTTTATATTTGTCACACTCTTCATCTTTTACTAATAGTCGCTTATAAATTTTTTTGTAAGCTTGACTTTTTGTTTTACTTAATGCACGTTCAGCTTCTTTCTTGATCATTTTATACCTTATCAAGTTTTTATCATTTTTACTAGCGTAGAGTGTTTTATAGTTGACCCTCTTTGCCAGGAATCTCCAATAAAAAAATTTCATTGATAACAGGAATCAGCACGGACGAACCTAGCAAGAAAGAAATGAAGATTAGGGATCACTCAGGAGTCGGGAAATCATATGATGGAGGAAGCCCTAAAGAGGGGGTAACTTTGTTGGTGTGAATCCCCAGGCGAGCTGCGGTTGGGGAAAACGGAGATGAGGCAGTAGGCAAAGGAGGCGGAAGGCATACTGAAACCCAGGAATCTTACGATTGAGCCTTTGGAGGAGAAGAAGAACAAGGTAAAGAGAGTAATGTGAAGCATCTGGGTCATGAAAGAGTGTAGAGATCAAGGAAGAAATCTTTGATTTGATGGTTTTAAACTAATTAGGTTTTAAATTGACAGGTGATATTAGGCATATTTAAATGGTATCTTATTTTGAAGGAGAACTAAAGTGTAATGTGTATAACCCCATATTCGTTGAGTCAGACCAGGAGGCACCAACGGTCACGATTAGGCTAGCCAGAGGAGTTCCCGCCCTAAAGAAGTTCTCGCCCATAAGAGGGGCGGGAACGTTTGCGCTTGCGTCAGGCTCCTGTCTTGAAGGAGCTCTCGTCTGTAAGCAGGCGAGACCGCTTGCGCCGGGTTCTGGACAGAAGGCTCTCGGCTCAGAGTTCTCGCCGAGTGGGGCCCAGTTCCCTAGGTAAAATGACCTAATTACCCTCAGGATAAACAGCGGGATTTGGCTATTGGCAGACCAACTAAGCGTATTTCAGTAATCTCAGGTCAGCAAAGACTATAAATAGACCCATAAGGGCTCCTTAGAAGGCAAGTTTTCATAATCTTCCAATTTCCAGTGCTTTCTGAGGAGCTCCTAGCCCAGCTTTTGGCTTTGGAGGGGAAGCTCTCAGAGATCTTCAGGGTGTGAGGTGGGACCTCCCTGTTGAGGCTTTGGGTCAGTCTTAGATCCTTTGAATATAGTCGAGGGTCGAGACTCGAGAGAAGTAGGTGTTGGCTGCACCCCTGTTTTGAACTCCCGTTGAGGTCATTTTTGGCTTCAACAGTTCTGGTGCGGTGAGCGTGGAAGGCAGCTGATACAAGAAAGCCTTGAGTTTTGTCCCATGGCTGGAGGTGAAGGTGAAGGGTCTGGTTCTGCAGGCTCCCCCACCCGGGGAGAGGAAGCGACGAGGAAGATGTTGGAGGACTTCAGGCGAGAAGTCCTGCAGACCATCAGCTTGGCCTTCTCGGCCCGAAGCGAGTGGGCCACCCCTCAGGTTCCGATAGAGGAGGTCCCGCTCTTGGGCGAGAACGCCCCTGGACAGCGCCCGGGGAAGGAGGTCCCGGCGGAGGCTGGCGAGAGAGACGTGGCGGCGCGGGAGCTCTTCCCAGGCCAGCGCCCGGGCAAGGAGGCTTTGACAAATTTGGGTGAGTGGGAGGCGGCAGTGCGAGCACTCTTCCCTGGGCACGGTCTCGCGGATCGGGCCAGCCAGCCGAGGCCGCGGGACGTGCCCTCTCGCCAGGCAGGAGGCGAGAGCCCATTCAGCGAGCTCATCATCTCAGCTCCGGTACCGGAGGGGTTCCGGGAGCCTGACATGTCCTACTACTCAGGAAAGGATGACCCTGTACAGCACGTGCAGTGGTTTGAAAATGTCGTTTCGATAAGGCAGATGACGAATGTCTTCAAGTGTCGGCTATTTGCCATCACGTTGAAGGAGAAGGCTCGGGACTGGTTCCACCAGTTGCCAGCAAGGTCGATCTACTGTTTTGAAGATTTGCGAAAAAGTTTCCTGTTGAGGTTCTCAACATCGAAGAAACGGAAGGAGGCGGAGTGTCTGTTTGCGGTGAGGCAGAAGCCGGATGAGACACTGGGTCACTATGTCGACCGGTTTCAGGAAGAGATCCTCCTGGTCCAGGAGGTCCCAGGGTACGCGCTGATGCTCGCCTTTACCCTGGGGCTGAGGCCGGGATTCTTCAGCATGGAGTTGAAGAGAGTGCCTCCCCTCTCCTTTGAGGAGCTCATGGAGAGGGCGGCAAAAGAGATAGACTTCGAGAGAGCAAATCCAGCGTTCGCCGGGAAGTTGGTCAGGCTGGCGGAGGATGATGTGAAGGAACCTGTAGCAGGAAGGCAGAAGGAGCCGAGGGAGCAGAGAGAAGAAAGGAGGAGGGAAGAGCCCCGAAGGCAGGGGCAGCAGCAGGGATGGGGGGCCCGGGAGCCGAACAACCGTTTGGGTTGGAGGCCCCAGGAGGGTCGCCCCCAGGGCCAAGGAGGAGGCTATCAGGGAAGAGATAACTTACGGGAACCCAGGAGGTTCGACCAACCGGCGTGGAGGCAGGAGCCAAGAGGTCGTGTCCCGCCGCCGCAAGAGGCCATGGAGGTGGGCAGAGGAAGAGGCGCGAGGAGAGGGATTCGAGGAGCTGGGAGGAGGAGGAGGAGAAGGAAGAAGGGGTAGGGTGGCGTTGCTCTTTTGTGACTTCCACCAGGAGGAGGGTCACGCAACGGCCACCTGCCCTGAGTTCTTGGAGATGAGGGAAGCAAGAGGAGCAGGGAGGCAGGATCCGCCGGTTAGGATCGTGGAAGTACAGCAGGGGGAGATGGAGGATAGGTGTGAAGATCGGGTAGACGTGGGAACCCGGGGAGGAATCGGGGTGATTCACGGAGGAGTGGGGATCGAGGCAACTCGTAAGGGGAGCCTGCAAACCATGTACCGAAGGGGGGTCGCCTCTACCTCCCAGGCTCCCCCACCGGAAGAAAAGATCACCTTCTCATCAGCAGACATGCCGGACTATGAAGATCCGTTCTGTGACGCCCTGGTGATCCAGACGGCGGTGGAGAATTTCACGGTCTCGAGGATGCTGGTGGATAACGGGAGCTCGGTAAATATTATCTTCACAAAGGCCTTCGATGAGATGAGGGTTGAGGGGAAGAGGATCTTGGCTTCGGATGGACCGCTGTTCAGGTTCTCTGGAGAGAGGAAGGAAGTGGAAGGGGGAGTAGGGTTGCACGTGAAGTTGGAGGGCGTGTCATGGAACTGCAGGTTCGTGATCGTGGACGCCCCAAGCAGCTATAACGTCATCTTTGGGCGCCCCCTCATCAGCGCCTTTCGATGCGTGTCCTCCTCGTTTCATCAATGCCTCAAGTTCAACAATGGAGGGGTGCAGGTCAGGGTCAGAGGGGACCCGAAGGTGGCAAGACAGTGCTACGTTACGGTAGTCAACACCATATCTTGGATGTCAGAGGCGGAGGAGTTGGAGAAGGAGATGGCGGCGCATGAAGAGGTTGTCGGAGAAGAGGAGGTGAGCCTAGGGGAGGCGAGAGAGGTAGCTGAAGAGGAAGTCAGAGGGGAGGAGATTGAGGGGCAGCAGGGAAGAGATGCGCAGGAGGTCCATAGGGACGAAGAGCAGGAGAGCCCGGAGGGGGCGATGGAGGTAGAAGAGCAAGGAGCTGAGAGAGAGGCCCAGATGGGCGTGGAAGTCGAACAGCAGCAGGAGGGGCCGGAGGAGGCGATGGAGATTGAGGAGCTAGTAGGAAGGGAGGAGTTGGAGCTGGAGGAAGAAGCAAGGGTCGGCTGGGAGCAGTCACGGCTGGAGCCGGCCGAGGAAGTGGTGGAGATGGAGGTCTTCACCAGCGCAGGGCAGGTGCAGAGGGTGCGGGTTAGTGGGGGCTTGAGTCCCGAGGCCCGGGAGCGAGTGCGGGCCTGCATTCAAAGCAACATAGACGTCTTCGCTTGTAGCGCGGCAGACATGTCGGGCATCGACGCGGATGTGGCCTGCCACCGCCTGAACCTGGACCCCCGCACTCGCCCCAAACGCCAAAAGATGAGAGTCATCGCCACCAAGATGGAGGAGCCCATCCGCGAAGAGGTCAGGAAGCTCCTGGAGGCCGGCTTCATCTCAGAGATCCAGTATCCAGGCTGGATCTCCAATGTGGTAATGGTTAAAAAAGGGGTGGTAAATGGCGAATGTGTATCGATTTCTCTTTGTTAAATAAATCATGCCCTAAGGATTGTTACCCCTGCCTCGGATCGACGCGCTGGTTGATTCAGCCGTCGGTTTTTCTATTATGAGTTTTTTGGATGCTTTTTCAGGTTATCACCAGATCCGGATGCACCCTCCCGATGTCAAGGATGTTTCCTTCATCACGAGGGAGGGATGCTTCAGTTATAAAATGATGCCCTTTGGGTTGAAGAACGTCGGGGCTACATACCAACGCATGATGGATCGGGTCTTCCGAGATCAAAGGGGAAGAAACTTGGAGGTCTATGTTGACGACCTGATGATCAAGAGCAAGTGCGTGGATTCGCACCTGAAAGATCTAGAAGAGACGTTCGCCACCCTGCGGAGATACAAGATGAGGTTGAACCCCTTGAAGTGTGTCTTCGGGGCCAGCCGCGGGAAGTTCCTTGGGCATCTCTTGACTCCGGCAGGGGTGGAGCCAAACCCGGACAAGGTGAAGGCCATCCTGGATTTGGAATCGCCTCGCGATGCCAAGGAGGTCCAGCGCTTGACAGGCAAGCTGGCTGGGCTGAGCAGGTTCCTCTCCAGGTCAGGAGACAAGTGTTCTTCATTCTTCAAGGTGCTGCGAGGGAATCAAAGGTTTGAGTGGACCGCCGAGTGCGAAGAAGCCTTCCAAGGGCTGAAGAGACAGCTCTCTCAGGCTCCTCTGCTTCAGAGCCCAAAAGAAGGGGAGGACCTGATCTTGTACCTTGGAGTAGGAGCGGAGGCGGTGAGCTTCGTCCTAGTAAGGGAAGAAGGAAAGAAGCAACTGCCCATCTACTACGTCAGTCGGATATTGAAGAAGGCAGAGCTCCGCTACCCCATCCTCGAAAAATTAGCTTACGCTTTGGTCATCTCTGCAAGAAAACTTCGGTCATACTTTCAAGCACATTCGATTAGGGTGGTAACCGACCATCCTCTTCGCAAGATCTTTGAAGGAGTAGAGCACTTGGGAAGACTTGTCAAGTGGTCCATTGAACTAAGCGAGTTCGACATCTCTTTTGTTCTGAGACTCTCCATCAAGGCGCAAGCGGTGGCGGACTTTCTGGCAGATTATCTTGTTGAAGTCGGGGAGGGAGAGCAACAGCCACAGGAAGCTTGGAAGATGATGGTTGATGGGGCCTCGGGAAAACAATCCCTCGGGGGAGGAGTGGTGCTGATAAGCCCCCAGGGAGTCGCGATAGAGCAGGCGGTGGCTTACCATTTTCCAGTGACCAACAACCAAGCAGAGTATGAGGTCGTGATCGCCGGCCTTCGCTTGGCAAAGGAGCTTGAGATTCAGGATGTGGAGGCCTTCACCGACTCAATGGTAGTAGCGTCGCAGATCCGGGGAGAGTTTGAAGCTCGGGAACCTACCCTCATAAAATACCTCTCCAAAGGGTTATCATCGGTGGGTTCTGGTAATTCTCAATCCAGCATGTCCCCAGGGAGGAGAGCACGGCCGCCGATCGATTGGCAAAGTTTGGGCCTCGGGGAGGAGGGACCCTGACTGAACTTTTTCGGCCAGCCATTGAGGAAGGGGAGTTGATGGAGGTAGGTCGGAGATCCTCGTGGGTGGACCCGTTGGCAACCTTCCTGACCACAGGCAAGCTGACAGAGGAGGTTAAAGATGCAAAGAGCTTCAGGCGCAAGGCCGCCCACTACCTGATGATAGAAGGGGGGTTGCATCGTAAGATGTTGTCGGGGCTCCTAGCTAGATGTGTGACCGAAGAAGAGATCCCAAGGATCTTGGGAGAGGTGCACTGGGCGAGTGCGGCAGTCATTCTGGAGGTAGGATGTTGGAGGCAAGGGTGGTCAGACAGGGATACTTCTGGCCCACCCTAAGGAAGGATACCGCGGAGTTTGCAAGGAGATGTCAAAAGTGTCAGCTCTGCGCCCCCCTCCAGCTCTTGGCAGCTCAAAGACTCCGAAGCATCACGACACCGTGGTCGTTCGCTGTCTGGGGAATGGATTTAGTCGGGGCTTTTCCTCCGGCTAGTGGGCAGAGGAGGTTCCTCTTGATCATGCTCGATTATTTCTCAAAGTGGCTGGAGGTTAAGGCCTTGCCCAAGGTCACCTCGCAAGTCATAAGAAACTTCATCTGGGGGAGATCATATGCAGACACGGGTTGCCTCAAGCGATAGTGACAGATAACGGCCCCCAGTTTGTCAGTGAAGAGTTCATCAGCTTCTGCGCCCAACTGGGAATAGACCTCAGATTTGCCTCTGTCCACCACCCCCGGAGCAACGGCCAGGTGGAAGCGGCAAACAAAATTATTGTAAACCTACTAAAGAAAAAGGTGGAGAGCTTGAAGGGAAATTGGGTGGAGCAGCTCCCCTCGGTCCTGTGGGCCTTGCGAACGACCCCGAACACGGCCACCGGCGAGACCCCCTTCAAGCTTTCTCACGGGTGTGAGGCGGTCCTACCAGTGGAGTTCGAGGTTCGATCCTCGCGGGTCACAGCCGCGGGCGAAGGAGATGAGACGTGGAGATTGGAGAATGAGGAGGGGTTACGCCTCTCGCTAGACATGGTGGAAGAGCTGTGGGACGTGGCAGCCATCAGGCAAAAAGAGATCAAGCGGCGGATGGCCAAGTATTTTAATAAGCATGTCAGGGTCAAACAATTTGCCGAAGGAGATCTGGTGCTGAGAAAGGTTGACGCGGCAGGAAGGTCGGCTCCCGTGGGCAAGCTCAACCCGAACTGGGAAGGACCGTACATAGTGAAGGAAGTCCTTGGAACAGGAGGTTACTACCTCCAGGACGTGGAGGGGAGGGCCTTAAGCCACACCTGGAGCGGCGATGACCTGAAACGCTTCTGCCCATGAAATAGGAAGGATGTAATTGTGTATCCGAAACTAAACTTATTATACTGCATCAGTTGTCTTGATTTTCCCTTGCCTATTGTGAAATTTTTATAATATGACGTAATTATGTGTTTTGTAATATCCCGAGCTCGGCTCGGCCCCAGATAGACCCGCTGTGCAGGCTCTCATCTAGCTGGCAGGTCCGAAGGCTCGCCTGTGGGGGATAGGTTTGGTTTGAGAACTTCATCGGCACCCCGAGCTCGGCTCGGCCCCAGGTAGACCCGCTGCGCAGGCTCTCATCTAGCTGGCAGGTCCGAAGGCTCGCCTGTGGGGGATAGGTTTGGTTTGAGAACTTCACCGGCACCCCGAGCTCGGCTCGGCCCCAGGTAGACCCGCTGCGCAGGCTCTCATCTAGCTGGCAGGTCCGAAGGCTCGCATGTGGGGGATAGGTTTGGTTTGAGAACTTTATCGGCACCCTGAGCTCGGCTCGGCCCCAGGTAGACCCGCTGCGCAGGCTCTCATTTAGCTGGCAGGTCTGAAGGCTCGCCTGTGGGGGATAGGTTTGGTTTGAGAACTTCACCGGCACCCCGAGCTCGGCTCGGCCCCAAGTAGACCCGCTGCGCAGGCTCTCATCTAGCTGGCAGGTCTGAAGGCTCGCCTGTGGGGGATAGGTTTGGTTTGAGAACTTCACCGGCACCCCGAGCTCGGCTCGGCCCCAGGTAGACCCGCGGCGCAGGCTCTCATCTAGCTGGCAGGTCTGAAGGCTCGCATGTGGGGGATAGGTTTGGTTTGAGAACTTCACCGGCACCCCGAGCTCGGCTCGGCCCCAGGTAGACCCGTTGTGCAGGCTCTCATCTAGCTGGCAGGTCCGAAGGCTCGCCTGTGGGGGATAGGTTTGGTTTGAGAACTTCATCGGCACCCCGAGCTCGGCTCGGCCCCAGGTAGACCCGCTGCGCAGGCTCTCATCTAGTTGGCAGGTCCGAAGGCTCGCCTGTGAGGGATAGGTTTGGTTTGAGAACTTCATCGGCACCCCGAGCTCGGCTCGGCCCCAGGTAGACCCGCTGCGCAGGATCTCATCTAGCTGGCAGGTCCGAAGGCTCGCCTGTGGGGGATAGGTTTGGTTTGAGAACTTCATCGGCACCCCGAGCTCGGCTCGGCCCCAGGTAGACCCGCTGCGCAGGCTCTCATCTAGCTGGCAGGTCCGAAGGCTCGCCTGTGGGGGATAGGTTTGGTTTGAGAACTTCATCGGCACCCCGAGCTCGGCTCGGCCCCAGGTAGACCCGCGGCGCAGGCTCTCATCTAGCTGGCAGGTCCAAAGGCTCGCCTGTGGGGGATAGGTTTGGTTTGAGAACTTCATCGGCACCCCGAGCTCGGCTCGGCCCCAGGTAGACCCGATGCGCAGTCTCTCATCTAGCTGGCAGGTCCGAAGGCTCGCCAGTGGGGGATAGGTTTGGTTTGAGAACCTCATCGGCACCCCGAGCTCGGCTCGGCCCCAGGTAGACCCGCTGCGCAGATTCTCATCTAGCTGGCAGGCCCGAAGGCTCACCTGGGGGAGGGAAGTCTTTGATCCTAGGAGACGCTCCGACTCGGATGCTCTGAGCAAGGCAAGAAACGCACCCGGAACACGGAATGAAAAGAGGTAAAGAAGGCAGGAGAGGTCTCGGCCAGAATAGATCTCGGCAGGGAGGTCTCCGCCAAGGAGATCTCGCCGAAGGAAGTTCTCGGCGGGAAGGCTCCTGAAACTATTCTTGGTCAGACAGCGGGAAGTGCACGGCGAAAGCTTCAAACAGTTCCCGCAGGATAAAGAGGGACGGCCTCGTCTTAAAGGGCCCACGAGCAATGTTCCCGGCGGACGGTTTTCGGCAGAGCGCGGAAACGAAACGTCTAAGCCCTGAGCTCCTTCGACAGGTTCCCGCATATCCGTCACTAAGGGAGACTACCCTAGGGAGGCCAAGGGCCTCGACGGAAGCATGCTTAAGAAGCACTCAGCCACAACAATTATATCAAGCGCATTTGCAATAAAAATAAAATGTCATACATACAAAATATTTACAATGTATAATTACAAGTTCAGAGCGTCTCGCTCTTTACAACGAAAAGAAAAGAAAAGAAAAGGGGGGCGCCTCAGGGTGACAAGCTGTACCCCTCCGAGCTCTCACTTGAGCCACCGCTGGAGCTTCGCCTGAGCTCCCCCCGATGTCTCGCTACCCGCAGCAGGGGATTTCGGGACATCCGAAGGCGGGGAATCAGGCGCGCCTGGGGGCTTCGGGACAGGCTCAAAGAGCCAGGGGACGAGCTGATGAGCGGTAATGGTCTTGCCTCTCCCGTCCAGGCAGCCTACATCCCGCAGCGTCTCCAGGGTCAGCTTGACTGTAGCTTGCGCGTTGGCCTGGAGGAGCTTGTCGATGTCATAGACGGAATAGTAGCGGCTCTTCAACCTTTCGTCCAGTGGAGGGGGCGCATTCGCCTCCAGGCGCAGGATCTGGTCCCTCAGCAGGACGTTCTCGTATCGCGCCTGGGCCAGCTCCGCGCGAAGCGCCACGGCCTGAGCGGAATCCTGTATAGCGAGAGGTTAGCATGAAAGGAAAAGAATGAAGTTGCAGTCTGCAGTCGCGAGAGCGAGCGCCGCGAAAGGTCTCGCTTACCTCTTCCGCCCGGCGCGAGGACAACAGTTGCGTGGCGTCTGCCAGCTCTTTCTTCAAGGCAGCCGCCTGGGCCACCGCCTCCTCCCTGGCCTTGAACATGTCCTGAAAGTTGCGGTCGATGGTGATATTCCGGCGAGCGCACATATGCGCAAGCTCGATCCCGCGCATCAAGGCTCGGGTGGAGTCATAGGCCAGGAGCCTGGTGGTCATCTTGTCATAGATGTTGGCGTTCTTCCGGCTGTAGAGGTCGTAGCCCAAGGAGAAGACCTCGCTGGTGACCTCATCTCGCTACGCCCAGCTGGGCAGAAGAGACGAGATTGAGACCCTGTTGGTGTCAGGGTCCCACTGAAGCAGCGGCTTGTTCTCCGCATCCAGGCACTTCGTGCCGAGGCCGAAATTACGGTGACCCCGCGACACCTCTCCAGGCGGGGATTGAGCGGAGGTCTCGGCGGCGGCTCCCTCGCCATCTACTCCACCGGGGGCCGGGGGGTTCTCGGCAGGTGCCTCGGCGCCACCCCTGGTAACCGCGATCTCGCTGGCGGCCTGCAAGATCTCTTCAAAGGAGCGGCCTGCAGCGAGAGGTTGGGAGGGCGGCACCGCAACGGCTTTACCCTTCTCGGCAGCAGTTATCTTGGGCCTCTTGAGCGGTGGGGGCAGAGGGGCGCCGGGCTTTCGCTTCCCGGCGCCGGTCGAAGGAAGCGGGGCCGGCTCATCCCGGCAAGCTTGCGCCGCGGCCTTTGCGAGAGCCAGCGGGTCTCTCACAGATTGGCTCTCGGCAGCATGAGCCTCGTTGAAGGGTTGGTGCAGTGGGATCTCGCGCTCTCCTGCGGAAGCGACAACACTCAGTTCTAATCTTAAAAAGAAGGGGAATAGCAAGACAAAGGCGAGACCGTACCTTCGCCCGGAGGCACGGGGAGGAGTGAATCGACGCCCCGCCGGAGGAATTGGACGTCGAAATCCTTGGTTCCGAAGAACTCAAGGAGGGCGCTCTCGCGCGAGCCCAAGGAGGGCGGCTTGTAAGCGGCGTCCTCGTATTGAATGGGCGCGAGAGGCACGTTCCCGAAATCGCCGGAAACGAAGACGAACTTCTCGCCCCAGTGGTGGTGCTTGTTGGCGAGACCGGTGGTCTTGAGCAGCTGCCCTGAAAAGAAGACCACCCCTCCCTTAGCGCGGAAGGTGAACAGCTTCCGGAAGATAGGGAGGCTGAACTCAATCCTCTCGGATCGCATATAGCAGATGAAGGCCACCAGGATCGCGACCGAGTTTGGATTCAACTGCGCGGGAACCACTCCATAGTACCGGAGGGCCTGGCGCATCTCGGGCCAGAGGGGGAGGCGGAAGCCCACCTCAAAGTGCTCAAGGGGGATGGCGAGCTCCCCCTCCCCCGCACTGTTTACCTTGTCATGGTTGCCGGGGTTTCGCGCGGTGAAGCCGGCGGGAACGTAACGAGTCTGGGTCAGTTGGAACTCCTCCATGGTCAGGCTGCAAGAGGGGAACAGATGCTTCTGGAAGGCTTCCGCGCAATTCGAACGTCTCTCGCTTCCGCCCGGCATCGTGCTTGAGAGGTTGGGGGCGAGGTCTTCAGAAGAGAGGCGAGAGCGAGAACTGAGCGAGAACAGGAGTAAGCGGAAGCAAGTGGGAGCTTTCGGCAAACCGCGAGAGCAACAAGAGAAAAGGCACGGGATTCGTATCGGAGAAATAAATATGGTAGGTAGACTCCCTATTTATAGAAAACCTTGATCATCATGACTATTCCTAAAAAGGCAGCGGGGGTACAGCCGTCACGCCCTAAGTCGGCGGCGCCTCGGTTTCCCGCCCAAGATTGACAGCGACTGACAAATCTGATTAGCGCAAACGTTTTGAGATGACGCGCGACAAGTCAAACGAGCGGAAACAGGGTTACTCTCGCCGAGCGAGAGCTGAATAAAAAATGATAATGATAATAAAGACAGTCAGGAGTTACTCTCGTCGAGCGAGAGCTGAATAAAAGGTAATGGTAATAATAGCAGAGTTATTAGTTACAGACTGATGAAAATAAATATGGGTACATTGGGGAAGGGGAAGGTCGGGGGCAAGAAAGGGCGAGATCTCGCGAATCAGTAGGGTTCCCACCGTCATCGTCCTCGTTCCCGTTGCATAGTCCTCGGTGGCGCCTGCGGGTTGAAGTAGAACGACAAGACGGTGCATCCTAGGTTGATCCAGCGAGACAGGCCTCGGATCCGCGCGATGCACCTTTCGGGAGAGGACCCGGCGGTAGGCCGACCTGGCCGATCCGTCTCGCCGATGAAGTAGTCTCGCTCCAGAGCCTCCAGCCTCTTCTCCACCGATTGGTGGAACTCTCGTCGCGGAGTCATGGGCCTGCTCCCGCCGGATAAGCTTCGACAGGACGGCGGCAACCTTCTTCCCCCGCCTTTTAGCGCTCCCGGCACTGGTCAAGATTTTCTCCATCTCGTCAGATGAAGGGAAGGGGGAGCTCTTGTCGTCCTCCCCCTCTTTGTCTTCGTCGTCTTCTTCATCTTCTTCATCCTCTGCGTCAGCTCCCGACCGCGAGCCCGGATCCCCTGGCAAAAGAATTCCAGTCATGGCGAGAGCTAAGCGACAATTGTGATAAGCATACCGCATACCTGCAGTATGGCGAGAACCACCGGCCGACGGCAGGCGAGAAGGCCCAGCCCCCCCCCCCCCCCCCCTCAGTTCCAAAGAGTAGCTGGATCGGCTTCCCTTTTCCCGGGGGGAAGATTTTGCGAGTGGTGATCCCGGCTTGGCCAGAAGCAGGGGGGGAGGTCTCCTCTCCCGCGGGATTGCTGGCATCCTGTGGAGCTGCAGAAGATTCGACAGTCATTCCTCCCGCCGGTAGGGAGGAATCAACCGCAAGGGCAGGCCGATTAGCGACCCTTACTTCGTTCTCCCGGGTAGCGAGACCCGGCTGGGCGGAAGCTGGTGCTGCGGGAAGACAATTCAGCATTCTGAGACTGAGTTAAGAGCGAGAGTGGAAAAGATACCTGCAGTTCTCGAGGAGTCAGGCGGAGGAGCGACCTCCGAGACCCGCGGTTGGTCCTCAGGAGGACGAGATGATGGGTCCAAGGGCTCCCGCGGGGGCCTGACGTCGTCGGGGACCGTTTCCTGCGAGAAGTATCGCGTCAGCTACAAATCCTCCCGCGTAAGCAACTAGTGGTTTCAATGATTAGCGAGTCAGACATACCTTCTGCGGAGAAGGATCATCCGTGCGGCTTGGGGTCGGGGTAGGCGGACTCCTGTTCTCGTGAGACAGGTCTCACTGGACCACCTTCGCCTTCTTCTTTTTCTTTTTTGGCTGAGAAGGCTCAGCGGCTGACGACTTTCTCGCCAGACAGGGGGCAACCAAGGCGCAGTTAGCCTTGGCTCGCGCCTGTGCCGCATCGATACGGTCTTGGAGATCCTGCGGAAGCGGTTTGTCAACGCGCTTGGAACGCATCGCGAGAGGAAGCGAGAGCTCAGGCGAGGAATGACGATTTGAGGGCAGGTTTATGACCGCCTATCAGCACATATATATAGCCACGGTACGGCCCACCAAAAGATTCCCTGATGTTGACACGTGCTCAGCGAATATTTACGGGTTGGATGTGTCTTTTCGAGCGCAGAGCTAGCTCAAAAAGAGCGGGGATTGTGTACAACCCCATATTCGTTGAGTCAGACCAGGAGGCACCAACGGTCACGATTAGGCTAGCCAGAGGAGTTCCCGCCCTAAAGAAGTTCTCGCCCATAAGAGAGGCGGGAACGTTTGCGCTTGCGACAAGCTCCTGTCTTGAATGAGCTCTCGCCTGTAAGCAGGCGAGACCGCTTGCGTCGGGTTCTGGACAGAAGGCTCTCGGCTCAGAGTTCTCGCCGAGTGGGGCCCAGTGCCCTAGGTAAAATGACATAATTACCCTCAGGATAAACAGTGGGATTTGGCTATTGGCAGACCAACTAAGGGTATTTCAGTAATCTCAGGTCAGCAAAGGCTATAAATAGACCCATAAGGGCTCCTTAGAAGGCAAGTTTTCATAATCTTTGAATTTCCAGTGCTTTCTGAGGAGCTTCTAGCCCAGCTTTTGGCTTTGGAGGGGAAGCTCTCAGAGATCTTCCGGGTGTGAGGTGGGACCTCCCTGCTGAGGCTTTGGGTCAGTCTTAGGTCCTTTGAATCTAGTCAAGGCTCGAGAGAAGTAGGTGTTGGCTGCACCCCTGTTTTGAACTCCGTTGAGATCATTTTTGGCTTCAACATAGTGTGATCTTTTTGAATTTACATTTGGATTTTTTTTTAATCGATTAATTAATTTAAACTTATCAAATTAACCAAATAATGCATTCTGCACAGGGTATAGGGCGTTGGGCTCGAAAATAGGAAATGAGTGGGAGGCTTAAGATGAACAAGGAGCAGATGTTGGCTCGAGAGGGGGGAGGGTATATTGCAGGGGAAGCAAGAGTGTATTCTAGCACACGGATCGAGAAGGATGATAGATCGTGATACAGTGTTGGAAAACTAAATGGGAAATTGGTGCATGCGCCTTTGCTCTCTGAAAAAAGTCGCATCTGGACTGATAGACTGTGAAACGCTAAAACTAAAAGATGGCGTATGCAGTGGGAGCAGAGGTGTCGATCGGGTAGAACAATGGTCTGGGGCTTCCATGGCTCCGCTGCTCTGGGAATGAGGTGCATACCTCATACAGAGCATCGAAGAGGCTCGAGGATGTTGTGTGTCTTTCTCATCTACAAAGGCAGTACCAAAGTTCACCTACAATAAGGGCGTGGATGATCGATTTGGTAGAAGAATCTGGTTTCATGAAGAAGGTAGAGAGGAAGCAACCTCACTTTGACACCAAGATGTTACACGCACTAAAGATAGATAAGGAGATGGGATACAGTTGAGCTGGAGTCGAGGCTACCTGGCGGCGTGCTCGGGGGACTACCCATTCTAATCGTGGGAGGGGAAGGAGAAGAGAACTAAGAAGAGGAAAAGAGGATTTCTTCTTGCTTACATTCTATATCTCAAGGGGATCTTCAATAGGGACAGTGCAACGATACTTACAATTAAACCTTCATACACTTGCAATTAAACCTTCATACACTTGCAATTAAACCTTCATACACTTGCAATTAAACCTTCATACACTTGCAATTAAACCTTCATACACTTGCAATTAAACCTTCATACACTTGCAATTAAACCTTCATACACTTGCAATTAAACCTTCATACACTTGCAATTAAACCTTCATACACTTGCAATTAAACCTTCATACACTTGCAATTAAACCTTCATACACTTGCAATTAAACCTTCATACACTTGCAATTAAACCTTCATACCGGGAAAAAACACTCAAACAAAAAATAACAAATATGACATGTCAATGACACCTGCGTGATAGTTTAATAAACAACATACAAAAATAACTGATATTGTGGGGTAATAACAACAACATTGATATATGTACGGCCAAAATTGGTTCATAGGTACATACATGGGCGGACGTAGATAGAGGCACACCCGGGCAAGTGCTCGGGTCAGATTTTTGTTATTTCCCTTTGCAGAGCAGGAGCCTGTGTCGTCTTGTCACTGTTGCGTATGCAGGCTGCGAGTTGCTGGCTTTTCTCAGTCCTTGTAGAAAACTCATTCTCTTTTTGTTGGACATGGAACACTATCTCTCTCTAAAACTCTCGTTCTCTCTCTGATCAGACTGTAGCAAGTTCTTGCCATCTATTCATGGCGCAGGCCAATGCGGAGGAAACTGAAGAAAGATGGCGAGAGAGATGTAGCAACAGGAGAGAATCCGAATACGCATTAAAGGAGGCTGAGGTATTCTATGCCTCTTTAGTTTTTCAGATGTTTTGCAAAATTTATTGGAAATGTTTGATTGTCTTCCCAACTTGTGAATGTCTGTTTTCCTATCAGAATTTACTGTGTATAAATGAATAGCAGGATGATACCAGTTTTTTACTATGCTGATTCTGAAGGAACATCAGCTGATATTTTGTTGTTCTCCTTAAATGAGTTGGTTATGTGTTTCTTCACTCTCATCATCTTTTTCATGCAACCATACTTGAATTCGGTAGTAGAAATTAAGGTGCATCTTCCTCTATTTTTTATTCTCTCCTCTTCTTCAGGAGGAATAGGTGTTTCCCATTTTGTGTTTTTGACTTCTTGCTGGCTTCCTATAATATCATGGTAATAATTAATGTTAAAAATCTCACTTTTTGTGTGTTCCCGGGCAATTAACTACCTTAGCATCCACTCGTCCAACTTCTTTAGGGTTATTTGCACGAAACAATCACTTAAAAAAATAGTCTTTTAAATTTGTCTTCTCAAATTTTGTTTAAGAATCTGAATACTCAAAATTAAAATTGTTCTAAGTTTGTGAGAAGGGTTATCAAAAATCTAAATTTTTTCTTGGTGTCTTGGTTGGATAAAAATTCTGGGTCTGCCGCTAGGTACATAACCACTTTCTCTAGATAGTTGATGAGGTTTACTAAATATAGTCCTAGAAGTTAAAAGATACTCAAAATACTCTTCCACCGGGACAGTCAAACCAATGCCACCAAGGGCTACCACGCCTTCATTTGGCCGATTGACATAAATTCAAAAACTACGAACTACGGGTTATTCCTTGTTGAGCTAAAAATTCACTTAAACTTAGGTGCTTCTAATCGATTTGATGATCCTATGGCAAGACCACACATATTTAAAGCCTTGCTACTTTTCCTGCAGGTATTCTGTCAGCTGGAATCCCTCCTATTGATGTTTATTAGTTGCACGGTGTTTATTAACATTTCTCCATGTAACCCACCTCTAATAACATGTGATATGTTCTCTTCTTGTTGATGGCGTATGCAGATGTGTTATTTCCTTCAAATCATAGGCATGCGCCTATAGGAATCATTCAGTGGGGTTTAAATTCGACCAAAATGTTCACCACTTTAATTCCCTAAAGGTTGGTTGTTATGACCTCTAGGAATTAATGTAGGACAATCATAGCCTCATAGGCTTTGAAGAAATAAACTTGGCGGTCTACTCAACTTTATTTCGTTCCTAGTCAATGGACACCATTGTCTTCAACTACTTCCATATGCCTTATTATGTTTTTATGATCATTTATACTTGCTTTTCATACAAGTCCTTTGTAATCATGCCACCATATATACAGTAAATGGGTCTTCTGATGATGATTTATAAATTGTGCAAATTGCATCCTATTGAAGAATTTGTCTCCTCATTTATGATTGATGAGATTTTTTAAAAGTGTTGAGTTCTATATTTTTGTCAACTTATGAACAAAGTTCATAACCATCAAACTTATCTTCATCTACCGCTTGCATACACTTGTGAGGCTCCCTTCTCCATTTCAATTGCATGTTTCTCTATTGTAGTGTCACCAGCATATAAAATCTAACAGCCTGTCAATGCATGATGATAAGATAAAAAATGAAGAGATGCTTTTGAAACTCCTCTAGGCTTGAAAAGAGAGCAAGCATAAGATCATTAAATGGCAAGGTCAGCATCAAAAATGGATACTTCAAAACATAAATTTAGTGAATCGAATTGGCACAAGGTCGGTCTTGGTTTTAAGAGAATTTTGGCATAAAATTATTGGTCTTCTCTCGAGAATATACTGATATTATTATAGGAGCAAGCATAAGGTCACAAAGCTACCTTAGAAAATCTCATATAACCTACTAGGCTGCAACACAACCAAGTTAGTATTGATATACCACCCAAAATGTATCCATTTTATTAATTCGAAATTCTTTGAAAATTAATAACCCTAGATGTAAATATGTAATTATATTTACTACTAACTCCTTGTGATTTGAGTATAGGTAACATGGTACATTAAAATTGTATGGCAGTTTTATCATTTTAATGATATTCATAAATAATTTCAAAGAAAAATAGCACAAGTGTAAGATGATCATACTGTGCCCGGTTTGTATATTAACAGAAGTTCGTGAATATAAAAATCAGAAAGCTATCTCTACACCCTAGAAAAAGCATGCATAGAAAATAAAAATATATTTAATAAAAACAGAGTACCAATGATCCTGAGTTCAAGGAGAATGAAAATGCAAAATCGCTCAAGGAATCAGCAAGTTGCATTTGTTGTTCAAATCTCACACATTCTTCTTTGTGATCATTCCAGTGCAACTTCTGCAATGAGGAATATATAGAAGGAGTTGGTAAAAAAAGACAGTAATAAGAAAACAGCCGTCCCCCAACTTCATAATCGCCGCATATGATATGGCAGAAGAAAGCAAAGAAGAACAAACAACGATTCGAGGATCAGTTCCTCGTATCCCTTAGAACAAAAACGAAGCCCTGATAATCGAAGTTTAATGGCGGCTTGACGAAATAGTAGCATGGGGTGCAAAAGGCTAGAAATGAGAAAGATGTAGAAATTGCGAACCTGGTGCTCTGGAGAGCAATAGGCGACGGCCCCGCAGCTGCCGCAGCGCCGGTTGGGGCGACCGGGGAGGCATGGGCTGCTCCGGCCCTTCGCCGCACACTCCATGCCTTCGTCCCCAGAATGGGAGAGATTTTGGGTCTCAGCTTAGGCTTAAGAGGAAATTTTTTAGGCAGGCTAGGTATAATATCCTTTGATAAA
This sequence comes from Platanthera guangdongensis, assembly GCA_039583875.1. Taxonomy (NCBI): domain Eukaryota; kingdom Viridiplantae; phylum Streptophyta; class Magnoliopsida; order Asparagales; family Orchidaceae; genus Platanthera; species Platanthera guangdongensis. The sequence continues at coordinate 63,549,651 of CM077164.1, forward strand.
AAAATTATAAAATTTTAATTAAAATATTTTTACTAAATGTTTTAAGATTCCCGATTTTTTTATGTCAAAAAGCATAAATTTAAAATATAATTCGAGTAGTTGAAGAGAACTCACGAACGTTTGATAATCTCTACAAAAAAAGTCAACAGCAGGTAAATAAACATATAACGCGAGTACCTGAGCTCAACTTGCGAACATCTACTAATTTCTGCAAAAGAGAAGTCAAAAACAATTAAATTAAAATTATAACGCGAGTATCTAAAAGGAACTCATGAATACGGACTAATCTCTATAAAAGAGAAGTCAAAAGCAGGTAAATAATTATATAACTTGAGAACTTGAGAACTCGCGAACACCTCCTAATCTCTACAAAAGATAAGTCATAAGTAGATAAATTTAAAATATAACGCGAGTGCCTGAAGAGAACTCGTGAACACCTGCTAATCTCTACAAAAGAAAAGTCAAAAGTAGGTAAATAAACTTATAAACTGGGTACCTGAGTTGAACTCATGAACATCTACTAATCTATGCAAAAGAGAAGTTATAAAGCAGGTAAATTTAAAATATAACTCAAGTAATTGAAGAGAAATGACGAACACACGCTAACCTCTACAAAAGAGAAGTCAAAAGCAGGTAAATAAACATTTAATGTGAGTACCTGAGATGAACTAACGAACACCTGCTAATCTCTATAAAAGAGAAGTCAACCGTTAGAAAATCAAAAATATGTAATCTGATGAGTGACGTGATATGCGTATATTTTGGATATACGCAGTGCACCTAAAATTTTTCACACCTTAGAGCAACTCCAACCGTGCGGCATTTCTTAGAAATGCCGGACGGTTTCCCTCCAATGCTTCGGCATTGCCGCCTCTATATTTAGAGGTGGCTGCATTTTTCCTCTCTCCTCCTCTAAATTTAGAGGTGGCTGCATTTTTTTTAATGTTTTATTTTTTTAAAAAAATTTAATTAGTTAGTTTAAGAAACTTTGATAATAATTTATAATTCCTATAGTGATTAAAATAATTTTTCAATTATAACATATAATATATTAATAAAATCGTCTTTTCGAGACCTAGAAACGAGCCTAATATTGAATACATATAATTATTATTTGTCATACAAAAAGAAGGAGAAGACATTTTTACTGATTAAACTCGCGTAAAAATAAAACTACATTCAAAATAATATGCATAAAATATTCAAAATTACATTGGTTCTTTGTCACGTCGTTCCCACAAATGTTCTGTTGGGAAAAATAGCACTTTCCCGACCAGGGCACCTGTAGTGGATTTACAAGCAAGACAAATACAATCACAGTAATAATAAAGTGACACAATAATTTTTAACGTGGAAACCCAATAGGGTAAAAACCACGGGACTATCAGCGTCCACCCTTGAAAGCCTCCACTATAAGGCGTGAAAATCACGCACAACAAATTACAGGGCTTTCATCACCGCCACATACACAAGGCACAATTTCCACCACCGATCCACAACGGATCACCACTACCTACACAAGGTACCAGTTCCACAATGGAATACAAAAATCTCACCTTGCTGCAAAAGCATAAATCTCTTGTTCCACAACCACACAAGGATTGACAAGAGAAAAATAAGCGAGAAAACAAGAAACCGTTACCCAACGGATTGAAAAATCCGTTCCGAATGCCGCAAAGGAGAAAGGCTACACAAAGCCCCTTCTTCTTAGAATCCGACGATGCGATCTTCGATACTCTTCTCCAAGATCTTCTCTTGATCTTCCTCCACTCAAATCTCTCTTGGAATGAATGTCTTTGGCCTTGGAATTGGCTTCCATTTATAGGCCCCAAAGAAATGTTACCTAACTCCAAAACTGGTGGTAGGTGTTACCTAACACCTAATTTGGTGGTAGGTGCTACCTAATTTGGTGGTAGATGCCACCTAACTCCGAATTGTGCTCATTTCAGCTCGTTTATGGAGCGCTGCTCGACGAACCCTGAGCCCAGGCAGCTCCAACATCGCTCCGGCCTCCAAACATAAACTTGTAACATCACGAGCAACTACAAGCGTGCCCGGTGGTTTTTACCGACTCGTATGGGAACCACACCCTAACAAACTCCCCTTCACATCGAGTCGGGAGAAACCGCCATCCCGGCGATTCTCACACATGTATCAAACTTCCCTCGGGTCACTACCTTGGTCAGCATGTCCGCCCCATTATCATCGGTGTGAACCTTCAGTAGCTCGAGCTCCTTCTTCTCCACAACATCACGTATCCAATGATACCGTGTGTCGATGTGTTTCGACCTCGAATGGAACATGGAGTTCTTTCCCAAGTGGATGGCACTCTGGCTGTCACACAACAACATATAACGATCCTGAGTGAAACCAAGTTCTCTAACAAACCTCTTCATCCAGAGCAACTCCTTTCCGGCCTCAGTTACAGCAATGAACTCAGCCTCTGTCGTTGACAGTGCCACACACTTCTGCAGTCTTGATGCCACGAAACTGCTCCCCCTGCAAATAACATCAGGTACCCGGACGTAGATTTTCTAGAGTCCAGATCTCCGGCCATATCAGCATCAGTATAGCCCAGAAGCTCGGGCTTACTGCCTCCAAATCTCAAACTCAGATCTGTCGTCCCCTGCAGGTACCTCAGAATCCACTTCACCGCGCTCCAGTGTTCTTTCCCAGGGTTGGAGAGAAACCTGCTCACAATACCAATAGCATGAGCAATGTCTGGGCGCGTGCACACCATAGCATACATGAGGCTTCCCACTGCAGACGCATAAGGCACCTTCTGCATAGCCTCTTTCTCCTCTGGTGTGCTGGGGCATTGATCAGCGGTCAACTTGAAGTGAGCTGCAAGTGGCGTGCTCACCTTCTTCGCCTGATCCATAGAAAAACGTTGCAACACTTTGCGGATATACCGCTCCTGGGATAACCAAAGGAATCTGGTGCACCTGTCCCTGCGAATATGCATTCCCAGAATAGTCTTCGCGGGACCCAGATCCTTCATCTCAAACTTCGAACTCAACTGCCGCTTCAATTCAGTAATGCACGCAGTGTTCTTCCCGATGATCAGCATGTCGTCGACAAAAAGTAGCAGAATGACGAAGTCTTCAGGAGCACACTGCTTCACAAACACGCAGTGGTCCAGGGTGGTCTTTGTGAAGTCGATCTCCCCCATAAAAGTCTCGAACTTCCGATACCATTGCCGCGGGGCCTGTTTCAACCCGTACAGACTTTTCTTCAAGCGGCATACATATCCTTCTTTACCCCTGATACAGTATCCATCAGGCTGCTCCATGTACAGCTCCTCTTCAAGATCGCCATGTAGAAAAGCGGTCTTCACGTCCATCTGCTCCACCTCCAAGTCTAGCCTCGCAGCGAGGCCTAGCACAACTCGAATTGAGGACATTTTCACTACGGGCGAAAATATCTCATCAAAATCAATGCCCTGTCTCTGTGCAAATCCCTTTACTACCAACCTGGCTTTGTAACGAAGAGGTGTAGGAGAAGCACCCTCCTTCAACCTGAAGATCCACCTGTTCTTCAAGGCCTTCTTGCCCTTCGGCAACCGTACCAGGTCGTAGGTATGATTTGTCCGCAGCGATTGCATCTCCTCTTGCATCGCTGCCATCCAGTGGTGCCTCTCCGCGCTCTCTACTGCTTCAGAATAGCTCTCCGGCTCCCCTGCATCAGTTAGTAGAACAAACTCTGACGCAGAATATCTGGCGGGCGGATGCCTAGCTCGATCTGATCTCCTCAACATAGGCTCAGGAGCTGGTGCAGGCTCCTCTTCTACAACCTCCTCAGCAGCTCCTGGCTCCTCAACATCATCTTCAGCACCCTGTGCTGGAACTGGCTCCACAGTCTCCTCAACGTGGTCATCACTACCAATAGGCAACTCAGCAGAACGTGAGTCACTCCTAGACTCACCTATTTTCTCCAGATCACCTCCAGTTTGCTCCTCGCAGAACACTGCATCTCGACTCCGCACTAACTTCTTCGCCACCGGATCAAAGAATCTGTATCCGAGCTCACATTATGACCATAGCCCAAGAAAATGCACTTTCGGGTCTTCGATTCCAACTTCGATCGTTCGTCCTTGGGAATATGGACGAAGGCCCTGCAGCCAAAGACCCGCAAATGACCATAGGACGGGTCCTTCCCATACCAGACTCGATCCGGAACATCCTCATCCAAAGGATAGCTCGGCGAGAGGTTGATGACATGCGCTGTAGTCAAAAGAGCCTCACCCCAAAACATCTCTGACAGCTTGGACTCAGAAAGCATGCATCGCACCCTCTCCATCAATGTCTGGTTCATCCTTTCAGCAACACCATTCAGCTGTGGTGTTTTTGGGGGGTCTTCTCATGACGAATACCGTGGTCCTTGCAATACTCATCAAATGGACCCACGTACTCTCCCCGTTGTCAGAACGGATACACAGCAGCTTCTTTCCAGATTGGCGTTCCATCTCAGCATGGAACCTTCTGAAGGTCTCAAGTACCTGGTCTTTGGTCTTCAACGGATAGACCCAAACCTTCCTCGACCAGTCATCAATAAAGGTCACAAAATACTGAGCTCCCCTTGCGTTGGGACCTTCATAGGCCCGCAGACGTCTGTGTGTACGAGCTCCAATGGCTCAGATCTCCTGGTGGACTGATGACGACGGAATGAAACCCGATTTTGCTTCCCCGCCATACAGTGCTCACACCTCTCCAAGTGATCGGCCGATAGGTCACTGAGTAGCTTCTTCTTCTGTAGGCAGTCCAAGCCCTTCTGGCTAATATGAGCCAGTCTCATGTGCCACAGGAAATGGATCCCTCATCTCTCACGGAGTTCGCCTGTGGATCTTCAGGCCTCCCCTCCATGTAATAAAGGCCGGACTCCCTATAGCCCTTGGCCATAACCAGCGATCCTCGAACTAGCTTCCAGAAATCACCACCAAAGACACTTACATGTCCTTCATCTCCAAGCTTCCCTACGGAAAGTAGGTTGAAACGAATATCGGGCACGTGTCGCACGTCCCGCAAAACCAGCAACACTCCAGTGCTCGTCTTCAGATGCACGTCTCCACGTCCCAACACTTTGGACGTATTCCCGTTGCCCATTCGTAACACCCCGCATTCATGGGTGGTGTACGTGGCAAATAGCTCCCGATTGTGGGAGACATGCGCAGAAGCACCTGAATCTACAATCCATCTCCTGTCATCACAGGAGAGCGCTGCCGTGATTTCATCACCGACAATGACAACATCGTCCTCATCACTGGAGACAACCGCAGCAGTGTGGCTCTCCTCCTTGGCCTCAATCGCCACACCCTTCTTCTGCTCATTCTTCCAGGCATAGCAAAACTTCTTGATGTGTCCCTTCTTGTGGCAGAAATGACACTCCACGTTCTGATATCGTGAACGTGACTTCCCTCTGCTCTGGCTTCTTTCCTCCTTCCGTCCTCGACTCTTGCTCCTGCCTCTCCCCCTGGATTCCGTAAACAGAACATCAGCTCGTGATGAAGAGCTTGACGTCCCTTGAGACTTCCGTCTCACCTCTTCATTCAAGATCCCACTCTTGGCAATCTCCATGGTGATAATCCCCTGGGGTGAAGAGTTGATCAGTGCAATCCTGACCATCTCCCAAGAGTCCGGAAGAGACTTCAACAGCCACAGCGCATTGACCTCATCCTCAAATGTCACCTTCATCGCCGTCAACTGATCAATGATTCCTTGGAACTCATTGACATGATCCATGATCGGTGAGCCTTCCCGGTAGCGGAACTCTCCAAGCTTTGTCAGCAAAGCCAGCTTGTTGATGCCAGTGCTCTTGGCATACAACATTTCCAGTGTTCTCCACAGCTCCTTCGCATCCGTGATGCTAGCCACGTGGTTGTAGACGTTCGGCTCCACGAACCGTCTAATGAAACCACAGAGCTTTCGGTGCTCCACCTGCCATTTAGCCGGATCCATATCCTTCGGCATCTCTTCGAAGATAGGGGCATGCCAGCCCTTGACGTAGATGAGATCCTCCATAAGCAAGTGCCACTGATGATAATTTGCTCCATTCAACTTGACCATCTGCTCTGAAGTCGATTCCATCTTGCTAAACCAACTGGCCGGACTGACCACAGTTCTCTGAGCGCGACTCTCTCATGATAAGTCACTGAAGAGGATAGCCAGAGGACCAATGGTCGTAAACTACCGCACTCAATGCCAAACCTGAGAATACAATCGCCTCGTCTCGAAATCACAAAAGGTCAGCCCAGTATCGGCCCTGTTCTGACTACTGACCAGCAACCTGGCTCTGATACCACTTGTTGGGAAAAATAGCACTTTCCCGACCAGGGCACCTGTAGTGGATTTACAAGCAAGACAAATACAATCACAGTAATAATAAAGTGACACAATAATTTTTAACGTGGAAACCCAATAGGGTAAAAACCACGGGACTATCAGCGTCCACCCTTGAAAGCCTCCACTATAAGGCGTGAAAAATCACGCACAACAAATTACAGGGCTTTCACCACCGCCACATACACAAGGCACAATTTCCACCACCGATCCACAACGGATCACCACTACCTACACAAGGTACCAGTTCCACAATGGAATACAAAAATCTCACCTTGCTGCAAAAGCATAAATCTCTTGTTCCACAACCACACAAGGATTGACAAGAGAAAAATAAGCGAGAAAACAAGAAACCGTTACCCAACGGATTGAAAAATCCGTTCCGAATGCCGCAAAGGAGAAAGGCTACACAAAGCCCCTTCTTCTTAGAATCCGACGATGCGATCTTCGATACTCTTCTCCAAGATCTTCTCTTGATCTTCCTCCACTCAAATCTCTCTTGGAATGAATGTCTTTGGCCTTGGAATTGGCTTCCATTTATAGGCCCCAAAGAAATGTTACCTAACTCCAAAACTGGTGGTAGGTGTTACCTAACACCTAATTTGGTGGTAGGTGCTACCTAATTTGGTGGTAGATGCCACCTAACTCCGAATTGTGCTCATTTCAGCTCGTTTATGGAGCGCTGCTCGACGAACCCTGAGCCCAGGCAGCTCCAACATCGCTCCGCCTCCAAACATAAACTTGTAACATCACGAGCAACTACAAGCGTGCCCGGTGGTTTTTACCGACTCGTATGGGAACCACACCCTAACATGTTCAACTAGTACTTCTCGAAGTGCAAAATGCGCATCTCTGTCTTTGATCTTTTTATGCGATTTAGGAACTACCGAAATCATTCGGCTTCACTTGTATTCAACTCTTCAACATTTTGAGTTGGTGATGGAGTAGAAATAGTGACATAGTCATTTTCATCCCGCTCGTCTTCGACGATCATGTTGTGCATTATAACACAAGTAGTCATGATATCGTGTAAAACATGTTTATCCCAAAAACGGGCTGACCCCTTAATTATCGCAAATCTTGATTGAAGACCTCCAAATGCCCGCTCTACATCTTTTCGGCATGCTTCTTGCATCATTGCAAAGTGTTGTTTTTTTATCATGTGAATGAGAAATAGTCTGAAATAGTGTTAACCACTTCAGATATATTATGTCGGCTAAATAATAACCAACGTCATATTTTTTCCAAAATTTCATAATTAGTAGGAGGCGTGGTACATTGTGCTAATTAGCAAACAAAGGAGACGATTGCAGGACATTGATATCATTGTTCGAGCCTAGTAAACAAAAATATGTGTGTCATATCCATAAGTCATAAGATGCTACTGCCTCGAGAATAATTGTTGGCCCACCGTGTCGTCCTGAATATTGTCCTGCTCATGCTGTTGGGCAGTTCTTCCACTGCCAATGCATGCAATCTAGACTTCCCAACATCCCTGGAAATCCTCGTTTTTCACCTTTCCGTAACAATCTAGCAACATCATTGGCATTGGGATATCTCAAATATTCTTCTTTGTACACTTGTACAACTGCCCTGCAAAATCTTTTCAAACATTGAATCACGGTTGACTCACCGATTCGAATATATTCATCGCAGCTATCAGTTGTTGTTCCATATGCCAACATACGGAATGCTGCCGTAATTTTTTGTAAAGTTGACAATCCAAGCTTTCCAAGACCATCCTTTTTTTGAATGAAGGAATAAATTCTTTCGCATGCGAAATCTTCTTCGAAAATATGTTTCCCCATATGTGGGATGATCAGAGAAGTAGTCATTTCACAATCTAGTATCACCTTCAATCCTGCCCCTGTTGATTACCGCATGACCAGGTGTTGAACCTTTGTGCCTCAAAAGTTCATCTCCATGAAGTTGAGCTGCAATTTTGGCTTTGTTTGACTCGTAAGCACAAGCCAAAATTTCCTCTTCTTGCTCCCATTCAGCTGTGTCTTCTTCGCACTGTTGAATTTGTTGAGAAAATAATTCATCATCCGAAGACGATGAAGATCGCAAATGAGATGACCATGCACCGTAGTTCATTTTTTGTATGAGGGAAAGATAGTTAGTTAGCCGGAAGATGATAAGGGAAGTGATGATTATATAGGATTTTTGGATTCTCATCACTAGCATTGGATTCTCTTCACCCGCATTAGATTCTCCACCAACATCGAATTCTCCACCAGCATTGGATTCTTATCACCAGCATTGGATTCTCTTCACCCGCATTGGATTCCCCACCAGCATCGGATTCTCCACCAGCATTGGATTCTTATCACCAGCATTGGATTCTCTTCACCCGCATTGGATTCCCCACCAGTATGGATTCTCCACCAGCATTGGATTCTTATCACTAGCATTGGATTCTCTTCACCCGCATTGGATTCCCCACCAGCATCGGATTCTCCACCAGCATTGGATTCTTATCACCAGCATTGGATTCTCTTCACCCGCATTGGATTCTCCACCAACATCGGATTCTCCACTAGCATTGGATTCTCTTCACCCGCATTGGATTCTCTTCACCCGCATTGGATTCCCCACCAGCATTGGATTCTCCACCAACATTGGATTCTTATCACCATCATTGGATTCTCCACCAGCATTGGATTCTTATCACCATCATTGGATTCTCTTCACCCGCATTGGATTCCCCACCAGTATCGGATTCTCCACCAGCATTGGATTCTTATCACCAGCATTGGATTCTCTTCACCCGCATTGGATTCCCCACCAGCATTGGTTCTATAAGTACTATGTTATGCAAAAGAAGATCAATCACTCTTTCTCTCCTTAGTTAAGAAGAGCACTCCTTCTCTCCTTAACCATGACTTCCAGTCGGGGAACATCATTCTCAGTGAAAGAAGATCAAGCACTATGTTATGCATGTCTTGAGGTCTCTGAAGACCCAGTTATGGGTAGCAATCAAAAGGAGCATAGGATGTGGGAAAGAGTATCCGTCATTTTTCACAAGACAAGACCCGCAACTTGTTTAGGACAGAGAACCCCTAAATCTCTCTCATGTCGTTGGTAATTGTTAGCAAGTAAGGCTAACAAATTTCGAGGATGTATTTGACAAATTGAGCAATGAAATCCAAGTATCTGAACTCAATATTGTAAGTATTAATTTATATTTTAAATATTATATTAAAGAATCGTTATATTATAATTATTGTTTGTTTGTTTGTTTGTAGATCAACCGGGCCAAAATTTTATATGGAGAAGATCCGAACGAGAAAAGAGGCTTCTTGTTTGATCATGTTTGGTCAATCTTGAAAAATACAGAAAAGTGGATAGTCGTTCGGGACTACAGAAGGTAACAACTCTCAGCATTTTGACATATCGCAAGCTTTTGATTCTAACTCTCCCACTCAACGGAGACGAATAGACCTAAACACATACAACAATGAAATGAACCTTAATAGTACTGGTGATGAAGAATCTTCAGCCTCAATTTCAAATACTCGACCTACTGGAATAAAGAAAGAAAAGGAGAGAAGAAGACAAGTTAGTGGTAAGAGTTCTGATATTGAAACTCATACTAAAGCAAATGAAGAAATCTTAGAGATTTTGAAGAGAGGACAAGAACAACGAGCAAAAGATAGGTCTTTTATGACTGAACTCTTGAAGTTAAAGGTCGAAAATGAAAAAAAAACTAGAGCTTCAGAGTGCTAAAACATGATCATGATATTATAATGATTGATTTGGAAAGCATAAAAGGAACTGCAGAGCGACAATATTTTCGCAGAAAAAACAAGAAATTGTGAATAAAATTGTAAAACAATCCTTGTTTAGAGGATCATCATCACTCGAAGCAACTGGGTATGGAGGAGGCATGTATGGAGGTAGTGGTTATGGAGGAAACCACATGGAGGACCTCAGTTTGGAGGAGGTTGGCATGAGAGAAGGCCAATATGGAGGAAGCCATTATGAAGGAGACCCACATGAAGGACCTCAATTTGGAGGGTCTCAATTTGGGGGACCTCAATTTGGAGGGTCTCAATTTGGCGGACCTCAATTTGGAGGACCTAAGTATGGAGGAAGTCAGTATCAAGAAAGTCAATATGGAGGAAGCGACTATGGAGTACCCGAGTATAGAGGGGAACAACAAGGGGGCTTACACACGGAAGTCTTAGCGAACCCGATGATGACCTCCCCGAATTTTAGAATTATTTCCAAATGTAATTTTTATTTTGAATTATGTTATGCGTGTTCTATCTTAATTATGTAATGAAATTTGAAATAAAAAAACTTTAAAATTAATATAATATAATATAATAAGATAAGAAAAAAAATATCATAATAATATTATATTTATTTATTTATACACATTAATATATAAATATAATATAAATATTATATATATATATATATTAAAATAACATGTTCTCTAAATATAGAGAACATGGTTGGAGTTGCTCTACCCATGTTCTCTATATTTAGAGAACATGGTACAATGGAGATCTCTAAATATAGAGATCCTCATTGGAGTTGCTCTTAGACCTTACAAAAAGGCATTATTCTTTGATAATATTAGGAGGGCAAAATAGGTAAATTTGTCTCTCAGCTCTGTCACATTTATGAAAGGACGACATTATTGGCAAACATTTTTGTGCTATTGGCAGCTCATTGTTAATGTCAGATCACAAAATTCTATTCACAAACCATTGTGTTAATGACAGAACAAGAGAAAAATAAAAAATAATAAAATCAAAAACTAGCTATTTTCAATATTCGTCATAATTTGAACAACGCAAATTTTTCAAAAATGACATACATTTGTTTGTACGTGAAAATTAATTAGTCAAAAATAATTGAATCAAAAGTGCTACATATATTGCTTCATCCGTTGACCAACTTCTAAATCCTTAAAAAACTCTGTTGCGGACTAATTCGGCGTCCTGGTCGGACCGGACTAAACTGGACCGTCTTAGCTCTCGGGACGGTCAAGCGCGCACACAATCAATGAAAGGAGCAAGTTGACGCAAGAGGTTTTAACGTGAAAAAACTCATCAACTAGGTTAAAAATCACGTGACCGGAACTGTGTCAGTCAAAGTCCACTATCAGGTTGCAGCTACAACGCGTTCAGAGAATCGAGGGCGACATGCCGGTCTTCGTTACAACTTGGAGGTGAGAGAGAATTTTTGACTCGCAACGGGCAACAGGCTGCGTCGAAGAAGTATTGGATGCTAACTTGGGGGATGATGCCCTTGAACATTGGCGGTGGTCGTCTTCTTCCCTCCTTCGTGCACTTGGGGACTTGGCTAGTAGGCGACTTGGAGATGACCCGAGGGAGGAGTTCGACAGATCTCTGACCATAGGAAGAAGAAGATTCCGGAGCAAAAATGTGTGAAATGAGGAGCTTTGTGACTCCTTTTATAGCCTCCGGGAGGTGGTTATGCCCCCCCCCCCCCCCAACTTGGTGGTTTAGTGGATGATTACCTGTAGATCGGATGGCGACGGATGCTCAGTAACGATCGGACGGTGACCAACCTGCAAGCGGCGGCAGGAGGTAGCGGCGGTCGTTGGGGGCAGCGGCCGACGGGCGGCGGCGGCGGCGGGCGGCGGTAGTTGTTGAGTGGGAGGTCACCATGATCTCTCCTATTGTGGTGGAGACCATGGGGGAGTGGGTTGACTAGTCAAACTCATGATTTCCACAATAGGAGTGATCATGGGGGAGATGGTTAAGTGCACACCCAAACCTATAAATGAGGCTTCATTTCCATCAAACCCTAAAAAATCCAACCCTAAAATTGGAGGAAGAGCTGAACAAAAAAGACGGAATGGAAAAAAACCCTAAAACAGAATGGAAACTCCCAAAATCTAAAAGATGAAGTAAAAAAAATAGGATTCGGAATTGCAAACCGTACCAATGATAGGTGAGGGTGGAATTGCCGGAGGTGATTCACTGTGGGGGGCGTCAGGGCTCACATGAAGAACGTCTGTGGATCTTGTAAGGGGATGTGGCGACAAATTGGAGCGGGACAGCGGCGGCGAACTGGTGCGGGAGGGAGGAATGCGATCAGCGCAGGGAGGACGACGCGTGTATCAGGTTCGGGAGGTGATTCTGTGGCGAAGCTTTTAGGATTGAACTGTTTTTAGGTTTTAAAAAAAATAGAAAGAAAATCCGGATTTTAAAATAGTTTGAGTTTGTCAAATCCTGTTGAGATTTGTCATTAAAATTATCTTTTATGAAATCAGGCCTAAAAGGCTAAAAGTATTGTTTTATGAATTTTTGTTCCTCAACTTTATCACATTTATGAAATCTCTCCCAAAATTTTTGTTTTTTTTGTTTCTTAACTCATTATCTTTATGAAATTAGTTCTAATATTTTTTTTTAATCTTATGAGAAAATAGTCAAATTGATTAAACATAAGACATTAAAAAAAGGACGATTAATATACGCACATCTGATTTGGCTAATCGCAGCCCATAAATTATGTTTTAAAAATAAAATTAAGAAACCCTACCTCCTTATAATCGCAGCCCCTTCCCCAATCCCTTGAGTCTCTTCTGCCGCCTCGCCGGAGCCCGCCGCATCGCCGGAGCCCGCCGCATCGCCGGAGCCCGCCGCATCGCCGGAGCCCGCCGCATCGCCGGAGCCCGCCGCCTCGCCGGAGCAGGTTTTGCATCGCTCGTCTTCATTTATGTATCCACCCGTTTCTTCCATGTATCAACAAGACTTCTAGCTTTTTTTCTTTGGAGCTCCGAGTTCTTATGACTACGCAAATGATTCAGAGACTTTCCTATATTACATGTTTGAAGAGCATGAATATTTACAGGTAATTTATCTAGCGCTCTGAGCAAAGCCAACAAAGCTCTTCAGACTTCAATGGCTTTATCACTCTCTTTGGGACTATTACCATCACCGGTCTTCCCTTTGTGGGCTTTTTGGAGCCATTCATCTAAAACAGGTACACCCCGGACCTACACAAACTTGTTCGGGCAATCAAACTTATCAGTGGCTGCAATCACATCTGCCAATAGCACCCAGCCAGTAAGATCTATCTTCTTACTATTATCAACCTGCCTCAACAGGGAGGTCTCACCTCACACCTGGAAGATCTCTGAGAGCTTCCCCTCCAAAGCCAAAAGCTGGGCTAGGAGCTTCTCAGAAAGCACTGGAAGTTGGAAGATTATGAAAGCTTGCTTTCTAAGGAGCCCTTATGGGTCTATTTATAGCCTTTGCTGACCTGAGATTACTGAAATACCTTTAGTTGATATGCCAATAGCCAAATCTCGCTGTTTATCCTGAGGGTATAGGGGTAATTTTACTGAGGGCAATTATGTCATTTTACCCAAGGCCCCGGGGCCCCACTCGACGAGAGCTCTGAGCCGAGAGCCTTCTGTCTAGAGCCCGGCGCAAGCGGTATCGCCTACTTATAGGCGAGAACTCCTTCAAGACAGGAGCTTGGCGCAAGCGCAAGCGTTCCCGCCTACTTGGGCGAGAACTTCTTTAGGCGGGAACTCCTCTGACTAGCCTAATTGTGATCGTTGGTGCCTCCTGGTCTGACTCAGCAAATATGGGGTTGTACACAATCCCCGCTCTTTTTGAGCTAGCTCTGCGCTCGAAAAGACACATCCAACCCGTAATTATTCGCTGAGCACGTGTCAACGTCAGGGAATCTTTTGGTGGGCCGTACCGCGACCATATATATGTGCTGATAGACGGCCATAATTTTGCCCTTGAATCGTCATTCTTCGCCTGAGTTCCTGCCTCCTCTCGCGATGCATCCCAAGCGCGCCGACAAACCGCTTCCGCAGGATCTTCAAGACCGCATCGATGCGGCACAGGCGCGAGCCAAGGCTAACTGCGCCTTGGTTTTACCCTGGCTGGCGAGAAAGTCGTCAGCCGCCGAGCCTTCTCAACCAAAGAAGAAAAAGAAGAAGGTGAAGGTGGTCCAGCGAGACCTGCCTCACGAGAACAGGAGCCCGCCTACCCCGACCCCAAGCCGCGCGGATGATCCCTCTCCGCAGAAGGTATGTCCGACTCGCTGATCATTGAAACCACTAGTTGCTTATGCGGGAGGACTTGTAGCTGACGCGATACTTCTCGCAGGAAACGGTCCCCGACGACATCAGGTCCCCGCGGGAACCCTTGGACCCATCATCTCGTCCTCCTGAGGACCAACCGCGGGTCTCGGAGGTCGCTCCTCCGCCTGACTCCTCGAGAACTGCAGGTATCTTTCCCACTCTCGCTCTTAACTCAAATCTCAGAACGCTGAATTGTCTTCCCGCAGCACCAGCTCCCGCCCAGCCGGGTCTCGCTACCCGGGAGAATGAAGTAACAGTCGCGAATCGGCCTGCCCCCGCGGTTGATTCCTCCCTACCGGCGGGAGGAAGGGCTGCCGAATCTTCCGCAGCTCCACAGGATGCCAACCATCCCGCAGGAGAGGAAACCTCCCCCCTCCCCACCCCCCACCCCGCTTTCGGCCAAGCAGGGATCACCACTCGCAAAATCTTCCCCCGGGAAAGGGAAACCGATCCACCTGCTCTTTGGAACTGGGGGGGGGGCTGGACCTTCTCGCCTGCCGTCGGCCGTGGTTCTCGCCATAATGTAGGTATGCGATATGTTTATCACGATTATTTCTTAGCTCTCGCCATGACTGTGGCATTCTTTTCAGGGATCCGGGTTCGCGGTCGGGAGCTGACGCGGAGGACGAAGAAGATGAAGAAGACGAAGACAGAGAGGGGGAGGACGGCGAGAGCTCCCCTTCCCTTCATCTGACGAGATGGAGGAAAACTTGACCAGTGCCGGGAGCGCTAAAAGGCGGGGGAAGAAGGTTGTCGTCGTCCTGTCAAAGTTATATCTGGTGGGAGTGGGCCCATGATTCCGCGGCGAGAGAGTTCCGCCAATCGGTGGAGAAGAGGCTGGAGGCTCTGGAGCGGGAATATTTCATCGGCGAGACGGACCGGTCAGGTGGGCCTACCGCTGGGTCCTCTCCCGAAAGGTGCATCGTGCGGATCCGAGACCTGTCTCACCGATCAACCTGGGATGCACCGTCTTGTTGTCCTACTTCAACCCGCAGGCGCCACCGAGGACTAAGCAGCGGGAGCGAGGACGATGGCGGTGGGAACCCTACTGATTCGCGAGATCTCGCCCTTCCTTGCCCCCGGCCTTCCCCTTTCCCAATGTACCCATATTACTTTCATCAATCTGTAACTAATAACCTTGTTATTATCACTATTACCTTTTATTGAGCTCTCGCTCGGCGAGAGTAACTCCTGACTGTATTATCATTATTGTTATTATATATATATATATATTATTCAGCTCTCGCTCGGCGAGAGTAACCATGTTTCTGCTTATTTTACTTGTCGCGTGTCATTTCGTAATGCTTGCGCTAATCATATCTGTCAGTCGGTCACTGTCAATATTGGGCGGGAAACCGAGGCGCCGCTGACCTAGGGCGTGACGCTGTACCCCCGCCGCCTTTTTGGGAAATAGTCATGATGATCACGGTTTTCTATAAATAGAGAAGTCCACCTACCATATTTATTTCTCCGATCCGAATCCTGTCTTTTCTCTTGTCGCTCTCACGGTTTGCCAAAATCTCCCGCTTGCTTCCGTTTCCTCCCTCTCGTTCTCGCACAGCTCTCGCTCTCGCTTCTCTTCTGCAGACCTCGCCTACAACCTCTCAAGCACGATGCCCGACGGAAGCGAGGGATGTTCGAATTGCGCGGAAGCCTTCCAGAAGTATCTGTTCCCCTCCTACAGCCTGACTATGGAGGAGTTCCAACTGACCCAGACTCGCTACATTCCCGCCGGCTTCACCGCGCAAAATCCCGGCAACCATGATAAAGTAAACAGTGCGGGGGAGGGAGCTCGCCATCCCCCTTGAGCACTTTGAGGTGGGCTTCCACCTCCCCCTCTGGCCCGAGATGCGCCATGCCCTTCGGTACTACGGAGTGGTTCCAGCAGAGTTGAATCCAAACTCGGTCACGATCCTGGTGGCCTTTATCTGCTATATGCGATCCGAGAGGATCAAGTTCAGCCTTCCAATCTTCCGGAAGCTGTTCGCCTTCCGCGCCAAGGGAGGGGTGGTCTTCTCTTCAGGGCAGCTGCTCAACACCATCGGTCTCGCCAACAAGCACCACCACTGGGGTGAGAGGTTCGTCTTCGTTTCCGGCGATTTCGGGAACGTGCCTCTCGCGCCCATTCAATACGAGGACGCCGCTTATAAGCCGCCCTCCTTGGGCTCGCGCGAGAGCGCCCTCCTTGAGTTCTTCGGAACCAAGGATTTCAACGTCCAATTCCTCCGGCGGGACGTCGATTCACTCCTCCCCGTACCTCCGGGCGAAGGTACGGTCTCACCTTTGTCTTGATATTCTTCCCCTTCTGTTTAAGATTAGAACTGAGTGTTGTTGCTTCCTTAGGAGAACGCGAGATCCCCCTGCACCAACCCTTTGAAGAGGCTCACGCTGTCGGGAGCCAATCTGTGAGAGACCCGTTGGCTCTCGCGAAAGCCGCGGCCCAAGTTTGCCGGGACGAGCCGGCCCACTTCCTTCGACCGACGCCAGGAAGCAAAAGCCCGACGCCACTCTGCCCCCACCGCTTAAGAGGCCAAAGATAACTGTCACCGAGAAGGGTAAAGCCGCTGCGGTGCCGCCCTCCCAACCTCGTCGCTGCAGGCCGCTCTTTTGAAGAGATCTTGCAGACCGCCAGCGAGATCGCGGTCACCAGGGGCGGCGCCAAGACACCTGCCGAGAACCCCCCGACCCCTGGTGGAGCAGATGGCTAGGGAGCCTCCGCCGAGACCTCCGCCCAGTCTCCGCCTGGAGAGGTGCCGCGGGGTCACCGCAATTTTGGTCTTGGCACAAAGTGCCTTGACGCGGAAAAGAAACCGCTCCTTCAGTGGGACCCTAATACCAACAGGGTCTCAATCTCATCTCTTCTCCCCAGCTGGGCGGAGCGAGATGAGGTCACCAGAGAGGCCTTCTCCCTGGGCTACGACCTCTACAGCCAGGAGAATGCCAGTGTCTATGACAAAATGACCACCAGGCTCTTGGCCTATGACTCCACCCGGGCTCTGATGTACGGGATGGAGCTTGCGCATATGTGTGCTCACCAGAGTATCATCATCGACTGCAACTTCCAGGATATGTTCAAGGCCAGAGAGGACGCGGTGGCTGAGGCGGCTACCTTGAAGAAGGAACTAGCAGACGCCAAGCAACAGCTGTCTTCACGCCGGATGGAAGAGGTAAGCGAGACCTTTCACGACACTCGCTCTCACCACTGCAGATTTCAACTTCTTTTCCTCTCATGCTAACCTCTCGCTATACAGGATTCCGCTCAGGCCGTGGCGCTTTGCGCGGAGCTGGACCAGGCGCGATACGAGAACGTCCTGCTGAGGGACCAGATCCTGCGCCTGGAGGCGAATGCGCCACCTCCACTGGACGAAAGGTTTAAAAGCCAATACTATTCCATCTATGACATCGATAAGCTCCTCCAGGTCAACGCGCAAGCTACAGTCAAGCTGACCCTGGAGATGCTGCGGGATGTCGGTTGCTTGGATGGGAGGGGCAAGACCATTACCGCTCATCAGCTCGTCCCCTGGCTCTTTGAGCCTGTCCCGAAGCCCCTAGGCGCGCCTGATTCCCCGCCCTCGGATGTCCCGAAATCCCCTATCGCGGGTGGCGAGACATCCGGGGAGAGCTCAGGTGAGAGCTCCAGCGGGAGCTCAAGCGGGAGCTCTAAGGGGTACAACGTGTCTCCCTGAGGGGGCCCCCTTTTCTCTTTTTCTTTTTGCTTCATTGTAAAGAGCGAGACGATCTACACTTGTAATTACATTGAATAAATACATTGTAAATGTTTTGTATGCATTGTCCTTTTCTTTTTATTGCAAATGCGCTTGATACAATTGTTGTGGCTGAGTGCTTCTTAAGCACGCTTCCGCCGAGGCCCTTGGCCTCCCTAGGGTAGTCTCCCTTAGTGACTGATAGGCGGGAACCTGTCGAAAGAGCTCAAGACTTGGACGTTTCGTTCCTGCGTTCTGCCGAAAACAGTCTGTCGGGAACATGGCTCGCGGTCCCTTTAAGACAAGGCCATCCCCCTTTAGCTTGCGCAAACTGTCGGAAGCTTTCGCCCAACACCTCTCGCTGTCTGACCAAGAATAGCTTGTCAGGAGCCTTCCGCCGAGAATTTCCTTCGACGAGATCTCCTTGACAGGGACCTCCCCAACCGAGACCTTCTCTGGCCGAGACCTCTCCCGCCTTTACCTATTTTTTATTCTGTGGTGCGTTTCTTGCCTTGCTCAGATCATCCAAGTCGGAGTGTCTCCTAGGATCAAAAACTCCCTCCCCCAGGCGAGCCCTCGGCCTGCCAGGCTAACGAGAGCCTGTGCAGCAGGTCTACCTGGGTCGAGCCGAGCTCTGGGTGCCGATGAAGTTCTCAAACCAAACATATCCCCCACATGCGAGCCTCAGACCTGCCAGCTAGATGAAAGCCTGCGCAGCGGGTCTACTGGGGCCGAGCTGAGCTCGGGGTGCCGATGAAGTTCTCAAACCAAACCTATCCCCCACAGGAGATCCCTTCGGGACCTGCCAGCTAGATGAGAGCCTGCGCAGCGGGTCTACCTGGGGCCGAGCCGAGCTTGAGGTATTACAAAACACATAATTACGTCCTATTATACAAATTTCACAACAGGCAAGGGAAAATCAAGACAACTGATGCAGTATAATAAGTTTTATTTTGGATACACAACTACATCCTTCCCATTTCAAGGTAGAAGCGTTTCAGGTCATCGCCGCTCCAGGTGTATCTTAAGGCTCTTCCCTCCACGTCCTGAGGTAGTAACCTCCTGTTCCAAGGACTTCCTTCACTATGTATGGTCCTTCCCAGTTCGGGTTGAGCTTGCCCATGGGAGCCGACCTTCCTGCCACGTCAACCTTTCTCAGCACCAGATCTCCTTCAGTAAACTGCTTGACCCTGACATGCTTATCAAAATACTTGGCCATCCGCCGCTTGATCTCTTCTTGCCTGATAGCTGTCACGTCCCGCAACTCTTCCACCATATCTAGCGAGAGGTGTAGCCCCTCTTCATTCTCCAACCTCCAAGTCTCATCTCCTTCGCCCGCGGCTGTGACCCGCGGGGACCGAAGCTCGAGCTCCACTGGTAGGACCGCCTCACACCCGTGAGAAAGCTTGAAGGGGGTCTCACCGGTGGCCGTGTTCGGGGTCATTCGCAAGGCCCATAGGACCGAGGGGAGAGCTGCTCCACCCAATTTCCCTTTAAGTTTTCCACTTTCTTCTTTAGTAGGTTTACAATAATTTTGTTTGCCGCTTCCACCTGGCCGTTGCTCCGAGGGTGATGGACAGAGGGAAATCTGAGATCTATCCCCAGCTGGGCACAGAAGCTGATGAACTCTTCACTGGCAAACTGGGGACCGTTATCTATCTGTCACTATCGCTTGAGGCAACCCGTGTCTGCATATGATCTCCCCCCCAGATGACGTTCCTTATGACTTGCGAGGTGACCGTGGCCAAGGCCTTAACCTCCAGCCACTTTGAGAAATAATCAACCATGATCAAGAGGAACCTCCTCTGTCCACTAGCCGGGAGAAAAGGCCCACTAAATCCATCCCCCAGATGGCGAGCGGCAAGGTGCCGTGATTGTTGAAGTTGGTGACCGGGCGGTCTGGCGGTTTGTCTTGGCGGGGTTGAAGACCGCGCGGTCTGGCGGTTTGTCTCAGCCGGCTTGGAGACCGGACGGTCTGGCGGTCTACCCTGGCGGTCTCTCTTCCTCTCGGGTGGTAGCCGTGCGGTTAGCCCTGCTGTCTAACCGCGCGGCCTGTGCGGTTTGTTTTGTATAGTCCGCCTAGTCCTGTAATTTTTAGTCCCACATCTCTTATTTGTATTCTCTCATCTCTCCTCCATTCTATATAAGGGAGGGCATACCTTTGTAATAGATACCTTTTTTGGATAATAAAATTTCAATTATTCAAAAGTTTATTCGGCTTATTCTCTACTTTTCGCTTCTTTTCTCTACTTTCTAACATGGTATCAGAGGCACGGTCATTTCCTCATGATTCTGTGCGCTCTCTGTTGTTCGCGGCTTGTTTTTCCGCGTTCTGCGACTTGTTTTGCGACTTGACTTCTCTTCTGTCCGCGCGGCTTGTTTCTGTCCGCTGCCCTGTTCGCGGCGGCTTGCTTCTTCTTGTTCTCTTCTCCTACTGCTCTTTGTCGCAGCGACCTGTTTCCTTGTCGCCGCGCTCCTTGTTCTTTCTTGCCGCTCCGACGACTTCCTACGTCGTTGCGGTCTGTCTCTGTCCGCGGTGTGTTGTCTCTCTACTCGCGGTTTGCTGCTGCTGATCTGCCTGACCGTGCGGTTTGTTCCTTTCTCACCCGCATCTTGGTCGCGATCGCCGGCTCTTCTCCTCTCTTCTGTTCGCTCGGCCTTTTCAGTCCGCGCGACCTCTTCCCCGCTATGCCTTTGACCGCTTTCCTAGCAGCTGCTGTGATCTGCCTGACCGTGCGGGTTGTTCCTTTCTCACCCGCATCTGGTCGCGGTCACCCGCTCCTGCTTGCTAGTCGCCCGACTTCCTCTTTTTCCGTGCGACTTGTTCTCCTCTGTTCGCCCCGACTTTTTCAGGCCGTGCGACTTCTTTCCCTCTGCTTTGCTCTGCTTCTTGGTAGCGGTCTTTCTAGCCGCCCGACCTGTTTTCTGTTCGCCCGGCTTGGTGCTCTTTTCTCTTCTCGCGGCTTGTTCTTATCGTCGCGGGTTTGCTCCTCTCTTGCTTCCATGGCTTTCCCCTCCTCCGGCCTGTCCGCCTCTGTAGTAACCTCTTCTGGTAGTGCTCATGTTGTTACTCGCGGAAGATGGCTAATAGACTCTGGCGCCACAAATCATATGACAAGCAATCCTCACTGTTTTTCTCTTCTTGACACACATGCTCAGTTGCCCCCGGTTATTGTTGCTGATGGATCTCCCTCCCCGGTCCATGGGACGGGCCTGGTTCCCGTCACTCCATCTCTCTGCTTGGCTGATACCCTCTATGTGCCCAAGTTTCCGTGCAATTTACTATCGGTTACTTCTTTATGCAAGCAACTACGGTGTTTCTGTAATATTCACCCCTACCTCTTGCACATTTTCAGGATCCGGACTCCCAACGGATGATTGCTACCGGGACAGAGAGTGGTGGCCTCTACTTCCTCGACAACGTTCTGCTCTATCTGTCTTCTCCTCCTCCTCTACAGATCTTCTCCAATGGCATCTTCGCCTTGGACATGCTCCTCCCCGCATTCTACGACAGTTCTGCCGCACCTCCCTCCTCATCATCCTCCTCTCAACTGTGATGCTTGTCAACTTGGCAAACATCACCGCTCATCCTTCCCCCCAACGCAGAGTCGGGGCTCTTCCCGTCCGTTCGACCTCGTTCACTCCGACATATGGGGTCCCGCTCCTAACCTCACCATCGGTCGGGGGTAGTTCCTACTTTGTCACCTTCATTGATGATTTCTCTCGATGTACGTGGGTATATCTTCTCAAAGATCGCTCCGAGCTGTTCTCTGTTTGGACCTCCTTTTATTCTATGGTTAAGACTCAGTTCGATACGTCTATTAAACTCCTTCGTTCTGACAATGCCAAGGAGTATCTTAGCCACGACTTCTCATCCTTTTGTATTCACCATGATGTCATTCGTCAAACCAGCTGTGTCTACACCTCACAACAAAATGGGGTGGCGGAACGCAAAAACCCGTCACCTCCTTGATGTCGCTCGCACTATGATGACTCAAATGCATGTTCCTCGCTCCTATTGGGGATATGTTGTCCTCCTCTCCTGCTATATCATCAATCGCCTTCCCTCCACAGTTCTCCACGGTGCTACCCCCTTCTCCATTCTTTATCCGGACAAGGATCCCTTTCCTCTTCCTCTACACATCTTTGGGTGCACCGCCTTTGTGCACTCTCCCGCTGCCACCCGTGATAAACTCTCACCACGTGCCACCAAATGTGTCTTTCTGGGCTACTCTCCCACTCAGAAAGGTTATTGTTGCTTTGATCCCGTTACCCGCAAGCAATTTGTCTCTGCGGATGTCACCTTCTTCGACAATGTCTCTTACTTCTCTCCCGCTTCCTCCTCTCCTCCTCCTGCTCCTACTTTTCCTACCAACCCATCCCTCCCCTCTGCTCCCACTGATGTTCCGCCATCTCCACCATCTCCACCATCTCCACCACCTCCACCATCTCCACCCTCTACTCCGCTTTCTCCCTCCACTCCGCTGCCATCTCTCTCTGCTCCGGGCCAGCTCTCTCCACCACGGATACTCTGGATACTGAGGCCCCTGTTGACCTGGATCTCCCTATTGCTCTTCGCAAGGGGGTTCGGGCATGTACCCAACACCCGCTTGCTGCAGTTGTTTCCTATGATCGTCTTACCCCTTCTCGCAGAGCTTTCGCTCTGGCTATCTCAGCTACTACCACCCCCGTTCCTATCAGGAGGCCCTTGCTATTCCTCATTGGAAAGCTGCCATGGATGAGGAGATTGCTACTCTGACTGAACGGGGTACCTGGACCCTTGTTCCTCCTCCTTACGGCACAGATGTTGTTGGTTGTCGATGGGTCTTCGTGGTGAAGTTTCTCCCGGATGGCAGTGTGGATCGTTATAAGGCTCGCCTGGTTGCCAAGGGTTTTACCCAAACTTATGGGCTTGATTACTTTGACACTTTCTCTCCCGTGGCTCGCCTCAGCACTATTCGGGTTCTTCTCTCTGTGGCTGTCAACCGGGATTGGCCCATCTCGCAGCTCGATGTTAAGAATGCCTTCCTCTATGGCGATCTGCAGGAAGATGTTTACATGGAGCAACCTCCTGGGTATGTTGCTCAGGGGGAGACAAGGGGTATGCCGGCTAAAGAAGGCTATCTATGGCCTCAAGCAGAGTCCTCGTGCCTGGTTTGACAAGTTTAGTAGCATTGTTGCGGCCATTGGTTTTACAAGAAGCTCAGCAGATCACTCCTTGTTTGTTCGGAAAACCGCATCTGGTCTTGTTGTTCTTGCGGTTTATGTTGATGACATTCTTCTTACTGGCGATGACCAGGATGGGGTATTGATGACCAAGAAACACCTTCGTCACCATCTGGTCACAAAGGATTGGGCTCCCCGAAATACTTTCTGGGGATTGAAATCTCTAGAAAACCCAACTCCATGGTCCTTTCACAAAGGAAGTATGCTCTTGATCTTTTGAAGGAGGCAGGACTCACTGGTGCTAAACCTGCTCGTTGTCCTATGGCTGCTGGAGAAGACAAAACTTGGACAGATAACTCACCTCTTCTCTCTGATCTTACGAGATACCGGCGTCTGGTGGGCAAGCTCATATATCTCACGGTAACCAGACCCGACATCTCTTATGCTGTTGGCAAAGTGAGCCAGTTCATGCAAGCTCCGAGAGAGTGTCATCTACAATCTGCTATGAGAGAATATTAGAGTATATTAAAGCTGCTCCAGGGAAAGGTCTCCTATTTCAGAAAAATGGTCACCTAAGGGTTGAAGCTTACTCTGATTCAAGCTATGCGGATGACAAAGTGGACCGCAAGTCGACTTCAGGTTTCTGCACATTTGTTGGAGGTAATCTTGTGAGTTGGAAGAGCAAGAAACAGACTGTCGTTTTCAGGTCTAGTGCAGAGGCGGAATATCGCAGCATGGCATCGACTACATGTGAGTTGAAGTGGTTGCGGGCTCTCATGCTTGACTTAGGAGAGGTTTACAACTATCCTCTTCCTATGTTCTGTGACAATAAGGCCGCGATACACATTTCCAAAAATCCGGTCTTTCATGAGAGAACAAAACACATAGAAGTCGACTGTCATTTTATTCGGGAAGAAATATTGAAGAAACAGATCTGCACTCCATTTGTCACTTCCGACAACGAGTTGGCAGATGTCTTCACCAAGCCAGTGTCCGCTTCCTTTTTCCACATCTGCGACAAGCTGGGCATGATCGATATATATGCTCTAGCTTGAGGGGGAGTGTTGAAGTTGGTGAACCGGGCGGTCTGGCGGTTTGTCTTGGCGGGTTGAAGACCGCGCGGTCTGGCGGTTTGTCTCAGCCGGCTTGGAGACCGGACGGTCTGGCGGTCTACCCTGGCGGTCTCTCTTCCTCTCTGGTGGTAGCCGTGCGGTTAGCCCTGCTGTCTAACCGCGCGGCCTGTGCGGTTTGTTTTGTATAGTCCGCCTAGTCCTGTAATTTTTAGTCCCACATCTCTTATTTGTATTCTCTCATCTCTCCTCCATTCTATATAAGGGAGGGCATACCTTTGTAATAGATACCTTTTTTGGATAATAAAATTTAAATTATTCAAAAGTTTATTCGGCTTATTCTCTACTTTTCGCTTCTTTTCTCTACTTTCTAACAGTGATGCTTCGGAGTCTTTGAGCTGCCAAGAGCTGGAGGGGGGCGCAGAGCTGTCACTTTTGACATCTCCTTGCAAACTCCGTGGTATCCTTCTTTAGGGTGGGCCAGAAGTATCCCTGCCTGACCACTCTCTCCTTCAACATCCTACCTCCAGAATGACTGCCGCACTCGCCCGAGTGCACCTCTCCCAAGATCCTTGGGATCTCTTCTTCGGTCACACATCTAGCCAGGAGCCCTGACAACATCTTGCGATGCAACCCCCCTTCTGTCATCAGGTAGTGAGCTGCCTTGCGCCTGAAGCTCTTCACATCTTTAACCTCCTCTGTCAGCTTGCTTGTGGTCAGGAAGGTTACCAACGGGTCCACCCACGAGGTTCGCCGACCTACCTCCATCAATTCCCCTTCCTCAATGGCTGGCCGAAAAGTTCAGTCAGGGTCCCTCCTCCCCGAGGTCCAAACTTTACCAATCGATCGGCGGCCGTGCTCTCCTCCCAGGGGACATGCTGGATTGAGAATGTCCGGAACCCACCGATGATAGCCCATACTTTGGAGAGGTATTTTGTGAGGGTAGGTTCCCGAGCTTCAAACTCTACTCGGATCTGCGACGCTACTACCATTGAGTCGGTGAAGGCCTCCACATCCTGAATCTCAAGCTCATTTGCCAAGCGGAGGCCGGCGATCAAGGCCTCATACTCCGCTTGGTTATTGGTCACTGGAAAATGGTAAGCCACCGCCTACTCTATCGCGACTCCCTGGGGGCTGATCAACACCACTCCTCCCCCGAGGGAATGTTTTCCCGAGGCCCCATCGACCATCATCTTCCACGCTTCCTGTGGCTGCTGCTCTCCCTCCCCGACTTCAACAACATAATCTGCCAGAAAATCCGCCACCGCTTGCACCTTGATGGAGAGTCTCAGAACAAAAGAGATGTCGAACTCGCTTAGTTCAATGGACCACTTAGCAAGTCTTCCTGAGTGCTCTACTCCTTCAAAGATCTTGCGAAGAGGATGGTCGGTCACCACCCTAATCTAGTGCGCTTGAAAGTATGGCCAGAGTTTCCTTGTGGAGATGACCAAAACGTAAGCTAGCTTTTCCAAGATGGGATAGCGGAGCTCTGCCTTCTTCAAGATCCGACTGACGTAGTAGATTGGCAGCTGCTTCTTCCCATCCTCCCTTACTAGGACGAAGCTCACCACCTCTGCTCCTACTCCAAGGTATAAGGTCAGGTCCTCCCCTTCTTTTGGGCTCTGAAGTAGAGGATCCTGAGAGAGCTGTCTCTTCAGCCCTTGGAAGGCTTCTTCGCACTCCGCGGTCCACTCAAACCTTTGGTTCCCTCGCAGCACCTTAAAGAATTAAGAACACTTATCTCCTGACCTGGAGAGGAACCTGCTCAGCCCAGCCAGTCTGCCTGTCAAGCGCTGGACCTCCTTGGCATAGCGAGGTGATTCCAAATCCAGGATGGCCTTTACCTTGTCCGGGTTAGGCTCCACCCCTGCCGGAGTCAAGAGGTGCCCAAGGAACTTCCCGCGTGTAACACCTCCCCTGTAATGACCATATAACATGGGTCTGGCCGGGGCCCCACAACATACGGACGCCACAGCTTTAGTATTATAAGTTGATATTGCTACCCACACTCAAAACACTTTGCACTACACAGCGGAAACAAAACAGGACTAGAAGTTATCCACCACAACAAAGAGTAAAAACCATGGCCTTATGGCCTTACAACAAATGTCCATACTCAAATAATACAACAGTCAAGAAAGTGCATAGCACACCTAGTCTACCTCGGCTTGCAAGCCGGACAACATGAAACTCAAACATACATCATCATATAAGTAAAGCTACAAAAGAGAGAAGCACTTCATGAAGCTTAGGCCTTTCTGGCCGGCGAGCTAGCTCCTGCATGCGATCCTTGCCCTGTAAAATATATTAGTAACGTGGGTCAGCAAAGGCTGACCTCAAACTGTGTAACAAACACATCTCCTCCCGGCCGCCCCTAACGGACCCCGGGGTACCCCTCCAACCTGCAAGTTAGCACTTCGTATGCAATAATCATAAACAAGTAAAGCAGCTACAGAAACAGGCTTGGATGTCACACACATCATACATGTTCTCTACGGGTTGAGCATTTAAATAAAAGGGCCTACTTATGCAACATGTATGCAACAGCTCGGGTTTCACCCAAGGCACCCTATCGCGTATGCATCTAGCACATCATCACATCATATGGTTACTCATCGATTCCCCACTAGCATAAAGCTGCAAACAAAGGGGGGTGTCACCATTCCCCCCATCGGCTCACAGGCCGCCACATGGAACTCTTGTTAAGGCCCCACCCGCTCAAGGTCTTAGACCCGGGCTTGCCTACAAGCTCTGACGTCTCATGTCAGGGTTCCAACAACCACACAAAACTGACCGATTCTAAGAAGCCTTGCCGGACCCTACCCGCTCATGGCCTCATTGCCCGGGCTTGCCCCCATGTTTGGCATTCTCGTCAGTCTCACAGAAGGGGACTAGTCTCGCCGGGACACTCTCCGCACATGACGTGAACGTCACGGGATAGCCAGCCGACCACGGAGACAAAGCCACGCCTTGGCACATCACAAACCAAGACAATTCCACCCTAATCCCTCATTTGTACTGCAGCGTACCCACGCACCAAGGAAACCATCTCCAACTCATGCGGAGCTAACCTTGTCCACCAAGGAAACCATCTACCGCCACGAGGAGCTAACCTTGTCCGGTTCCGACTACACGTACTCATTCGAGAGAAAGGGGAAAACACCACCACATCACGAACAACATCTTACCGCAATAGAATCTCTACAAATCCCTAACGTTCGTATGCAACATCACCGAGTCGGTCTAACGGTCACGACTACGGCTTCACCCACCATGCCTAATCCACTAACGGAGCGGATCTCTAATGCAAAATATGCCGAGGACGGACTCAATCGACCCGGAGGTTCCTCTTGAACCTTGTCGACCCAAAACCCCTCTCATTTAAGTATTTGGTGCCCAAATCTAGAAAGGAAAAATGATGCTAAAGACATGCATCCTAAGACCGAGAGGAGAAGTGTCGTTACCTTCCGACTCCTCTTCCTTGCCATGGCACAATATCCGGATGAAAACCTTTGCAAAGATCTAGCCTCCACGGATCTGGACTCGGCTCGCGATTTGGAGCACCGAAGCTTCTCCTACAACCCAAACCCTCCTTCACCTTCTTCCTTGCTCTCCCTTCTCTCTAGAAATTAGTAAGATAAAAGCTTGAAGAATAATGAGGGTTTCTAACCCTATTCTCGGACTTAACTCCCCAAGAACAGCCCTAAACCGTCAGATCCTAAAATCAGGAAAAGAATGGCCACGATCCGCCTGAAAAATAAAATACCTGGGCCGAACACGGCCTGGCACACGCCCGTGTCCAGGGTCGTGTGCCTCATTCGCTGTCTCAAATCGACGCGCTTGGAACAACATACGGGCATCTGACACGCCCGTGTTCGATCCGACACGCCCGTGTCCCAAATGACACGGCCGTGTGGTCGGCCGTGTGCCTCCATTAACACGGCCCCGAAAACATCCCGAGAGGTGACACGGCCTGGGACACGCCCGTGTCCCAAGTCGTGTGCTAAGTCTTGACACTCGTCGACAACCTTTGTGTCGACACCGCGGAAAAACGTCGAGCGAAGATCGTCGACCAAACGGGACACGCCCTGTGACACGCCCGTGTCGCAGGCCGTGTGCCCCGATCTCGACACTCGACACTCGACACTCGACACTCGTCGAGTGAACATCGTCGACTGAAGATCGTCGACAGACCCACACGGCCTTGGACACGCCCGTGTCCTAGGCCGTGTGCCTTGTCTCGACACCAAGTCGAGTGAAAATGTCGACAACCCGGGCCGAGTGTCGACACGGGCTTGACACGCCCTGCGACACGCCCGTGTCGCAGGCTGTGTGCCCTCACTCGACACATCGTCGAGCGCAAAGTGTCGACCACGCGGCCAAGTCGTCGACACGGCCTGACACGGCCTGGGACACGCCCGTGTCCCGGGGACACGCCCGTGTCCCGGGCCGTGTGCCCCCTGCCAGAAACCAAAAAAAGTCCAAAAACACACATCGACCCTTTCTCCAAAACTGGGGTGTTACACCGCGGCTGGCCCCGAAGACACACTTCAAGGGGTTCAGCCTCATCTTGAACCTCCTCAGGGTGGAGAACGTCTCTTCTATATCTTTCAGGTGCGAATCCACACACTTGCTCTTGATCATTAGTGTTGGGTACATTGGTTTAAATGTATCTGATTTGAAGAAGCCTCACCCAACTCAATAATATACATCAAAATGTATTTGATGTCTTTTGAGTTTACATGTGCAGGTTAAGTATTTGCATGAAAGAAGTAAAAGTTTCTAAATCCATGTGTCGACACCGAGAGGGAAAGTGTCGACACTTAAGAAGACTTGTGTCGACACCCAGACAAGCAGTGTCGACACTTGGAGTCATTGTGTCGACACCAGGGATGCTGAGTCGACACCAGACAGAAAGTGTCGACACAAGGAGCTGTGTCGACACTCAATGAAGAAAAGCCAGTAAAGCTGTGTCGACACTTAACAGTTGTGTCGACACCCAGTGAAGATGTGTCTACATCAGAAAGTGTCGACACAAGGAGGCTGTGTCGACACTCAGCAAAAGTCAGCAGAGACTAAGTACAAGTGTCGACACTCAGAACAATGTGTCGACACTCAACAAAAGAGTCAACACTGGAAGTAAGTGTCAACACCCAGAACAATGTGTCGACACTTAGCAGAAGAGTCAACACTGGAAGTAAGTGTCGACACACAGAACAATGTGTCAACACTTAGCTGAAGACTCGACACTTAGTAAAGATCAGCAAAGTTCAAGAATATTCTAAGTACAAGTGTCGACACTAATGGAATGTGTCGACACTCAGCCAGAGTCTCTACAGAAGAAAGATGTGTCGACACAAGGAGCTGTGTCGACACTCTTCAAGTATCAACAATGAAGACATGTGTCGACACCAAGAAGCAGTGTCGACACTTGACAGATACAACACATGAAGATGTGTCGACACAAAGGTGTTGTGTCGACACTTAGAAGAATTCAGCAAAATTCTGAAGAACAAGTACTTGTGTCGACACTCAATTTCAGTGTCGACACATAAAGAAGAAGTAGTGTCAAGATACAAAATCTACAACACAAGAAGTTGTGTCGACACCTTGTAGACTAGTGTCGACACTTAGACAACTTGTGTCGACACTTGGTCTATAAGTGTCGACACTTAAAGACAGAAAGTCTTGACACTTTCAGACAGTTAGAGAATTTTCTAGAACTGACTGGATGACTTGACAACTGCCATTCCAGCCGGTCTACAACACCTGTCAGAGTTGTCAGAATTCAGTTATGGACCGGACCAACCGGTTACCATGAAGAAGACCTATAAATAGGCTTATACAGTCTACAGAAAGTGTGGTTGTTGAGATTGATTAAACACAAGTCCAAGTTCAGATTTAAAGAAGATCTAGCTATCAAGTGAAGATCTAAGAAGTTGGAGAGAGAGAGCTCCATCCAAGAAATCAGTTGTTGGAACCAGACTGAGAAGAAGGGTTCAGATTTATTCTGAATCTTAAGTAGTAGAGATCAAGGATCAACTGCAGAAGGAGTCAATCTTATTGAGTTCTACTTTCAAGAAGCTTTGAAGAAAGCTAAGTTAGATTGAGTGCAGCTGAGTTCTTCCAAGAACTCATCAAGAATCTCACAACTTATCTCTCTTTCATCTGAGTTGTTGAGTTTATACTTTTTGTATTCATTATAACTTGTAGGATCCTTAGGGATCTGAGATTGTAAGCCTGTAATTATAAAGGCTGAGGGTAGAAGAGTTAAATCTCTGAGTGTAGGCCTTGGTGGCTGAGTGTAGGCCTTGGTGGCTGAGTGTAGGCCTTGGTGGCTGAGTGTAGGCCTTGGTGGCTGAGTGTAGGCCTTTGTGGCTGAGTGTAGGCTTTGTGGGAAAGCTGAGTTGTAGGGCCTTGGGCCTGAGGTGTAGGAGTCTGTTTTGGGTTCTGAGATAGTGGAGGAGTTTGGCCGAATCTAGTACACTGCTAGATAGGCGAAGGGGGAAAGTGGATGTACCCAAAGCTTGGGGAACCACTATAAAACTCTGTGTCTATTGTGTTTGGGGTTTGCTGTGAATGCTATGTGATTGCTGTGCAATAGTAGATTAAATTCTGTGTTAGAAACTGATTGCTGCCATAAAAAGTTAAAAAGAATTTGGTCACCTATTCACCCCCCTCTAGGTGTTTAGGTACTATATCTTTCAAGTGGTATCAGAGGGAGGTTCCTCAAAAAGGACTAACAGTCTGAGGAGATCTTGTTGGCAGATTCATGTTAAGTCAAGTACAGATTCAAGAAAATCAAGAATCATGGGTTCCACTGAAAATCACAAGGAATTGGGATCCATGAAATTACCTATATGTAGGAAGGAAATCTTTGGCATATGGAAGGAAAGGGTGAGGCTGTTTATGGAGGCCTCAGACCCTAGAATTTATATCACAGTAAAGGAAGGGTCATATGTGCCCATGAAGGTGTCAGTCTTGGATGCAAATCAAAGAACACCAAAGGATTTCTCAGAAATGACAAAGGATGAGATTGTTCTAGCTACCATGGATAAGAGGGCTCAGAACATCATAGTGAGTGCCATAGATGATGCAACTTTTCAGAATCTAATACACTGTAAGACAGCCAAAGAGATGTGGGATACTCTTATTGTCTATATGGAGGGTTCTGAAGAAGTTAGGCAAGACAGAAAATCCTTGCTAAATCAAGAGTATGAAAGTTTTAGACAAGGAAAGGGTGATAGCATAACTGAGTGCTATAAGAAATTCTACAGAATTGTGAATGAACTCATGTCCTATGGCAGAGAGTTCAGTAATTATGAACTCAATGACAAGTTTCTAAGGTCCCTAACTAAAGATTGGGACACCAAGATCTGTGCCATTAGAGAAATGGCTAAGTTGGCAGAAATTCCTCCACCTACACTGTTTGGCAAACTGCTGTCATATGAAATGCAGTTGACAGTGAGGAAAGAAGAGGAGAAATCCATAAGAAATGAACACAAGGAAAGAACAGTGGCCTTTAAATCAGAAGCCCCCAGGAGGTACAGATGTAAGTCACCTACTCCACCTCCAAAGGTTGCTGAATCTGAGTCAGATAGTATAAAGTCTGAAAGCAGTGAAAGTGATGAGGACTTTGCTGCCTTCACTAGACATTTTCAGAAGTTCTTGAAGAAGAAACAGTGGAGGACAAGGCCTTCTACATCACAAAGAAAGGAAGACTCTTATCAGAAAAAGAGGTTTTCAAAGAAAGACAAGAAAAAGTCAAAGTATAGCAAAGCTACACTATCAAAAATTGTGTGCTATTGCTGTAATAGACAAGGTCATGTGATAGCAGATTGTCCAGAGAAGAGAAAGGAGTCTAGTGACAAGAAGAAGACTCATTTCAAAGGCAAGAAAGAAAAGTCATTTGTTGCCAAAAAGGAGAACACCCTGTCAGATATCTCTTCTTCAGAAACTGAGTCAGATGCTGAGGCATATATAGGGCTGTTTGCTGAAGAAGAAGAAGAAGAGTTCATGCAGATTATGGAGTCTATATATGAACAAGAAGACTGTTAGTGCCAAGGACTAATGGCATTGACTGAAAATGACAAAATCCTGGAGCAGCCAGGACCTAGTAAGGTATGAATTTCAACTTTTAGTTCAATTTCTTGTGCCAGTACAGAATCAGATTCATCCTCATCAAATGATGAGAGTGCATCTGAGTCTGAAGCAGATATTCATCAGTTGATAGATGAATACAAGGTTCTGTTGCAAGCTTACAAGAAGAGCAAGTCCCTAGCCAAAAGTCAGGCAAAAGAAATTGCTATTCTTAAAGCTGCTGCAACTGAGTTTGAGAAGTCTTTTGATTAAAAGCTTAATGAGATAGCCAGATTGAAGCACATAACTGTGATTCAAATGGGAACTATATCATTTAAGAATGATCAAATTAAGAGTTTGGAGATTAATCTTCAGAAGGAAAAGGACTTAGTTGCTAGGTTTTCTAAACCTAAGTCAGTTCTACCTTTGATTGATGAATTTGTTCATCAAAAAGGTAAAGCTGGACTTGGTTTTACAAAACCTGTAAGGACTGTTCAGTCCAAGTCTATGTCCAAGGGCAAAGCCCCAACTCTCAACAAGTCTGCTGTAGATAAAACAACAAAGACTGTACCTAAGCAAAGGTACAATAAGTTTGAGTGTTGGTGCTGTGGCAAAGTTGGCCACTTTGCAATGGACTGTTGGCACAATGCAAGTGCCAAAGTGAGTAGCAAACTGCCTATTGGAAAACCAGTATGTAGCCATGTCAGGATGCAAACTAACAAATACCAAGGACCCAAGAATACTTTGGGTTCTAAGGTTCATTAATCTATTTTGCAGGTAAGTCCAAGTTGTCATACCCCAATATGGTACTTGGACAGTGGATGTTCCAGACATATAACTGGAACAAAGGGATTACTAAGGGACTACATTCCAATCAAAGATGGTACAAAAGTCACCTTTGGTGGTTCTGAAAAAGGAATCATCAAAGGGTTTGGTAACATTTCTAGTAACTTAGTTACCATTACTCAAGTGGCTTATGTTAAAGGGTTGAAACACAACCTAATAAGTATATGTCAATTAAGTGATGTAGGGTATGACATCTCATTTGTTAAGAATGGTTGTCATATCAAGAGGTCAACTGATCAAGAGATCATTTTGACTGGCTATAGAAAGAGGAATGTCTACTGTCTAGACATTATGTGTGAGACCAATGGTTCTCAAGTGTGTCTTGTAGCTGATGAGACAGTCTCTCATTGTGTCAAATGGCACAAGAGGCTAGCTCATCTAAACTACAAGACAATTGGCAAACTCTTTAGCAAAGAGTTAGTGAGGAATGGTCCTCAAGTTAAGTGTGTTAAAGATGGTATTTGCTCAGCTTGTCAAAAGGGCAAGCAGACTAGATCCACCTTTAGAAGCATAAAAAACAAAGATACTGTGAGGTGTTTATACCTCTTGCATATGGATCTCTTTGGTCCAATGCCAGTTCACAGCCTAGGTAGGAAGGTCTATACCTTTGTAGTTGTAGATGACTACTCAAGGTTTTCCTGGGTGTTCTTCTTAAGACAGAAATCTGAAACACCTAGTGTCTTCTATAGCTTTGTCAAGCAAATTCAGAATGAACTAAATAGTACAGTGGTCAAAATAAGAAGTGACCATGGTACTGAGTTTCAGTCTGATAGCATGACAAAACTATGTGAATACTTTGGGATCTTTCAAGAGTTTTCTTCACCTAGAACACCTCAGCAAAATGGCATTGCTGAGAGGAAGAATAGAACCTTGATTGACGCAGGTAGAACCCTATTAAGTGATACATCACTACTAGAATATTTCTGGGTTGAAGCAGTCAATACTGCATGCCATGTTATTAATAGGGCTATCATAACTAAAGGCCTCAACAAGACCCCCTATGAGGTTGTGAAAGGCAGGAAACCAAACCTATCCTACTTCAGGATCTTTGGTTGCAAATGCTTCATACTTAACAATGGAAAGTCTTACTTAACTAAGTTTGCTGCCAAGTCCCAAGAGGGAATTTTTGTTGGGTACAGCAACAATAGTAAGGCTTATAGAGTCTACAACTTGTCAACTCAAGTTGTAGAAGAAACTGTACATGTAGTATTTGATGAGACTAAACTTATTAACAATGAGTTGTTTAGTAGTGTATGCAGCCCCACAGGTTTAACAAAGAAAATGGACAAGCTCACTCTAGAAGAAGAATCTACTGCAAGACAGCAAGTAGAAGACAGTGGCTGTTGTCCAGGGGGAGTACTACATGTACCAAATGCAGAAGAAGTACAAGGAGTACAGCAAGATGATGAAACTGAAGAGGTTCAACTAGAAGTCAGGATGCCTCCAGCCAATAGGCATCTTAGAGATCATCCAGTAGAGCAGATTATTGGAGATCCAAGACAAGGGGTACAAACAAGGAGCAGAAACCTGAATGCAGCAGTCTACTCCAGCTTTCTATCCTAATAGAAACTAAGAAGTTTGGAGAAGCCATCAAAGACCCTCTTTGGATTGAAGCTATGCAAGAAGAACTCAATCAATTCAAGAGATGCAAGGTCTGGGAGCTTGTTCCTAAACCTAAAGATCACAATATAATTGGAACCAAGTGGATCTATAGGAACAAGATGGATGAACAAGGAGTCATCATTAAGAATAAAGCAAGATTAGTTGCTAAAGGATATAAACAGGAAGAAGGTATTGACTTTGATCAAACCTTTACTCCAGTAGCTAGACTGAAAGCCATAAGGATGCACCTGGCCTATGCAACTTATCAAGGATTCAAAGTTTACCAAATGGATGTCAAGTCAGCATTTCTAAATGGTAATCTTAAAGAAGAAGTCTATGTGGAACAACCATCAGGTTTTATTGATTCAACTCTACCTAATCATGTCTATAGACTTAGGAAAGCTTTATATGGGTTAAAGCAAGCCCCTAGGGCTTGGTATGAAACCCTGTCTAGTTTCCTCATTGAGAATAAGTTCACAAGGGGGAAAATAGACAAGACTCTATTCCTTAGGGAATCTAGAGGCAAAGTAATTCTAGTCCAAATATATGTAGATGACATTATATTTGGGTCTACTGAAAGTAGCCTTTGCAAAAAGTTTGCAAAGCTAATGCAAGGTCAATTTGAGATGAGTAGTATGCGAGAGCTAAAGTTCTTCTTGGGTCTCCAAGTAAGACAGACTGAGAGTGGTTTATCCATATGCCAGTCCAAGTTCACCCTAGAACTTATAAGGAAGTATGGTATGGATTCATCCAGAACCATGAAGACTCCTATGGGGTCAAGTATGTCTCTTAGCAAGGATGATGCAGGGAAGCCTGTAGATGAAACCTTGTATAGAGGGATAGTTGGCTCCCTATTATACTTGACTGCAAGTAGACCAGATATCATGTATGCTACACGTGTCTGTGCTAGGTATCAAGTCTGCCCTAAAGAGTCTCATTTGACTGCAGTCAAAAGGATATTGAGATATCTAAAGGGCACTCCTTATCTAGGCCTCTGGTACCCTAGGAATGAGGATTTTGAACTAACAGGTTATTCAGATACAGATTTTGCAGGATGCAAAGAAGACAGAAAAAGCACTACTGGAACCTGTCAATTCCTTGGTGGAAGAATGATTTCTTGGAGTATCAAAAAGCAAACAAGTGTGGCTATCTCCACTGCAGAATCAAAATATGTGGCTGCAGGAAGTTGTTGTGCTCAACTTCTGTGGATACAACATCAGCTAGAGGACTATGGATTTCAGGTAAGTAGAACTCCACTCTTCTGTGATTCTACTAGTGCTATTTTAATAGCCAATAATCCTGTATCCCATAGTAGAACAAAACATATTGAAATTAAATATCATTTTCTTAGGGAGCATGCTGAAAGAGAAGATATTTTACTAGAATATGTTAAAACAGATAATCAATTAGCTGATATGTATACTAAGCCCCTAGAAGAAACTAAGTTCAATAAGTTTAAGATTGAACTAGGAATGATAAACTTAGTGTAAGTTTATAGTATTGGAAATTGGCTAAGTAAAAAGGTGTCGACACATAGAGATCTCTGTGTCGACACAGAAAATTGGTGTCGACACTTCAGGGAAAAGGTGTCGACACATCTAGAAAGTTTGTGTCGACACTTCAGAATATTAGTGTCGACACATGACAAGTTGGTGTCGACACAACCACGGTGGTGTCGACACATAGTGTTTACTCAGAATTATCTAAGTAAAGTCTCGACTATGTGTCGAGTTAAGTGGTGTCGACACATAAACAAGTGTCGACACATATTATCTGTTGACTAAACTTGCGTCGACACATATGTGTCGAGAAATTATAAGTCAGTGTCGACACTTATCGCCAGTGTCGACACAATTTAAGTTGGCTGCCCGCCTTTTCATCTTCAAAAGTAGAAAGGTATAAATAGGGTTTTGCCTTAGTTTGTCGACACACTTTCAAAAGTTTCGAGACCAAAACTTCTGCGTCGACACCTCTCTTCTCTCCAGTCGAATTCTTTAAACCCTAATGGTGCCAAAACTTGAGTAGAACGTCAACGAAGGTTACGAA
This sequence comes from Platanthera guangdongensis, assembly GCA_039583875.1. Taxonomy (NCBI): domain Eukaryota; kingdom Viridiplantae; phylum Streptophyta; class Magnoliopsida; order Asparagales; family Orchidaceae; genus Platanthera; species Platanthera guangdongensis. Next base: position 63,586,588 of record CM077164.1, read on the forward strand.
CTGGTGCGCGATGCTTTTGATGCTGCAGACCAAAAAATCAAGACAGTGATAACCCTAGTCGCCGACTTAGGGTTAGAATTTCTGGTTTCTGAGCCTACAAAGATCTGGAAAAAGGAAGTCCTGGAATTCCTCAATGGAGCTAAGATAGATGAAACTGGATTCAAGATCAAATCCAGGGTTCATGGTGAGAAGGTGAAGGTTTCACCTAAGAGCTTGAGAAAGATTCTACAGCTACCAAGAACTAAGGAAGAGGATACAGTAACTGCTTCTAAGACAAGAGAAGCATTGACCTAGTGTGGTCTAGATTCTACAATGAAAATAGGATCGGTGTTTAACAGGAAGGGAATGAACAGTCAGGGGAAATTCCTGTCTGAAATTGTTGGGAAAGTCATATTGAGCAAGCCAGGAGGGCATGATAGGGTATCTGCCTCTATGTTCAGTATTATGACAAGAATCATCTTCACTTTGCAGACAGACTGGTCTGTTGTGATATTTGAGAAAATCAAGGAAAGTCTGAAGAAGCCCAACCTGGGCAGAATTATAAGTCTATATCTAGCTGGTACCATACCAGAGGTTATGCAACAAGCTGCTGGAAGCAAAATCAATCACATGAGAAAAATGGATATGAGAATATTTTCCAGATGGGACAGGGTGTTGACTAAGGAGATGCCAACCCCTGAAAAGAAAGTTCCTGAGAAAGTATCACCCCCAAAGAAGAAGAGGAAAACTGCTTCAGTGGCACAGGTTTCCACTAGTAGTTCTGAAAGTGAAGAACAAGTGGTCTTCACACCTGATGAAGAAGACACAGGAACTGCTGTGAAGTCTCCAGCACAACACGTAGATGCTGAGATCCAGGGGGAGCTACCTCTAGCTAGCCCCATACACAAGAATCACATCCAGGGGGAGTCTCTAGTTGTAGAAGAACCAACTACCCTAGAAAGTGAACAAGCAACCAACACCATACTAGAGGTAATCACTGAACTAAATGCTTTAGATTTTCCTATAGAGGATACTGATTTGTCTGATGTTCATCAGCAAACTCAGCTGGATAGCCAAGTCCCATATGCTGTCATGGAAGACACATCTGTTGAAGTTGTAGTTACTGATCCAGTGGTTGAAGAGCCCAGAATTTCTCCTGCTCAGTCTCCACAAGAATACACCATGAAAGATTTATTCCTAAATCTGGATCAAGCAGATTTTGACAAGAAAACTGATGCTGCTGAGAGGGAGAATGCTCCACTTGAGGGGGAGCAAGTATTATTTGTTGAAGAGCCTGCAAGGCATGAGACTGACAAGCCCCAAGCTGCTGAAGAACCACCAAAGGAAAGGGTAGATATAGCCATCTCCTCAGCTTCTGAAGATGAGGATGCTGCAAGGGCTAAGAATAAGAAATTTCAAGTCTTCAGAAGAAGGAGCCAAAGCTACAAGAAGACATTACAAACCATAGCACCACAACCTATAGTACAGCCAGCACCAGCTTTTGATTATAGTGCTCTACTGGTTGCTATGCAGATCAAGCTGGATGAGCATAGAAAAGCAATAGAGACTTATGTGGATGAAGGGCAGAAATCATTACAGTTTGATTTGGCCCAGGATATTAAGTCAATAAGATTTGAAATGAATCTTAACAAGAAGGAGATGACAGACTGCTTCCACAAAGGGGGGAATGCAGTAGTGTACTTAGCTACACACCAAGAAAAGATTAAAACTCAAGTAGATGACATAGCCATGAAGTAAGGATATGTACTTGAAAATTAACTCAGAATGAATGACAATTTGACAGAATCTCATAATGCTATTGTCACAGAACTGAAGAACATAGCTGCTGGACCTTCTACCTCTACTGCTACTGTTAAAGCTGAATTTGACAAAGTATTGCAGGAAGAAATCACTGCTGTTAAGACTGCCATTCAAGAATCTCAGAAGATCATCTCTGAAAAACTCCAAAGATTAAGACCTTTCTACAGGGATGTAGTTAATTATCTCAATGCTCAAGTGAGATTTCAAAAAGATGACTTAAGGGATCATATTGAAAGAGAAGTCATAAAGGGGGAGAGAGTGTTAGTCAAGGCAAGCTCTGATCATGCCAAGTGGATATCTAATTCCATCAGAGCTACCCTGGGTTATCCTCCTCTTTGTGATGATGACAATGTTGCTGAATCTGGAATTCATCCTGCATATTTAGGAGGGGAGCAACCAGGAGTGGCTCAAGTTATCTACCCTCCTCCAGATTTTGACATGATCCATGCTGACATACAGTCCATGTATAGCCCACCTGGGGGTAAGTACAATGTCATAATAGAGAAAGTTGTTCAGCCTGTCTCTGATGCTTTACAGGAAGCCATCTTGAAGGAGCAAGCTGAAGAAGAAACCAGATTATCAAAGAAGAGGTTCAGGGAGCAAGCTGAACAAAGACCTGACTTTGAGCAGTGGAGCCCCACCGCAAGGAACATTATATTGACTGCCTGGAAAGCTGCCAAAGATAACATTCAAGACAGGAATAAGTGGTTTTCTGAAACTGAATGGAGGAAACATGAATCAAGGCAGGAGGCCATAGTTCAATATAGAAGGAAGGCCAAAATGAGAAAGCTACCTCCTACAGCTCTGGAGCCTAGCAAGTACTTTCCCAAGCCTTACCACTACTTTGAGAGGCAAAATATTAAGGCTGAGGAACTCAAGAAGAAGGAGCTGAAAGGTAAGAAGCCTGCTGAAATAGAAGATCCTGAAGCTCCTGTTCAAGCCAGAGTTCAAGCTGGAAAAGGAATAGTCATTAAGGAGGCTGAACAGAAATAGCTTAGAAAATTTCTTAAGTTTACTATGTATTCTTTTGATATAAAACATTCTGTAAACTTTAGAATTTTGTATATGACAAAGTATTGGAACAATGTTTTGTGTGATAAATTTGTTGTGTAATAAATTTGTTTCATAATTGTTCTGTAATGATGTCTATGTATACATGTGTGATTGATACATGTTTATGTTTACCCTGATATATATAATCCTGCTTTACATCATTTTGTAATTTTATTATGAATGGTGTATATCATTGACTAAGGGTTATGACTTCTCCAAATAAGGGGAGATTGTTGGGTACATTGGTTTAAATGTACCTGATTTGAAGAAGCCTCACCCAACTCAATGATATACATCAAAATGTATTTGATGTCTTTTGAGTTTACATGTGCAGGTTAAGTATTTGCAGGAAAGAAGTAAAAGTTTCGAAGTCCATGTGTCGACGGCCAGAGGGAAAGTGTCGACACTTAAGAAGACTTGTGTCGACACCCAGACAAACAGTGTAGACACTTGGAGTCATTGTGTCGACACCAGGGATGCTGAGTCGACACCAGACAGAAAGTATCGACACAAGGAGCTGTGTCGACACTCAATGAAGAAAAGCCAGTAAAGCTGTGTCGACACTTAACAGTTGTGTCGTCACTCAGTGAAGATGTGTCTACATCAGAAAGTGTCGACACAAGGAGGCTGTGTCGACACTCAGCAAAAGTCAGCAGAGACTAAGTACAAGTGTCGACACTCAGAACAATGTGTCGACACTCAACAGAAGATTCAACACTAGAAGTAAGTGTCGACACCCAGAACAATGTGTCGACACTTAGCAGAAGAGTCAACACTGGAAGTAAGTGTCGACACCCAGAACAATGTGTCAACACTTAGCTGAAGACTCGACACTTAGTAAAGATCAGCAAAGTTCAAGAATATTCTAAGTACAAGTGTCGACACTAATGGAATGTGTCGACACTCAGCCAGAGTCTCTACAGAAGAAAAATGTGTCGACACAAGGAGCTGTGTCGACACTCTTCAAGTATCAACAATGAAGACATGTGTCGACACCAAGAAGCAGTGTCGACACTTGACAGATACAACACATGAAGATGTGTCGACACAAAGGTGTTGTGTCGACACTTAGAAGAATTCAGCAAAATTCTGAAGAACAAGTACTTGTGTCGACACTCAATTTCAGTGTCGACACATAAAGAAGAAGTAGTGTCAAGATACAAAATCTACAACACAAGGAGTTGTGTCGACACCTTGTAGACTAGTGTCGACACTTAGACAACTTGTGTCGACACTTGGTCTATAAGTGTCGACACTTAAAGACAGAAAGTCTCGACACTTTCAGACAGTTAGAGAATTTTCAAGAACTGACTGGATGACTTGACAGCTGCCATTCCAGCCGGTCTACAACACCTGTCAGAGTTGTCAGAATTCAGTTATGGACCGGACCAGCCGGTTACCATGAAGAAGGCCTATAAATAGGCTTATACAGTCTACAGAAAGTGTGGTTGTTGAGATTGATTAAACACAAGTCCAAGTTCAGATTTAAAGAAGATCTAGCTATCAAGTGAAGATCTAAGAAGTTGGAGAGAGAGAGCTTCATCCAAGAAATCAGTTGTTAGAACCAGACTGAGAAGAAGGGTTCAGATTTATTCTGAATCTTAAGTAGCAGAGATCAAGGATCAACTACAGAAGGAGTCAATCTTATTGAGTTCTACTTTCAAGAAGCTTTGAAGAAAGCTAAGTCAGATTGAGTACAGCTGAGTTCTTCCAAGAACTCATCAAGAATCTCACAACTTATCTCTCTTTCATCTGAGTTGTTGAGTTTATACTTTTTATATTCATCATAACTTGTAGGATCCTTAGGGATCTGAGATTGTAAGCCTGTAATTATAAAGGCTGAGGGTAGGAGAGTTAAATCTCTGAGTGTAGGCCTTGGTGGCTGAGTGTAGGCCTTGGTGGCTGAGTGTAGGCCTTTGTGGCTGAGTGTAGGCTTTGTGGAAAAACTGAGTTGTAGGGCCTTGGGCCTGAGGTGTAGGAGCCTGTTTTGGGTTCTGAGATAGTGGAGGAGTTTGGCCAAATCTAGTACACTGCTAGATAGGCGAAGGGGGAAAGTGGATGTACGCAAAGCTTGGGGAACCACTATAAAACTCTGTGTCTACTGTGTTTGGGGTTTGCTGTGAATGCTGTGTGATTGCTGTGCAATAGTAGATTAAATTCTGTGTTAGAAACTGATTGTTTCCATAAAAAGTTAAAAAGAATTTGGTCACCTATTCACCCCCCCTCTAGGTGTTTAGGTACTATATCTTTCAATTAGGTCGTCGACATAGACCTCCAAGTTTCTTCCCCTTTGATCTCGGAAGACCCGATCCATCATGCGTTGGTAGGTAGCCCCTGCGTTCTTCAACCCAAAGGGCATCATTTTATAACTGAAGCACCCCTTCCTCGTGATGAAGGAAACATACTTGATGTCGGGAGGGTGCATCAGGATCTGGTGATAACCTGAAAAAGCATCCAAAAAGCTCATAATAGAAAAACCGATGGCTGAGTCAACCAGCGCGTCAATCCGAGGCAGGGGTAGCAATTCTTAGAGCATGATTTATTTAATAAAGAGAAATCGATACACATTCTCCATTTACCACCCCCTTTCTTAACCATTACCACATTGGAGATCCAGCCTGGATACTGGATCTCTGAGATGAAGCCGGCCTCCAGGAGCTTCCTGACCTTCGCGGATGGGCTCCTCCAGCTTGGTGGCGATGACTCTCATCTTTTGGCGTATGGGACGAGTGCGTGGGTCCAGGTTCAGGCGGTGGCAGGCCACGTCCGCGTCGATGCCCGACATGTCTGTCGCGCTCCAAGCGAAGATGTCGATGTTGCTTTGAATGCAGGCCCGCACTCGCTCCCGGGCCTCGGGACTCAAGCCCCCGCTGACCCGCACCCTTTGCACCTGCCCCGCGCTGGTGAAGACCTCCATCTCCACCACTTCCTCGGCCGGTTCCAGCCGCGACTGCTCCCAACCGACCCTTGCTTCTTCCTCCAGCTCCAGCTCCTCCCTTCCTACCTCTTCTTCAATATCCATTGCCACCTCCGGCCCCTCCTGCTGCTGCTCAACTTCCACGCCCCTATGAGCCTCTCCCTCAGCTTCTCTTGCTTCTTATTCTTCTACCTCCATCGCCCCCTCCGGGCTCTCCTGCTCTTCGTCCCTCTGGACCTCCTATACATCTCCTCCCTGCTGCTCCTCCTCAATCTCCTCCCCCCTGACTTCCTCTTCAGCTATCTCTCTCGTCTCCTCTAAGCTCAGGCTCACCTCCTCTTCTCCGACAGCCTCTTCATGCGCCGCCATCTCCTTCTCAAACTCCTCCACCTCTGATATCCAAGATATGGTGTTGACTGCAGTAATGTAGCACTGTCCTGCCACCTTCGGTTCCCCTCTGACCCTGACCTGCACCACTCCATTGTTGAACTTAAGGCACTGATGAAATGACAGCGAAAGGAGCTGATGAGGGGGTGCCCAAAGATGGCGTTATAGCTGCTTGGGGCATCCACGATCACGAACCTGCAGTTCCGTGACACGCCCCCCAACTTCACGTGCAGCCCTACTCCCCCTTCCACTTCTTTCCTCTCTCCAGAGAACCCGAACAGTGGTCCATCCGAAGCCAAGATCCTCTTCCCTTCCACCCTCATCTCATCGAAGGCCTTCTTGAAGATAACATTTATCGAGCTCCCATTATCCACCAGTATCCTCGAGACCGTGAAATTCTCCACCACCGTCTGGATCACCAGGGTGTCACAGAATGGATCTTCGTAGTCCGTCATGTCTGCTGACGAGAAGGTGATCTTTTCTTCCGGTGGGGGATCCTGGAAGGTAGAGGCGACCCCCCTTCGATACATGGTTTGCAGGCTCCCCTTACGAGTTGCCTCGATCCCCACTCCTTCGTGAATCACCCCGATTCCTCCCCAGGTTCCCACGTCTACCCAATCTTCACACCTATCCTCCATCTCCCCCTGCTGTACTTCCACGATCCTAACCGGCGGATCCTGCCTCACTGCTCCTCTTGCTTCCCTCATCTCCAAGAACTCAGGGCAGGTGGTCGTTGCGTGACCCTCCTCCCGGTGGAAGTCACAAAAGAGCAACGCCACCCTACCCCTTCTTCCTTCTCCTCCTCCTCTTCTCCCTGCTCCTCGAATTCCTCTCTTCGCTCCTCTTCCTCTGCCCACTTCCATGGCCTCTTGCGGAGGCGGGACACGACCCCTTGGCTCCTGCCTCCACGCCAGTTGGTCAAACCTCCTGGGTTCCCGTAGATTATCCCTTCCCTGATAGCCTCCTCCTTGGCCCTGGGGGCGACCCTCCTGGGGCCTCCAACCCAACCGGTTGTTCGGCTCCCGGGCCCCCCATCCCTGCTGCTTCCCCTGCCTTCGAGGATCTTCCCTTCTCCTTTCTTCTCTCTGCTCCCTCTGCTCCCTCGGCTCCTTCTACCTTCCCGCTGCAGGTTCCTTCACATCATCCTCCGCCAGCCTGGCCAACTTCCTGGCGAATGCTGGGTTTGCTCTCTTGAAGTCTATCTCTTTTGTCGCCCTCTCCATGAGCTCCTCAAAGGAGAGGGGGCACTCTCTTCAACTCCATACTGAAGAATCTCGGCCTCAGCCCCAGGGTAAAGGCGAGCATCAATGCGTACCTTGGGACCTCCTGGATCAGGAGGATCTCTTCCTGAAACCAGTCGACATAGTGACCCAGTGTCTCATCCGGCTTCTACCTCACCGCAAACAGGCACTCCGCCTCCTTCTTCCGCTTCTTCGATGTGAGAACCTCAACCGGAAACTTCTTCGCAGATCTTCAAAACAGTAGATCGACCTTGATGGCAACTGGTGGAACCAGTCCCGAGCCTTCTCCTTCAACGTGATTGCAAACAGCCGGCATTTGAAGGCATCCGTCATCTGCCTTATCGAAATAACATCTTCAAACCACTACATGCGTTATACATGGTCATCCTTTCCTGAGTAGTAGGACATGTCAGGCTCCCGGAACCCCTCCGGTATCGGAGCTGAGATGATGAGCTCGCTGAATGGGCTCTCGCCTCCTGCCTGGCGAGAGGGTACGTCCCGCGGCCTCGGCTGGCTGGCCCGATCCGCGAGACGATGCCCAGGGAAGAGCTCTCGCACTGCCGCCTCCCTCTCGCCCAAATCTGTCAAAGCCTCCTCGCCCGGGCGCTGGCCTGGGAAGAGCTCCCGCGCCGCCACGTCTCTCTCGCCAGCCTCCGCCGGGACCTCCTTCCCCGGGCGCTGTCTAGGGGCGTTCTCGCCCAAGAGCGGGACCTCCTCTATAGGGACCTGAGGTGTGGCCCACTCGCTTCGGGCCGAGAAGGCCAAGCTGATGGTCTACAGGACTTATCGTCTGAAGTCATCCAGCATCTTACTCGTCGCTTCCTCTCCCCGAGCGGGGGATCCTCCAGAACCAGACCCTTCACCTTCACCTCTTGCTATGGGACAAAACTCAAGGCTTTCTTGTATCGGCTGCTTTCCACGCTCACCAAACCAGAACTGTTGAAGCCAAAAATGACCTCAACGGGAGTTCAAAACAGGGGTGCAGCCAACACCTACTTCTCTCAAGCCTCAACCCTCGACTAGATTCAAAGGTCCCTGGACTGACCCAAAGCCTTAGCAGGGAGGTCCCACCTCACACCCGAAAGATCTCTGAGAGCTTCCCCTCCAAAGCCAAAAGCTGGGGTAGGAGCTCCTCAGAAAGCACTGGAAGTTGGAATATTATGAAAGCTTGCTTTCTAAGGAGCACTTATGGGTCTATTTATAGCCTTTGCTGACCTGAGATTACTGAAATACCCTTAGTTGATCTGCCAATAGCCAAATCCCGCTATTTATCCTGAGGGTATAGGGGTAATTTTACCTGAGGGCAATTATGTCATTTACCCAAGGCCCTGGGCCCCACTCAGCGAGAGCTCTGAGCGGAGAGCCTTCTGTACAGAGCCCGGCGCAAGCGGTCTCGCCTACTTATAGGCGAGAACTCCTTCAAGACAGGAGCTTGGCGCAAGCGCAAGCGTTCCCGCCTACTTGGGCGCGAACTTCTTTAGGGCGGGAACTCCTCTGGATAGCCTAATTGTGACCGTTGGTGCCTCATGGTCTGACTCAGCGAATATGGGGTTGTACAGTAACCGTTTGACCGATGAAAAAAAGTCCCCCCAAACAGAGCCTTAATCATGTTGTTGTCAAACTTGCAAAAAGCACCCGACCTTGTCTAGTAGCTGGTCAACTTCTTCCTGGTGTTCATGAGTAAAAAAAGGGTCGATTTCAAAATGTAAAAGTATTGGGGACAACGTGAAGTTTGGATTTCCCATGACTTTCACTGCCACCAATGTCACAACCTGCATTTTCACCGCAAATAAAGCTTATCAGAGTAAGAGAAAATGCGCGTCATGATGCCACGTCAGTAGGGGATAACTGCGGACGCTCAGGCAGACACCAACTAAACATGAAGAAAGGTTATTTTAAAGTTATTTTAAGGAAAATCAGTTACGAGTAGAAGTTAGCCGTATCCCTCGGCTTAGTGGCTCATCTAGTCCATAGATTAAAATATATGATACGCTGCGAAAAAAATACTTGATTAGATTAACTCAAACATCCTACATGAGAATAAACGTCCCCAAAGGACAACTCATGTCATGCAGAACTCTAAATTTATTATAGTAGGAAAGATAGCTTTTACGGTCGTTAAAAATAACGGGTTAGAGTTTCAAATCATGTAATTTATGAAGTAATAGTAGTAGATTTTATAGTTGAAAATACCTAACATGCATTCCTAGCATAAATCTTCCCAGAGAGCAAGTAAACCACATCCACTTTAAAGAAATGAGCAGCTAGCAAGTGGCAACATCAACAACTCTGTGGGCATTAACAATCTGACACGAACCCACAATAAACAGTATGTCTGAACTAGGAAAAAGAAAAAAAACTGAGCGACAACTACCTCGCTACGGCGAGGTGCAAAACCACCACTGACACTGCCTCTAAGAGAGTCCAAAACCAGCTCCACTACCTGCTACGGCTCTGAACCTAAGGTATTCCAAAAAAACAGAACGCCTCAACAAGTAGGTACAAATGGTGGCAGAAAAATTAAGCAAAGGTAAACAAAGGTCAAAAGGGGTACCAACCCAAGACCAAAAATACTGACATAAAGTATGAATTAAGCATCAAACAGAAAAGAAACACTCACGTGAATCATCACGTACAATGCAAACACACCATAAGCTCAAGACAATAAGGTGACGAACATGAGTAAATCATAAGGAAGAAAATCCATAACCTTTATTAACCACTTGTGGTCACTCTACCTAAAAACACGGGCGAGATGATCACTTAGCTGGACACACCCCTCACAAAGATTAAATCCGTTTAACTGCGGGAGAGATTCATACACTCCACCGTACACCGCAGATGCCCAAAACACCGGTAGAATTCCAAAAGGTACTAATAAAGGAAACAACCTTGCGGAGGTGATCACGCCCACTAACTCCTGAAACCAATGAAAAACCAAAGAAAACACAACACCAACATCTCGGGACTTGACACATCGGATTCTACATGACATTTCAAGATTAAAGACACGGTCGGTCAACCTTTGGAAACGATTTACAATCCTATATAGACACTAACACGTCCAACAACGATAGACGAAACAATTTAATTCACCGATAAAACATTCTAAGGACGTTTGTACGCACCTAGTTAAGATTGGAATTACCATGACTAGATTTTATAATTTTTTGATTGATCTACAAGAAGGACTAAACATAACCATAGTTTGGAAAAAAAACAACAAAAAAGGCAAGAAAATTAAGGAACAAGGCATAACGGTTAGCATCAAACCGGATGAGAGACAACGAAGGAAAACCACCACTTGCCTTGGTTGTATCGGAAAAGGTTCTCCGAATCGCTCCGCGTCGTAGATCAGAGCAAAAGAACACGGAAGAAGTTGAGATCTAGACAAAAATGACGGAAAAGGGATTAGGGCCGAAAAACCCTAACGAAAAAACTCAAGGAATGGGGAAGAAATTACCACGATAGCGTAACTCTCGGCGAGAGCTTTCCGGATCTAAGTTCGGTTGAAGATTTCGAGCACCGGAGAACCGTCGGCGGCCACCGGAAGATTCACGAAAAAGAAACTCTCTCTCTCGCTCGCTGCTCTGGTTCGGGAGAAAAATAACGGAGAAGATGAAGTTTGATTCTAAAACTTAAGTCCAAGAATATATATATATATATATATATATATATATATATATATATATATATATATATATATATATATATATATATATATATATATATATATATATATATATATATATATATATATATATATATATATATATTTATAAAAAGTTTTGTCAAAAACGGTTTATTTCGAGCGCTTTTGCGGGAACCCAAAATAGAGATCTAGGATTACTTCAAATCAAAAGGTCGTCAACATGAAAGTTGTAGATCTCGTCGAGACGAACACATTTCATGTTGACCATTTTGTGATACGATGTCTTTTTGACCCTCAAAAGTCATCTGAACGCAGATAGAAACAACCTACTCGAGTGGCAGCATACCTACTCGAGTAGCAGCATACCTACTCGAGTAACAGCATACCTACTCGAGTTGTAACATACCTACTCGAGTAGTAACATAATATACTCGAGTAGATGCTCATTACTCGAGTTAAAACATGAATTACTCGAGTAGAAGCAGCATATACTCGAGTAGCAGCTCACTACTCGAGTTATAGCGAAAAAAATAAAATTAGGGGTTTAAAACGAGTTCAAATCGAAAAGTGGTCATCATAAAAGTTGTAGATCTCGTCGAGACGAACGAATTTCATGTTAACCATTGTTTGATACAACGCCTTTTTGACCCTCAAAACGGCGCCCGAGTAAAATCTAAAACGGGCTAATCGAGTAGAACCATAGCTTCTCGAGAAGACTCAGCACGGAAGCCCAAACGAGCGCCGAATTAAACAAAACTTGCACCGAAGGCGAACACTAATGCTACAAATCTAACGGCAAAATCAAAACTAGAATCCGACGAGCCATTCCCGAGATATTAATCTTCGAAGTATACGGCGAACATAAACAGTCCAAAACATCAATCGCGCGTCGAGACTCCAAAAATGCCCGGATTGCGACGAAACTTGACGAGCAAGTCCAAAATTACTTAACTTAAATTTCAAACATAAAATCTTCAGATTACAACAAGAATTCGGCCTACTCGACCGCACAGACGCGAAAATGCCTTATCGGCATTGCGCCATTAACTCGACATTAAAAGTAACTCCACGACGTCATAAATCTGATGTTGCCCAAACAAATAAAATCATCGAAAAATCGGGGGCGTTACAGTCACTCCCCCTAAAAAGAAGTTTCGTCCCGAAACTTATCACAACTCCAAAACCAAACTAAAAACGGGAAATTTAAACACAAACTAAAACATAGAGACATACCAGAACTAGGAGAAGAGGTGCGGATGAGATTCTCTCATCGCTGATTCCAATTCCCACGTCGCGCTCTCGACGTCCTGGTTTCTCCAAAGAACCTTGACCATAGGAATGGTCTTCCTCCGCAACACTCGATCTAGAGATTCCAAAACGCGGACAGGCTCTTCCACATACAAAAGGTTGGGCTGAATATGGGGCACCGAGTCAAGAACTTGACGATCACTACGAACACACTTCCGCAACTGGCTCACATGGAACACATCGTGGACACCAGGGAAGGTAGCAGGTAATTCCAGCCGATAAGCTAACACTCCGATGCGCTCCAGAATCTGAAAAGGTCCCACATACCGGGGGTCTAACTTGTGGTTCCTTCCAAATCTTTTTACACCTGGCATCGGAGAAACTTTCAGAAAAACCAAATCCCCAACGGCAAACTCCAGATCAACCCTTCATCGATTAGCATATTTCTCATAAAGCTCTTGTGCTACTCGGAGCTTCTCTCGAATATGAGTCACAGCACAATTCATCTCCTCAAGGGATTCCGGACCAAGCAATGGTCTCTCACCAACCTCAGCCCAAAATAAGGGAGTCCTACAACGCCTCCCATACAAGGCCTCAAACGGGGCCATCTGCAAACTCTCTTGATAACTATTATTGTAAGCAAATTCCATGAGTCTGAGACGTTCATCCCAAGCACCACCATGATCCAAAATGTAACACCTGATCATATCCTCCACGATTTGATTAACTCGCTCTGTTTGGCCATTCGTTTGCGGATGATAGGCGGTGGAATACCTTAAATCGGTACCCAACCCCACTTGTAAACTCTTCCAAAAACGAGACGTAAATCTGGAGTCTCGATCTGATACGATGCTGACAGGTACTCCATGTAATCTGATGACCTCTTCAAGATACAGCTCAGCTATCTTCTTCATGGAATACCCAATCTTAAAGGGCACAAAGTGAGCACACTTCGTCAATCTATCGACTATTACCCAAACAGAGTCGTGCCCACGAGGAGATTTTGGTAGACCTGTGATGAAATCCATTGAAATACTCTCCCACTTCCACTGTGAAATATCTAGCGATGTCAGTTTACCACCAGGCCTTCTATGATCTGCTTTAACACGCTGACATATGTAACATTCTGACACAAACTTTGCCATGTCATTCTTCATTCATGACCACCAAACAATTTGCTTTAGATCTTTGTACATCTTGGTGGAACCAGGATGGTAGGAAACACTGAAACCATGAGCTTCTTTACAAATCTTAGCCCGAATGTCACCAACGGCAGGAATACAAAATCTACTCCGATATTTCAGAGTACCTAACTCGTCCAAAGAAAAATCAGGTAACTTTCCTTTCTCAGTTCTTTTCTAGAGGTGCAACAAATCAGAATCCTCCTTCTGGTGCACTCTGGTAAGGGAAATCCAAGAGGGCTCCTCTGCTTCCAAACTAGCAGACACAGAACTACTCCCAACTTCAATGTCCATCAATAAGAATTCTTCCACCAGGGATTGTACAGACAGATTGAAGATTTCAGCCATTTTTTTACTCAAAGCATCAGCTACTACGTTAGCCTTTCCCGGGTGATAAAGGATCTCTACTTCATAATCGACTACATACTCCAACCACCTACGTTGGCGCAGATTTAACTCCTTTTGAGTGAATACGTACTTCAAACTCTTATGATCTGTGTAGATCTTGCACAGCGCGCCATACAATAAATGTCTTCAAAGCTTCAATGCATAAATTACCGCAGCAAACTCTAAATCATGCGTATGATAGTTTCTTTCATGAACTTTTAATTGCCTTGATCCATACGCAATCACCTTTTCTTCTTGCATCAGAACACAACCAAGCCCAATGTGTGATGCACCCACATATACAACATACTCAAGTCCTTCAGTAGGCAGAGTCAAAACTGGAGCAGTACACAATCTCTTTTTCAGCTCTTGAAAGGCTTCTTCACATTTATCGCTCCAAATAAATGCGGTGTTCTTCTGTGTTAGTCTAGTTAGAGGGGCAGACAACACGGAGAACCCTTCCACAAACCTTCTATAGTAACCGGCCAGACCTAAGAAGCTCCTAATCTCCTTAGGCGTAGGAGGTCTCTTCCATTCCATCACAGCAGAAATCTTTGTTGGGTCTACGGAAATACCGTCCTTACTCACAACATGCCCCAAAAAGGACACCTGGGGTAACCAGAATTCACACTTACTCAACTTAGCATAGAGCTTGTGCTCCCTCAGGGTTTCCAAAACCAAACGCAAGTGTTGAGTATGCTCCTCAACACTGCGAGAATACACTAGGACGTCGTCTATGAACACAATAACAAAATGGTCCAAGAAATCCTTGAACACTCTATTCATTAAATCCATGAATGCAGAGGGTGCATTAGTCAGTCCAAAGTACATCACCAAGAACTCAAAATGCCCGTGCCGGGTGCGAAAAGCAGTCCGGGGTACATCAGCCTCACGGACTCTCAACTGGTCTTAGCCTGAACGAAGATCAATCTTCGAAAACACAGCGCATCCCCACAACTGATCAAATAGGTCATTAATCCGAGGCAACAGATATCGGTTCTTAATGGTTACCTTATTTAATTCTCGATAATCTATGCAGAGCCTCATAGAACCATCTTTCTTCTTAACGAATAAAACAGGAGCACCCAACGGAGAAGAACTTGGCCTAATAAAACCACACTGCAGCAACTCATCTAGCTGAGTGCGCAATTCTTCTAACTCACGCGGAGCCATACGGTAAGGTGCCTTAACAATTGGACGAGTACCTGGCTCGAGGTCTATCACAAACTCCACCTCTCTTTCAGGAGGAAGTCCTAGAAGACTATCCGGAAAGACATCTGGAAACTCTCGCACCACCGAAACATCCTCAAGACGTGGTGTAACAAAAGCTGTTTCCAAAGCTGACAGAGAAACAAGATACGCCTCGCAACCAGACTCCAAAGCTCGGCAAGCACGTACTGCAGAAATAAGGAGGGAACCCTTACCTGGAGAACCATAGACACTCATAGGTTGACCATTGTCCATCCTGAAATCCAACCGCTTAGCCTTGCATCGGATGACTGAATCATACTTGGACAACCAGTCCATTCCCAAAATCACGTCAAAGTCTGCTAGATGCAATACCATCAGATCCGCAAAAGCTATGAAATCGCCTAGACAAATAGGGCATCTCTGAATTCCCCGATTTGATATCACCAGATCTCCAGAAGGAAGTTTGACGCTGAAGGAGTCCTCTAACTGAACCGCCTCCAAATGATATCTATCGACGAAACTCTGCGCCACGAAAGAATGGGTGGCACCCGAATCAAAAAGGACGCGCGCCCACCTATTCCGCACCTTAAACTCCCCTAAAACATAACACACATAACTAAACGAACGAAACTAAAGCAAACAATGTAGGGTAAAAGCAAAACTAGAATCTGACCTGATATCACCTGGGTAGAGGTCTGAGCTTCATCTCTAGTCACCACATTTAGCTTTCCTTTTCCCTTATCCTGGGTTGGTGGTGGCGGCAGAGCTCGAAGTGGGGTAGGCTACAGTGGGGACTGAGCCTGAGGGCACGAAGACTTCATGTGTCCCTTCTGCCCGCACTAGAAGCAAGTCTTTTCTTTGATCCAACAACGATTCACATCATGCCCCTTCTTTGAACAAAATGAGCACACCAACTCTCCCTTGGTTGTGCCTTGGATAGCGAGCACCTGCTGCTGCTTCAGGGCGGCGGTCCTCTTGAAACACCTTTCGTAAGAGTGGCCAGGTCGACCACAGAAGCTACAAATTCCCCCACCTTTCTTTTTCGAAGGAGGGCCGGATGCCCTAGAACTTCCATCCTCAACACCTTTCCTCTTATCTTTTCTCGCTGCAGCACCTCGATTCTTGGCATTTTCGATCGCCTCAACCTTCAGTGCAGCCTCCACTGCCTCAGCATAGACTTCTGCTCGATAAGCGCATGCCAACTGCTGGACATCACTTCTTAATCCACCAAGGAAACGCTTCACTCTTCCCTCCTCCGAAGCTACCAAATCAGGAGCAAATCTACTCAACTTGCTAAACTCAATCTCGTACTCGCTCACTGTGAGCTGTCTCTGCTTCAGATGTAGGAAGTTATTCATAAGACGGTCCTGCTCGACCGAGGGTAGAAACTTTTTCAGCAGCATCTTCTTAAAAGAGTCCCAGGAACAGCCTTCCTTCAGACTCTCCTTTTCACGAATCCACCAACTCTTTGCTAGGCCTTTTAACTGATAGGCTGCAATCATAACCTTTTGGGCTTCTAGAATCCCGGAATACAAAAACATCTCCTCAATTGAGATGATCCAATCATCCAAAATCATAAAATCGGCACTCCCGTCGTAGGTGGGAGGTCCCAATCGTTGGAAGTGCGATATGAAATTCATTTCTGGTGGTATCGTCATCGGGGCCACCAGAGGAGCAGGGGTATCAGACACGGCTTGGCCCAAGGTAGGATCTTGCACTAAAGGTTGTTGCGCGGGAGCGGCAGACAACATAGACTCAATTTGCGATTGCATCACAACCAATTGTCTCGACAAAGCCTCGTTGCTCTGACGCAGACTCTCAATAATCGCATCGCTTTGCACACCTGATGACTTACCCTCCGATTGGGGAGTCGACCTCGTCGCAGGACGCTTTGGCGACATTTTTAAGAAGCAAACGAACAACTCATCAAAATCCTAGCTTACGACAAAACAATACGACTAGTTCAGACCATTCTTAAAGACACTTGCTTATGCTGCAACTTGCTTTGAGATTTTATAATGATGCTATGTCCTACTTAGGATGATATCCACTCATCCTATTGACTCTTGTGCCTATGACATGAATGCATGAGTTCTTTATTCTTATTTAAAATCATGTGTGTCCATGTGTCATCATGTAAACCTTAACCTAGCACGCGTGCTTATGCGATGATATACAATGTATGAAGTGTTATGCATTCTAAAAAAAGGCCTTAAAGCATGCATGAGCGGCGTACACATGAAATATTATGCATCCCATACTACATAACATCGTATGCAACGAGAAAAGAAAATGTGCTAATGGGCACTCATGTGATGGTGGTTATGCATCCCATACTACATAACCGTCGTATGTTGCCTCCTATGGTGGATCCATATACAAACACATATTATGCATCCCATACTACATAATATGCCCCGTATACTTCTTATCATGCTATGAGTGTAGTGACTATGCTTTGACTAAGATGTACTGATGACACATCGGTGTGTGCATGAAATGTCAATAAACAACTAACACTAACAAGAGAAGGTTGCCCGACCAATTGCCAAGCAACCTCCCTCTGATACCAACTGTCACAACCCGCATTTTCACCGCAAATAAAACTTATCAGAGTAAGGGAAAATGCGCGTCATGATGCCACGTCAGCAGGGGATAACTGCGGACGCTCAGACAGACACCAACTAAACATGAAAAAAAGTTCTTTTAAAGTTATTTTAAGGAAAATCAGTTACGAGTAGAAGTTAGCCGTATCCCTCGGCTTAGTGGCTCATCTAGTCCACAGATTAAAATATATGATACGCTGCGAAAAAAATACTTGATTAGATTAACTCAAACATCCTACATGAGAATAAACGTCCCCAAAGGACAACTCATGTCATGCAGAACTCTAAATTTATTATAGTAGGAAAGATAACTTTTACGGTCGCTAAAAATAACGGGTTAGAGTTTCAAATCATGTAATGTATGAAGTAATAGTAGTAGATTTTATAGTTGAAAATACCTAACATGCATTCCTAGCATAAATCCTCCCAGATAGCAAGTAAACCACATTCATTTTAAATAAATGAGCAGCTAGCAAGTGGCAACATCAACAACTCTGTGGACGTCAACAATCTGACACGAACCCACAGTAAACAGTATGTCTGAACTAGGAAAAAGAAAAAAACTGAGCGACAACTACCTCGCTATGGCGAGGTGCAAAACCACCACTGACACTGCCGCTAAGAGAGTCCAAAACCAGCTCCACTACCTGCTACGGCTCTGAATCTAAGACATTCCAAAAAAACAGAACGCCTCAGCAAGTAGGTACAAATGGTGACAGAAAAATTAAGCAAAGGTAAACAAAGGTCAAAAGGGGTACCAACCCAAGACCAAAAATACTGACATAAAGTACGAATTAAGCATCAAACAAAAAAGAAACACTCACATGAATCATCACGTACAATGCAAACACACCATAAGCTCAAGGCAATAAGGTGACGAACATGAGTAAATCATAAGGAAGAAAATCCATAACCTTTATTAACCACTTGTGGCCACTCTACCTAAAAATACGGGCGAGATGGTCACTTAGCTGGACACACCCCTCACGAAGATTAAATCCATTTAACTGCGGGAGAGATTCATACACTCCGCCATACACCGCAGATGCCCAAAACACCGGTAGAGTTCCAAAAGGTACTAATAAAGGAAACAACCTTGTGGAGGTGGTCACGCCCACTAACTCCCGAAACCAATGAAAAACCAAAGAAAACACAACACCAACATCTCAGGACTTGGCACATCAGATTCTACATGACATTTCTAGATTAAAGACACGGTCGGTCAACCTTTGGAAACGATTTACAATCCTATATAGACACTAACACGTCCAACAACGATAGACGAAACAATTTAATTCATCGATAAAACATTCTAAGGACGTTTGTACACACTTAGTCAAGATTGGAATTACCATGACTAGATTTTATAAATTTTTTGAGTGATCTACAAGAAGGACTAAACATAACCATAGTTTGGAAAAAAAACAACACAAAAAGGCAAGAAAATTAAGGAACAAGGCATAACGGTTAGCATCAAATCGGACGAGAGACAACGAAGGAAAACCGCCACTTGCCTTGGTTGTACCGGAAAAGGTTCTCCGAATCGCTCCGCGTCGTAGATCGGGGCAAAAGAACACGGGAGAAGTTGAGATCTAGACAAAAATGGCGGAAAAGGGATTAGGGCCGAAAAACCCTAACGAAAAAACTCAAGGAATGGGGAAGAAATTACCACGATAACGTAGCTCTCGGTGAGAGCTTTCCGGATCTAATTTCGGTTGAAGATTTCGAGCACCGGAGAACCGTCGGCGACCACCGAAAGATTCACGAAAAAGAAACTCTCTCTCGCTCGCTGCTCTGGTTCGGGAGAAAAATAACGGAGAAGATGAAGTTTGGTTCTAAAACCTAAGTCCAAGAATATATATATATATATATATATATATATATATATATATATATATATATATATATATATATATATATATATATATATATATATATATATATATATATATATATATATATATGTTTATAAAAAGTTTTGTCAAAAACGGTTTATTTCGAACGGTTTTGCGGGAACTCAAAATAGAGGTCTAGGATGACTTCAATTCAAAAAGTCATCAACATGAAAGTTGTAGATCTCGTCGAGACGAACAAATTTCATGTTGACCATTTGTTGATACGATGCCGTTTTGACCCTCAAAACGGCCTCTGAACGCAGACAGAAACAGCCTACTTGAGTGGCAGCATACCTACTCGAGTAGCAGCATACCTACTCGAGTAACAGCATACCTACTCGAGTAGTAACATACCTACTCGAGTAGTAACATAATATACTCGAGTAGAGGCTCATTACTCGAATTAAAACATGAATTACTCGAGTAGAAGCAACATATACTCGAGTAGCAGCTCACCACTCGAGTTATAGCGGAAAAAAATGAAATTAGGGGTTTAAAACGACTTCAAATCGAAAAGTGGTCAACATAAAAGTTGTAGATCTCGTCGATACGAACGAATTTCATGTTGACCAGGTTTTGATATAACGCCGTTTTGACCCTCAAAATGGCGCCCGAGTAAAATCTAAAACGGGCTAATCGAGTAGAACCATAGCTTCTCGAGAAGACTCAGCACGGAAGCCCAAACGAGCGCCGAATTAAACGAAACTTGCACCGAAGGCGAACACTAAAGCTACAAATCTAACGGCGAAATCAAAACCAGAATCTGACGAGCCATTCCCGAGATATTAATTTTCGAAGTATACGGCGAACATAAACAGTCCAAAACTCCAATCGCGCGCCGAGACTCCAAAAATGCTCAGATTGCGACGAAACTTGACAAACAAGTCCAAAATTACTTAACTTAAATTCCAAACGCAAAATCTTCACATTACAACAAGAATTCGGCCTACTCGACCGCACGGACGCGAAAATGCCTTATCGGCATTGCGCCGTCAACTCGACATTAAAAGTAACGCCACGACGTCATAAATCTGACGTTGCCCAAACAAATAAAATCATCGAAAAATCGGGGGCGTTACAACCAAGCTCCCTTGGAGTATTATAGAGTTCGGGGGATGATGAAGATCCAGCACACGATGGAGGCTATTTGCTGGACAACTGATTATCTGCTCAAGGCCACTGCCGAGTAACAATTCAAGAACTAAAACACAAGGTTTCTTAGTTACGGAGGTCTACGAAAAAGACATTTTTTGTTGATTGATATAAAAAATTCACGGAATCAATGCGAGTTTGTAGTTTTTTTTGTTTTGGGCTACAAATAGTAATATGATGTATAAATATCGGTTTAGGGGCCGTGTATATCAAAGGGCTACGAATATCCAAATAATGTGTGCATATATCAATCGCCAAA
Source organism: Platanthera guangdongensis (assembly GCA_039583875.1). NCBI lineage: Eukaryota > Viridiplantae > Streptophyta > Magnoliopsida > Asparagales > Orchidaceae > Platanthera > Platanthera guangdongensis. The sequence continues at coordinate 63,607,557 of CM077164.1, forward strand.
AAAAATGACAAACAAATATTAATGATTTCTATATAAGTTCAGATTTAAGCTTCTGAGCCAATAACTATGTTAACTTTAGAATATAATAATAATGAGGATTAATTAACACTAATCCAGATTACAAGTGGAGGGGAACCTACTTGCTGGAATCCATAAATGGCAGATGGACTGTGCTGTGACTCTCTAGAATTAGGTGAGGAGGCGGAAGATCTGCTTCCCCTTTTTTTAAGGTGAGATTGTTTTGATAAAAATAGCAGTGGATATGAAGTTGTGAGAATGAATCTGTGAGAATGAAGATGTTTAGAATAGAGAAACAGTTTGGTAAAATAACGGTGAGAAAGCTGTTCAGAATTGAGAGACAGTTTGGTAAAACTTTGGGTGATATTTTTTTATAGTTATATTAATTAAAATGAATTACAATTAATATTTATTACAAATTTAATTTAGTAATAATTATTATTATTACTTTAATTATAATCATAAATTCATAATTATCATAATAATAATACTACTAAAAATAAGATAATGATAATAATAATATCAAACTTAGGATCTATATACTTCGCCGGAAAATGATTGCGGAGAGGCGAAATAGCTTCTTTTATTCAAGTAGAGAACCACCACCTCTCGAAGCCCCTGCACGCCGCCATCAACCTCGCCGGCGCCCCTCCTTCATCCTAGCTGGATCACTCCTCCCCTGTCCCTCGCCGAAGCACTCCTCCCCCGTCCATGGATATGCTCCCTCGCTAGAGCACTGCTCCCCTACCCATGGATATGTGCCACCTCCCCTCGCCTCTATACAAATTTTGCGTTAGTAACGCGGGCGTTGGAAAGGAGCTCCCAACTCCTGTGGGAAAGCTTTGTTGGTAGCGGAGGATTTCGGCTGCGTTGGCTATGGAATGCAGAAGCAAACATGCCAAAACAATTAATCTCATTACTGACGGACCGCAACGAAGCATGGACGTGGAAACAAAGTGACCCTTAAATATTATTGAACTCCGTTTGTGAGATAATGTCGCCAGTGAGATGAGTTAGGTTCTCGCTGATCTTCACCTCGCACAATTGCTGACGGGAACCTGCTTGCTCTGCAAGATGATCATACAATATTTTATTTTATTTAGAATTAAAGTAACTTATCGGTTTAGCCTTACATTTCATTTTGATGCCAGAAAATACATTTTTGTGCACATAAAATAGTTAGGAATTAAAATCTAGGTGCCTAAAATCTATTAAAAAATTATTGGGATTAATTTCATAAAGTTGAGAGAGTTGAGAGATCAAAATTCCCAAATAAGTATTTTTGGGACTAACTTCTTAAAGGTGGTGGAGTTGAGGGTCTGATTTATAAAGGCGAAAGAGTTGATGGACTAGAATTAAAAAAAAAATAGATTTAATAAATGTGGTAGAGTTAAGGGACTGATTTCCCTATTTTGTCATATTAGGAGATATATTCATGATTGTTTAAGTGTAGCAATACAATCATATATGCAGTTTTTCCTTTTTTTTAGCAATATCATTTCATAACAATGATCCTTCAGATTGTATTTAGGCTCAGATGGAGGGTTGTTTTGCACTAAACACCCATAATTACAGAGTTTTGACAAATCACTCTTTTGTCCATTCAAACTTTTGATTCCCCCGCAATACTTTGAAGAAGGGTGATCATTTCTTCCCTGCACCGGAGAGAAACTTGCTCAACCCGGCGAGCTTCCCTACCAAGCGCAGAACTTCTTTAGTGTTTCGCGGCGATTCCAAATCCATTATAGCTTTCACCTTGTCAGGGTTGGGCTCTACCCCTACTGGGGTGAGGAGATGGCCCGAGAACTTCTCCTTGCTCGCCCTGAAGATACACTTCAAGGGGTTCAACCGCATCTTGAACTTTCGTATGGTGGCGAACGTTTCCTCCAAGTCCTGTAGATGGAAGCTCGCATTCTTGCTCTTCACCATTAGATGTTCTACGTATAGCTCCATGTTTCTCCCCCTCTGCTCTCTAAAAACCGGTCCATCATCCGTCGGTATGTCAATCCTGCATTTTTCAGTCCGAATGACACCATCTTGTAGTTGAAACATCATTCTCTCATAATGAAGGAGACGTCATTGACATTAGGTGGGTGCATCTTGATTTGACGATAACCTGAAAAAGCATCAAAAAAACTCATCACAGAAAAATCGACGGCTGAGTCAACCAGCACTGCGATTCGAGGTAGAGTGTAACAATTCTTGTGACATGATTTATTCAAAAAGGGAGAAGTCGACACACACCATCCACCGTCCATCACCTTTTTTGACCATCATCACATCGGAGACCCAACCTGGATACTGGATTTCCGACACAAAACCTGTCTTAAGAAGTTTCTCCACTTCCTCCCGGATGGGCTCCTCTAGCATGGTGGCAACAGTCCTCTTTTGATGGATGAGATGTGTTTATGGGTCGAGCTTCAGGTGATGACACGCCACGTCTGCGTCGATGCTTGGAATGTCAGCTGCGCCCCATGCGAAGATGTCAACGTTCCTCCGGATGCATTCCAGTAGCCTTTCTTGATCTTCGGGGCTCAAACCGTCGCTGACCCGCACCTTCCCTGTCTTCCCAGCCCTGGTGAGAACCTCCATCTTTATCACCTCCTCTGCTGCTTTTCAGCCAGGACTAGTCCTCCCACACACCTCCCGGTCTCTCACCCTATGCAAGCACCTCCTCTTTCTCTGCTTCTTCCACCTCCATCACTCTGGACCTAATCTCCAACAACCTCTCCACCTCCTCTTCACCTACTCCCTCTACCATTACCTCCACTCCTTCCTGCGCTACCAGCTCCTCTGTTACTTCCTCTCTAACTGCTTCTACATCATCTCCATGCCCTGTCGGGCACGTCCTTTGATGAGAAGGTAATCTTCTGTTCTGGTGGTGGGGTTTGGGAGGTCGAGGTGATGCCCCTTTTGAATATGGTCCAGAAGATCCCCTTACGTATGGCTTCGATCCCCCTGATGAATCACCCTGATCCCTCTGTGGGAGCCTACATCAACCCGATCCTCGCACCTATCCTCCTTTCCTCCTAACAGAACCTCCTCGATCCACACCGGCAACTGTTGCTGAACTAGACCTCTGACTCCCCTCATCTCTAGAAACTCTGGGCAGGTCGTCGTCGTGTGACCTTCCTTCTGATGGAAGTCACAATATGACAATGCCACTCTGCCTCCTTCTCTTCTTCCCCTTCTACATTCACTTCTCCTACCCCTTCTATGGGCGATCATCATCGCTTGTTGTTGTGGCGGGAGGGGCGGCCTCTGACCCTGTCCCCACCTTGGTGGGTTGAACTGCCCCAGACCCCCACGATAATTCTCCTTGTCATAAAATCCTCTCCCTTGTCCCGAGCAGGTCCCTCCTGGGGTCACCAGGCCAGCCTGTTGTTTGTCTCTCAATGCCCCCAAACTTGTTGCTGCTCAAGATCCCCTAACCCCTGGGCTTTTCCCTCCTTCTACCTTCTAGTTGTCTGCTTGCTGCCTGTTCCTTCACCTCATCCTCTGTCAACTTGGCCAACTTCTTGGTGAGTGTCAGGTTTGTCGACTCTCCTTTTATCTTTTTTATCGCCCTCTTCATCAATTCTTCGAAGGATATGGGTGACTAGAGTTGTAACGGTTCCGGTTCGGTTCCAGTTCTAATAAAACCATGAACCAAACCACTATGGTAACGGTTCTTCAAATTAGAACCAAATCTTATTTGGTTTGACCGGTTCTGGTTCTAGTTTCAGTTCTAAAATAATTTTTGGAACCGTCGTGTCAATGATTCTGGTTACGGTTCAACAAGAACCAAAATCAAACTGGTCAGTAATGGTTCGGTCCGGTTCCGTGCGGTTTTGTCTGATTCCAATCGGTTCCAACTAAAACTAAAATCAAACTTGAAGAAATAAAATAAAAACGGGCTGCAAATAGTAAAATAAAAAATAACATCGAAATAGAAATAATTATATTGCGCACTTCTCGAAGGTTGTTTTTCACGATCGGTGGAATAGTATCCATCGCCTTCAAGCGCGTGTACACTTGTCACGACATCTAGTTAGCTTGCGCACGTCTCATTGGCATTCTCAACCATAATAATCAACTACAATTAATTGTCTTTCATGATTACTAATAAATAGTAGTTATATATCTTCTATATTCTTAAAAAAAAACCTTTCAAAAAAAAATCTGTAAGTAAAATTAAAAATGCATTATATAACTGTATAAAAATCAAAAGTGCATTACAAAAATTTACTCTAAACCGCATCAATGTCAAACCAAACCACACGTTTTTTATGCGGTGAAGTTTTGTTCGGTCCAAATTGACACCCTTTAGTGTGATTGCGGTTTGAGTTCAAACTACACCAGCTTCACTCGTGATAGTAAGTATAAATATTATAGATAAATTATAAAATAACAGTAATATAATAATAATAATAATAATAATAATAATAATAAACGGGTTACTGTTCGGTGATACTTCGGTCCGGTTCGGATCGGGTTTAAAAATCTTGAAACCGTCTGAGACTGTATGTTGTGGTTGCGGTTCCGGTTGCGATTGTGGTTCCGGTTCCGGTCCGGATAATAAAATGTTAAAACTACACCTGGATCAATGTTGTTCACGGTTCCAAAATTTAAACCAGAACCCGAATAATTTGCTAATGGTACGATATGGTTCTTTGCGGTTCCAGTTCGGTTTTTTGTTTTCGGTTTTATGTGACGACTCTAGGGGCGACACCTTCTTCAGCTCCATACTAAAGAATCTTTGCCGTAAACCCAATGTGAAGGAGAGCATTAGGATCTTCTCTTGGAACATATCGATGTAACTCCTCAACGTCTCCTCCGATTTTTGCTTGATCACAAACTTCTTCCTCTTCTTTGACGTCGAGAACCTCAAGAGGAACCCACATCGTAGGTCCTCAAAGTAGTAGACCGAGCTTGTGGGAAGCTGGTGGAACCAGTCTCTGGCCTTCTTATTTAAGGTGATGGCGAAAAGTCGGCACTTATAAGCGTCTGACAACTGCCGGATTGAGACGGCATGTAACACCCCCTATCCGTCGCATAGCATATAGCAGTAGGTCCGGCCGGGGCCCGACGCCATATACCACAGACAGACCGGGTGGTTACTTATGGAAACCATCCAACCAATCTCAACGTCCTACACAGAGCATTCTAGCGGAAGCAATTTATTAAAGTTGCAAAACAAGAACCCAGCACAAGCATGAATGTCCACTAGCCAGATAATAGGAATGTTATTACAAAATACTCAAAAGTCGGCCTTAAGGCCTTACAAAATGTTTCACTTGTCTTTTACATGATTTCCAAACCTCGGCACGCAGGCCGGCCATACATGAACAAAACATAAAACATTTCCATTCGGGCCTTCGAGGGCCAGCTTCGCAAAAAGGGCTTTAGCCCGCTATTGACCGCTTGGTCCAGCTGCACCTGCAAGCAAACAAACCACCGCACGGTGGCAAACAAAGCAACGGTCAGCAATGCTGACCAAATTATAACGATCCCGCCCCCAACTCGGGGCGGCGATGCTCTTTCCCTGCATTTCATTAAGCGAGCAATATAACCATATAAACATAGCCATTTCATCACAGACGTTGGCTCGTACGGCCACACGTCCCGTGCACTCAGGGCACATTCTCGGTGAACCGGTCGATGTTACGTCAAATAAAGCCATGAACATTTCGGACTCACCACCGCCTCTTGGACGGCAATTCCTATGAGCAATTTGTCTTCATGGTATTGGTCACGTCAAATTAAGCCATGGACCACCGAAGACCCCCATTTATGCCAACGGCGAGTCCCATGTAACCTTAGGTCGCTCTAACGGACGACATAAAGCGGGTACGGCTCCATCTAACCCGTGCTCACATCGCAACGACAATTTAAGCCATATGCGCGGGTCAAACTTTCACCGAGTCCCATTCTACCGCAAGTCACATAACCTCGTTATGTTCAAGTTGGCTTCCAAGCCACCAAGTTGGCAAGACCTCGTGTCCGCCCAGTTTTTCGGGTGCACCTTTGGGTTAGTCCCCAAGGCTCCCTGCTGCAATCTACCGCGTAGAAAACCCGAAAACACCAAATAGCACGGAGTCTTCTCCGGCCTTATGCAATGCAACATCACCGATCCGAACTACATGTCCGGGTAGGCTTCAACCAAAATGCCTATGTCCGTTCTCGCATACGGACGCTAAACGACGGGGACTACCCGAAGGAACGCCTCCAACTCTTCGCAAACTCGCGAGAGGGGGCTTCCTATGCTAAGAAAGAGAGCTATCATGCTCACAAGTGAGGATCGTTACCCTTGCGTTCCTCTTCGGCGCCATCGAAATGTAATCGGATAGAAATCACCGCGCTTGCGTTGCCTCCGTGGATCCGGAGTCGGCTTGCGATTCGGAGCTCCGAAGCTCCTCCAATGGCGGATCTAGCTCCTCTTCCTCTAGCCTTGGCTCTTCTTTCTCCAAGGGTTTGGAGAGAGATCAAGTGATGAAAAGTGGATTTTTCTTAAGTCAAACCCGTGTATATCCTCCCAGGAACCATCCCCAGCCGTCGGATCTCAACCTAAGAAAACGAGCGGCTTTGATTCGGGGCTGAAATGCCCAATCTGGGCCGCACACGGCTTGGCACACGCCCGTGTCCAGGGCCGTGTGCCGCATTCGCCGTCAAAATCGAATCTTCTGAACACGCACACGGGCATCGAACACGCCCGTGTTCTAGCTGACACGCCCGTGTTCCAGCTGACACGGCCGTGTAGCCGGCCGTGTACCCATGATTTTTCCCCCGTTTCCAACCCGAGCACTGCACGGGTTCTAGGACACGCCCGTGTCCTTGCCCGTGTCACATTGACACGCCTGGGCCCCCAGGCCGTGTACACGGGACAATTCGTCGAGGGGAGAATGACGACTCGCTGACACGGCCTTGGACACGCCCGTGTCCGAGGCCGTGTGCCTTGTCTCGACGATCGTCGAGTGAATCTCGACGATTTCACCTCGACGATAGTCGACACGGGTCGACACGCCCTGCGACACGCCGTGTCGCAGGCCGTGTGCCCATTCTCGACGAATCGTCGAGAATAACTCGACGATTTCCCGGCTAAGTGTCGACACGGGTCGACACGCCCTGCGACACGCCCGTGTCGCAGGCCGTGTGCCCATTCTCGACGAATCGTCGAGAATAACTCGACGACTTCGCGGCTAAGTGTCGACACACGCTTGACACGCCCTGGGACACGCCCGTGTCCCAGGCCGTGTGCCTTCAGCCAGAAACCAAAACTGGCCCAAAACGTCCCCCTTTTCTCCTTTGAGTTTCAGGGCGTTACAACTCTACCCCTCTTAAAAGAATTTCGCCCACGAAATTACATAAAGGGAAAAACATGTACAAAACAAAATTTGTACTTGAGCGGAACAACTCCGGATATTCGTCAAGCATCGCCTGCTCTCGCTCCCAGGAGAGCTCCTCACGACCGCAATTGTCCCACCGGACTTTGACCATCCTGATCTCTTTATTGCGTAGCCGCTTGACCTCCGAGTCTTCAATCCGCACGGGCTTGACCTTTGTCGTTAGCCCACTATCCACCGGCACTTGATCGACCGCGATCACTTGCGTAGGCTCTTGCACCGCCTTCCTAAGCACCGAAATGTGGAATACATCGTGTAAACCACTAAGCTCCACAGAAAGCCTCAACCTATAGGCCGCTTCTCCTACTCGCTCCAGAACCTCAAACGGTCCAAGGTACCTCGGGCTTAGCTTTTTCAATCGTCGCACCCGCGAGACACCCTTGAACGGCTTGATCTTTAGGTACACATAATCGCCCACAGCGAACTCCACGTTCCTGTGCTTGGCATTATAGTACTTTGCTTGCCGGTCCTGAGCGATGAGTAACCTCTCCCGAATGGTTCTCACCAAAGAAGTAGCACCCTCTACTTCCGATCGCTTATACAACTTTGACTCACCCGTTTCTAACCAAGACAACGGCGTGCGACATCTTCTACCATATAGGGCCTCGAAAGGCGCCATCTGAATACTTGCTTGGTAGCTGTTGTTGTATGCGAACTCCACCAAATAAAGGTGGTCCTCCCATTGCTTTCCGAAGTCCAAGACACACATGCGAAGCATGTCTTCCATCGTTCTATTGACCCTCTCGGTCTGCCCATCCGTTTGTGGATGGAAGGCTGTGCTAAACTTCAGCTTTGTTCCCAACATTTGCTGCACCAGCCTCCAATCATTGGACGTGAACCGCCCATCACGGTCACTCACGATGCTGCGGGGCACACCATGAAGCCGCACTATGTTATCCACATAAAGCTTTGCCAGCTTCTCCACCGGATCATCCTTCCTATGCGGAATAAAATGCGACACCTTCGTTAATCGATCCACGACCACCCAAATGGCGTCGTTCCCCTTTTGCGACCTTGGCAAACCATGCACAAAGTCCATAGAGATGTCGTCAAATTTCCACTCCGGAATAGGCAAGGACTTAAGAAATCCTCCCGGCTTTTGGCACTCCGCCTTTACCAAGGCGCAGGTTTGGCACTTCGCTACGTATAGCGCCACATCCTTTTTCAAACCCGGCCACCAAAATAGCTTCTTCACATCGCGGTACATCTTCGTGCTCCCTGGGTGAATCGAGTACTTGGTATGGTGTGCCTCGTACAACAACTCCACCCGTAAATTGCCCACGCTTGGGACGCACAGACGACCGTCTTTCCACAGCAACCCGTCCTCCACGACGAATTGGGAATTTGACCCATCCAGAGCCTCTATCATGAACTGCTTCATATGAGCATCCATATCCAAAGCCTGCCGAATCCGATCAGCCAGGTCATATGGACTTCAGTCCAATTCAGCACTGCTTCAGCACTAGATTGTCTATCCACACAAACAATCTCCAACGCCTCCAGCTCCTGCACCAACTGCTCATCATGCACTGATAGCCAATTCGCTTGAGCTGGGGCTCGGCGACTCAACGCGTCCGCAACTGCATTCCCTTTGCCAGGCACGTAGTGGATCTTGAAAGTATAGTCCCCCAGGAACTCCATCCACCTATGCTGCCGCATATTCAGATCTTTCTGATCAATCAAATACTTTAGGCTCTTGTGATCGGTGTAGATATCAATCTTCACACCGTACAAATAGTGTCTCCACAGCTTCAAGGCAAAAATCACGGCCGCCAACTCCAAGTCGTGGACCGGATAATTCCTCTCGTGCACTTTTAGCTGTCTCGAGCCATAAGCTATCACGCTTCCGTGCTGCAGTAGCACACAACCCAAACCGCTGCCTGAAGCATCGCTATATATCTCATAGCCTTCGGTTCCAACCGGCGAACTCAGCACAGGCGCCGTGGTCAACCGACACTTCAATTCCTCAAAAGCTCGCGCGCACTCCGGCGTCCAAACGAACTTATGCTCCTTCCTCGTCAAAGTAGTGAGAGGTAGCGCTATCCGCGAGAAGTTCTCTACGAAGCGCCTATAATAACCGGCAAGCCCCAAAAAGCTCCGGACTTCTGCTACCGTAGCAAGCTCAGGCCACTCCCGTATCGCAACAATATTCGCCGGATCCACCGCAATACCCTCTCCACTCACTATATGCCCGAGGAACGCTACTGAGGATAGCCAAAACTCGCACTTCGAGAACTTGGCATACAACTGGTTTCTCCTGAGTGTCTCCAACACCAAATGGAGATGCTTGAAGTGATCCTCCTCACTTTGCGAGTACACCAAAATATCGTCGATGAAGACGATCACGAAACGGTCTAGGTATTCCCTGAACGTCCTGTTCATCAAGTCCATGAATACTGACGGCGCATTAGTCAGCCCAAACGCATGACCGTAAACTCATAATGCCCGTATCTCGTACTAAACGCTGTCTTCGGGATATCACTCTCCCTTATCCGCAGCTGATAGTACCCCGACTTGAGATCTAACTTCGAGTACACCGTCGACCCGACTAACTGATCAAAGAGATCATCAATCCGGGGATCGGGTACTTGTTCTTCTCAGTCAGCTTGTTTAGCTCCCGATAATCAATACACAACCTCAAGCTTCCGTCCTTCTTCTTAACAAAGAGGACCGGTGCGCTCCAAGGCGAAGAACTCGGGCGTACATACCCTTGCTCCAACAACTCTTGCAGTTGAACTTTCAGCTCCGCCATTTCCTTAGGCGCTAGCCGATACGGAGATCGTGACACAGGCTTTGCACCTGGCACTAGCTCGATCGTAAAATCTATCTCCCGTTGGGGCGGGGCTCCAGGAAGATCTGCGGGGAACACATCAGGGTATTCCGATACCACTGAAATACAATCCATCGCGGGCTTCGGCTTTGCAACCTCCACTAGTGTAAAGAACAGTTCTGCTCCAGCACGAACCGCCTTCACCACCTGAAGAGCAGACATCAACGTCTTGCTCGACCCCTTTAAGCCCGTAAACGTCGTCTCACGACTTGCTCCCAGCTTGACTTCCTTGCTACCGCAATCTATATGGGCCTGCTGCTCCGAGAGCCAGTCCATGCCAAATATGACGTCGAACTCCACTAACGGAAGTAAAGACGCCCGCAGGTCGAACTCCTGCTCTCCAATACGAGTCTTAACCTCGCAGATCCTAACCGCTCGCATCGAACACCCATTGGGCAATAACACATCCAACTTGTCCTTCGCCATCGAAGAAGGGACTCCGATGCGTGATATAAATCCTTCGGACAAGAAGGAGTGTGAAGCTCCCGTATCAAAGAGTGCTCGTGCGGGATTTTCACAAATCATTACAAATCCTAAACGAGCAGTGGTAAGGTAACCTATACATAACAAGCATATAAAGGAATTGACTTGCTATAAATTAAACCGTACCTGTCACCACGTCAGCTTGTTTAATGGCCTCCTGTTGGCCAAGATTATAGACCCTTGGTTGGGCCGGAGCATAGTGGGATGCGGTCGACTCCACCGCCTTTCCCTTCTCTTCGTAGGTAGCTCCTGGCCTCCTCTCGGACTTAGGACGTCCGCTCCAACAATCACGGGCGAAATGCCCTGTCTTGCCACAAGTAAAGCACGCGCCCAGGGTCCGACTCGTAGTCGCCCCAGAAGCACCAGAAGGAGCTGGACCCGAAGTCCTATGCTTCTTGAAAGCCCTTCGATAGCCGGACTTTGAATTAGTCGGCACTCTGAACTCAGATTTCTTTTCACCCAAGCCTTTCTTCGCTTGTACATTCTTCATGTCCTTTTCCAAGGACCGGGCAGTATTGACCAAGGTTAGGAAACCCTGCGTCATCGGCCCCGACAGTAATAGTCTCAGCTCATCCCTCAGACCTTCGTAGAAGCGATTAGTCTTGCGCTCCTCATCCATGATGGTAGAGCTCGCATAACGACTCAACCGCGTAAACTCGTGGAGATATTCATCCACGCTTCGCTCACCCTGCACCAACCTCAGGAACTCATTCTCCATTGAAATCCTCTGAGTAGAAGGGAGGTATCTTGCTAAGAACAATTCCGAGAACTCTTCCATCGGAACGTCTATCAATTGTCTTCCTCTCAGATGATGCAGCTCCAAGCCTTCCCACCACATCCTTGCTTCACCGTCCAACAGGAACGTAGCAATGGTGGTCATCTGCCACTCCTCCGTCTCCGTCGCTGTCATGACTCTCTTCACCCTAGAGAGCCAGTCTTCAGCCTGAGATGGGGTTCCCAACCCCGAGAATAACGGAGGGTTAAAGCTCATTACATGCTTCAACTGCCTCTCAGTCGCCCTCCTTGGCACTATTGGTTCTACAACCACTTGCTCCATCCTCCTCGGCTCCGCCTCTTGAAGAGGTACTTGCTCCATCACAGGAGCTGGCTGCTGCGCTTGCCTCCCAGGCTGCGCATTTATCACGGCCAACACCGCTTCAGCCACCAATCTTATATTTTCCGCCGACAAAGGTGTTGCTGGAGCAACTTCTGGTGCACTACTAGCCTCAGAACCTCGGCGTTCTGACGGCCCAACACCACTTCGGGTCACCTATAGTGGTACAAAACACCGTTAAGCGACCAAATAAATTGCAAACAGCAATTATAGGAACACGCAGGTTCCTCAACCACGAGTATTTTCATTCCTAAGTGGACATTCATGGGTTCTTTTTACTGTTATAACGATGACGCACACAATGTGCTCACCACCCTTAAAAAGAATTCGCCCACGAATTCACTTTAAGCCCGACCAAAACCAGTAGTCTGATACCAAATTGTAACACCCCCTATCCGTCGCATAGCATATAGCAGTAGGTCCGGCCGGGGCCCGACGCCATATACCACAGACAGACCGGGTGGTTACTTATGGAAACCATCCAACCAATCTCAACGTCCTACACAGAGCATTCTAGCGGAAGCAATTTATTAAAGTTGCAAAACAAGAACCCAGCACAAGCATGAATGTCCACTAGCCAGATAATAGGAATGTTATTACAAAATACTCAAAGTCAGCCTTAAGGCCTTACAAAATGTTTCACTTGTCTTTTACATGATTTCCAAACCTCGGCACGCAGGCCGGCCATACATGAACAAAACATAAAACATTTCCATTGGGCCTTCGAGGGCCAGCTTCGCAAAAAGGGCTTTAGCCCGCTATTGACCGCTTGGTCCAGCTGCACCAGGGCACCCTGCACCTGCAGCAAACAAACCACCGCACGGTGGCAAACAAAGCAACGGTCAGCAATGCTGACCAAATTATAACGATCCCGCCCCCAACTCGGGGCGGCGATGCTCTTCCCTGCATTTCATTAAGCGAGCAATATAACCATATAAACATAGCCATTTCATCACAGACGTTGGCTCGTACGGCCACACGTCCCGTGCACTCAGGGCACATTCTCGGTGAACCGGTCGATGTTACGTCAAATAAAGCCATGAACATTCCGGACTCACCACCGCCTCTTGGACGGCAATTCCTATGAGCAATTTGTCTTCATGGTATTGGTCACGTCAAATTAAGCCATGGACCACCGAAGACCCCCATTTATGCCAACGGCGAGTCCCATGTAACCTTAGGTCGCTCTAACCACCGACGACAAAAAGCGGGTACGGCTCCATCTAACCCGTGCTCACATCGCAACGACAATTTAAGCCATATGCGCGGGTCAAACTTTCACCGAGTCCCATTCTACCGCAAGTCACATAACCTCGTTATGTTCAAGTTGGCTTCCAAGCCACCAAGTTGGCAAGACCTCGTGTCCGCCCAGTTTTCCGGGTGCACCTTTGGGTTAGTCCCCAAGGCTCCCTGCTGCAATCTACCGCGTAGAAAACCCGAAAACACCAAATAGCACGGAGTCTTCTCCGGCCTTATGCAATGCAACATCACCGATCCGAACTACATGTCGGGTAGGCTTCAACCAAAATGCCTATGTCCGTTCTCGCATACGGACGCTAAACGACGGGGACTACCCGAAGGAACGCCTCCAACTCTTCGCAAACTCGCGAGAGGGGGCTTCCTATGCTAAGAAAGAGAGCTATCATGCTCACAAGTGAGGATCGTTACCCTTGCGTTCCTCTTCGGCGCCATCGAAATGTAATCGGATAGAAATCACCGCGCTTGCGTTGCCTCCGTGGATCCGGAGTCGGCTTGCGATTCGGAGCTCCGAAGCTCCTCCAATGGCGGATCTAGCTCCTCTTCCTCTAGCCTTGGCTCTTCTTTCTCCAAGGGTTTGGAGAGAGATCAAGTGATGAAAAGTGGATTTTTCTTAAGTCAAACCCGTGTATATCCTCCCAGGAACCATCCCCAGCCGTCGGATCTCAACCTAAGAAAACGAGCGGCTTTGATTCGGGGCTGAAATGCCCAATCTGGGCCGCACACGGCTTGGCACACGCCCGTGTCCAGGGTCCGTGTGCCGCATTCGCCGTCAAAATCGAATCTTCTGAACACGCACACGGGCATCGAACACGCCCGTGTTCTAGCTGGCTGACACGCCCGTGTTCCAGCTGACACGGCCATGTAGCCGGCCGTGTACCCATGATTTTTTCCCCCGTTTCCAACCCGAGCACTGCACGGGTTCTAGGACACGCCCGTGTCCTTGCCCGTGTCACATTGACACGCCTGGGCCCCCAGGCCGTGTACACGGGACAATTCGTCGAGGGGAGAACGACGACTCGCTGACACGGCCTTGGACACGCCCGTGTCCGAGGCCGTGTGCCTTGTCTCGACGATCGTCGAGTGAATCTCGACGATTTCACCTCGACGATAGTCGACACGGGTCGACACGCCCTGCGACACGCCCGTGTCGCAGGCCGTGTGCCCATTCTCGACGAATCGTCGAGAATAACTCGACGATTTCCCGGCTAAGTGTCGACACGGGTCGACACGCCCTGCGACACGCCCGTGTCGCAGGCCGTGTGCCCATTCTCGACGAATCGTCGAGAATAACTCGACGACTTCGCGGCTAAGTGTCGACACACGCTTGACACGCCCTGGGACACGCCCGTGTCCCAGGCCGTGTGCCTTCAGCCAGAAACCAAAACTGGCCCAAAACGTCCCCCTTTTCTCCTTTGAGTTTCGGGGCGTTACACGGCATCATCGAACCACTAGACATGCTGCGCTGGATCATCTCAGCCAATGTAATAAGTCATTTCTGTTTCCCAGAACCCCTCAGGGACTAGGGCCGAGACGATCAACTCGTTAAAAGGGCTCCTTCCCCCTTCCAAGTGAGTCGACCCATCTCGCACCACTGACACACTAACCCTATCAGCACTCGTTTGACCGGGGAACAGCTCTCGCACGGCGAGATACCTCTTGCCACTCTTCGCCGACACTTCCTTCCTGGGTCGCTGACCCGGGGCATTCTCGCCCAAAGATGGGGTCGCGACCACCGGAATAGAAGGTGTCGCTCACACGCTTCTCGCAGTGAATGCTAGGTGTATGGTCCGCAGAACCTCCCACTTGAATTATTCCAACATCCCCATTGTGACGCCACTCGCTGAAGGAGGCGAGCTGCCAGAGCCCGACTCCTTCTCCATCTCCAGCCATGAAGCCTAGCTCAAGATTTTCTTGTGCAGACTAGGTTCACGCTCACCGCAGCAAAAATGTTGAAATCGTTATCCGATCTCACAGAGTGTTCGGACCCAACGGGGGTAACCCGCACTTACTTATCCTGAATTGCACTTTAGGTTACAGACTTAGGACTAGGAACAGACCCTGGGCTACAACGAAGAGGTCCCGCCCACACACCCGAAAATCTTTGATTGTTTCCCCTCTCAAACCAAAGCTGAGCTGGACACCTTGGAGGGCTCTTGGAACCAACCAAGGAAAACTAGAGGAGGAAGAAAGTCAGAGACTGATCCCCTCCAAAGGTGTCTTTAAGGGTCTATTTAAGTTTTCTAAGTTTGATATGTCAATTGCGTAATATCGCCTTTTGGTTTTACCAAACGCAGACAAATTGGTCTGTCAACAACATAACTTCGCCGTTTAGAGGGGCTTTTAGCAGTCCAACAGGGACATTCTGGTAAAAACACTGTTGAACAAGTGGTTTATGTGGTTGGCACTCGCTACTTCCACGAGGTTTAAGGGCAAGTGCTGGCCCAGATACCCCACTCACCTTCTCTTGGTTATATCCGGGGGGCGAGTGCAAACCTGCCCGCTCTACTCACCCCCTGTGATTGATGGCCTAACCCCGCATGAGATGAAAAGCTCCTTCCCTACTCTTGTAACACCCCGAAACTCAAAAGAGCGATGAGTGGCGTTTTGAGCCAAGTTTGGAATTCGGCAGGCGTCACACGGCCTGGGACACGGACGTGTCAGGGGCGTGACCTAGGGTGTGTCCTCCTTTGTGTCGACACTCGAGTCTTTGGTCTCGACATATGGTGTCGACGCAGGGTCTCGACAGTCTCGACACAGGGTGTCGACACAAAGGTCTCGACACAGGGTGTCGACACAGGGTCTCGACAGTCTCGACACAGGGTGTCGACACAAAGGTCTCGACAAAGGTCCTCAACACAATGTGTCGACACAGGGTCTCGACAGTCTCGACACAGGGTGTCGACACAAGGTCTCGACAAGGTCTCGACACAGGGTGTCGAACACGGCCTGCGACACGGGCGTGTCCCAGGCCGTGTCCCGCGTGGTATGTGAGCCGTGTCTTATTTTTTGTGCGACGGTTTCAACGTCGTTTGGGGCACACGACCTCGGACACGGGCGTGTCGCAAGTCGTGTTCGACCCAGATTTTTCCATTTCAGGCCCGCATCGTGGTTGTTCGTTTCTTTATTTTTGGGATCCAACGGCTGGGGGTTGTTCCTACTGGGATATACCGGGAATAAGGTTTCAAGTCCCTCATTTCTATTCACTTGTTCTCTTTCTAAGATCTAGAGAGAGGGGAGATCAAGGAGGAAGAAGAAGGCTAGATCCGGTCACCAGCGGAGCTTGGGAGCTCCAAATCGCGAGCCGACTTCGAATCTACAAAGGCAAGGAGATTGCGGTGCTTTTCATCCACGTAGATTTCCATGGCGCAAGGAAGAACGCTAGGGTAACGATTCTCTACTTGAGCATGTGAAGCTCTCCTTCTTTTGCATTGGGAGCTCGCTCTCGCGAGTTTGCGGTGAGTTTGAGGCGTTCCTTCGGGTAGACATGAATAGTCCCCGTTGTTTACATGTAGAGTCCGTATTCAAGAACAGACATAGACATGATGTGTGAAGCCTACCCGGACAAGTTGGTCTGGATCGGTGATGGTGCATTGCATGAATGGCCGGAGAAGACTCCGTGCAGATGTTTGTTTTTTCGGGTTTTCTACGCGGTAAATTGCAACAGGGAGCCTTGGGGATTAACTCCAAGGTACACCCCGAAAACTGGGCAGATGCGTGATTCCGCCAACTTGGTGGCCTGGGAGCCAACTTGAACATAACCGGGTTATGTGAAGTGTGTAACGGAAACGGGACTCGAGGAAGTTTGACCCGCGCATATGGATTAAATTATCGTTGCGACGTGAACACGGGTTAGACGGAACCGTACCCGTTCTATGTCGTTCGGTTGGAGCCGTTGGCATAGATGATGGTCTTAGGCGGTCTATGGCTTAAAATGACGTGACCAATGCCGAAAAGACAAAATGCTCATATTGTTGGCCGTCAAAGTGGCGGTGGTGAGACTGAAATGTCTATGACTTAAATTGACGTGACGTTGACCGGTTCACCGAGAATGTGCCCTGAGTGCACGGGGTGTGTGGTCGTGCGTGCCTACACCTGTGATGTAGTATTTTTACTCTACTGCTGATTATGCTAATAAAGTGCAGGGAAGGAGCATCGCCGCCCCGAGTTTGGGGGCGTGATCGTTATAATTTGGTCAGCATAGCTGACCGTTGTTTTTGTTTGCCACCGTTGCGGTGGATTGTTGCTTGCAGGTGCTGCAGGACCGAGCGGTAAATAGCGGGCTAAAGCCCAAGTTGCTGAGCCGGCCCTCGAAGGCCTAATTTTTGAGTGTTTTTTTCCTTCATTCATGTATGACAGGCCTGCGTGCCGAGGTTTGGAAGACGCTTATATTTGAGTAAACAATTATAAGGCCTTAAGGCCGTTTGTACTTGTGTATTTGTACTTCATTCCTTTTGGCTTTGTAGTGGACATTCATGCTTGTGTTGGGTTCATTATTCTTGCAACTATTATAATTGCTTCCGCTAGAATGACTCTGTGTAGGACGTTAGATTGGTTGGATGGTTTCCATTGAGTAACCACCCGGTCTGTCTGTAGTATATGACGTCGGGCCCCGGCCGGACCTACTGCTATATGCTATGTGACGGATAGGGGGTGTCACAATTTGGTATTAGACTGCTGGTTTTGGTCAGGCTTAAAAATGAATTCGTGGACGAATTATTTTTAAGGGTGGTGAGCACATGTGTGTGCGTCATCGTTATAATAGTAAAAAACCCATGAATGTCCACTTATGAATGTAAGTACACGTGTTTGAGGAACCTGCATGTTACTATAATTACTTTTTGCAATTTTGTTTGGTCGCTTAACGGTGCTTTGTACAACTATAGCTGACCAAAGGCGGTGTTGGGCCGTCAGAATGCCGAGTTTCTGAGGCTAGTAGTGCACCAAATGATGCTCTTGCAACACCCCCTTCGGCCAAAACCATACGATTAGTGGCTGGAGAGGTGTTTGCGATGATCAATGCACAGCCTGCAAGGCAGATGCAGCAGCCTGCCCCTGTGGTGGAGTAGGTACCGCTACAAGCAGCGGAGCTAAGAAGAGTGGAGCAGTTAGTGGTGGAACTGTTGGTGCCGAGTAGGGCAACCGAGAGACAGCTCAAACACATTATGAGCTTTAATCCACCAGTATTCTCGGGGTTGGGAACCTCATCTCAAGCTGAAGATTGGCTCTCCCGGATAAAGAGAGTCTTGACAGCAACTGAGATAGAGGAGTGACAGATGACCACTATAGCTACGTTCCTGTTGGATGGAGATGCTAGGCTGTGGTGGGAGGGTTTGGAGTTGCATCTCTTGAGAGGAAGACAACTTACAGACGTCTCGATGGAGGAGTTCTCGAGACTGTTCTTGGCTAGTTACCTCCCTTCGGCGTAGAGGATAGCTTTGGAGAATGAGTTCCAGAGGCTGGTATAAGGAGAGAGTAGCGTGGATGAGTATCTCCACGAGTTTAACGATTGGGTCGGTACGCTAGCTCCACCATCACGGATGAGGAGCACAAGAAAAACCGATTCTATGAAGGTTTGAGAGATGACTTGAGGCTACTACTCTCGGGGCCTATGACGTAGTGCTTCTTGACCCTGGTCAACACGACCCGGTCCTTGGAGAAGGACATGAAGAATGTTCAAGTGAAGAAAAGCTTTGGTGATAAGAAGTCTGAGTTCAAGGTGCCGACTACCTCAAAGTCTGGGTACCGTAAGTTCTTTAAGAAGGCTAGGACTTCGGGTCCAGCTCCTTCTTCCGGTGCTTCTAGGGCGACTACGGGTCGGACTCCGGGTGCATGTTTTACTTGTGGGAAGCCGGGGCACTTTGCCCATGACTGCTGGAGCGTACGTCCCAAGTCCGAAAGGAAGCCGAGAGCAACATATGAAGAGATGGGCAAGGCGGTGGAGTCAACCGCGTCCCATTGTGCTCCGGCTCAACCAAGAGTTTATAATCTTGGTCAACAGAAGACCATTAAACAAGCGGATGTGGTGACAAGTATGTTTAAATTTATAGCAAGTCAAATTGTTTTATACTTTTTATGTGTGTGTTACCTTACCACTGCTTGTTTATGATTTGTTTTGATTTGCGAGTATCCGCCGAGAGCACTCTTTGATACGGGAGCTTCACACTCCTTTTTGTCCGAAGGGTTCATATCGCGCATCAGAGTACCTTCTTCGATGGCAATGGACAAGTTGGATGTGTTATTGCCGAATGGGTGTTCGATGCGCGCGGATAAAATCTGTGATGCTAAGATCCATATCAGGAGTCAAGAGTTCGATTTGCAAGCGTCGTTACTACTGCTGGTGGAGTTCGACGTGATATTTGGCATGGACTGGCTCTCGGAGCAGCAAGCCTATATTGATTGCGGTCGCAAGAAAGTCAAGCTAGGGAGCAGGTCGTGAGACGACTTTTACAGGCTTGAAAGGGTCGAGCAAGACGATGATGTCTGCTCTTCAGGTGGTGAAGGCGGTTCGTGTTGGAGCAGAGCTGTTCTTTACGCTAGTGGAGGTTGCAAAGCCTAAGCCTACGTTGGACAGTATTTTAGTGATATCGGAGAACCCTGATGTGTTTCCTAGCGATCTTCCTGGAGCCCCGCCGCAATGAGAGATAGATTTCACAATAAAGCTAGTATCAGGTGCGAAGCCTATGCCACGCTCTCCGTATCGGCTAGCGCCTAAGGAGATGACGGAGCTGAAGGTGTAACTTCAAGAGTTGTTGGAGCAAGGGTATGTGCGTCCAAGTTCGTCACCTTGGAGCGCACCGGTCCTCTTTGTTAAGAAGAAGGATGGAAGCTTGAGGCTATGTATCGATTATCGGGAGCTGAACAAGCTAACGGAAAAGAACAAGTACCCGATCCCAAGGATTGATGATCTATTTGATCAGTTAGTCGGGTCGACGGTGAACTCAAAATTGGATCTCAAGTCCGGTTACTATCATCTGAGAATAAGGGAGAGTGATATCCCTAAGACAACATACGTTCAGTACGAGATACGGGCATTACGAGTTTACGATCATGTCGTTTGGGATGACGAATGCGACCGTCAGTGTTCATGGATTTGATGAACAAGACTTTCAGGAAGTACTTGGACCATTTCGTGATCGTCTTCATCGATGACATTTTGGTGTACTCGCAGAGTGAGGAAGATCACTTCAAGTATCTTTATTTGGTGTTGGAGATGCTGAGGAGGAATCAGCTATACGCCAAGTTCTCCAAATGTGAGCTTTGGTTGTCCTCAGTGGCATTCCTCGGCCATATAGTGAGTGGGGAAGGTATTTAATAGTGGATCCGGTGAAGATTGTTGTGATACGAGAGTGGCCTGAGCTTTCTACGGTAGCGGAAATCCGGAGCTTTCTGGGGCTTGCCGGCTATTATAGGCGCTTCGTGGAGAACTTCTTGCGGATAGCATTACTCTCACTACTTTGACGAGAAAAAGAGCAGCAGTTCGTTTGGATGCCGGAAATGCGCGCGAGCTTTTGAGGAGTTGAAGTGTCGGTTGACCACGACGCCTGTTCTTAGTTCGCGAGTGGGACCGAAGGTTTTGAGATTTATAGTGATGCCTCTGGCAGTGGTTTGGGTTGCGTGTACTGCAGCATGGAAGCGTTATAGCGTATGGCTCGAGACAGCTGAAAGTGCATAAGAGGAACTATCCGGTCCATGACTTGGAGTTAGGGCCGTGATTTTTGCCTTGAAGCTGTGGAGACATTACTTGTATGGTGTGAAGATTGATATCTACACCGATCACAAGAGCTGAAGTATTTGATTGATCAGAAAGATCTTAAACATGTGGCAGCGTAGATGGATGGAGTTCCTGGGGGACTATACGTTCAAGATCCACTACGCCTGGTAAAGGCAATGCGGTTGCGGACGCGTTGAGTCGTCGGGCCCCAGCTCAAGCCAATTGGCTATCGGTCCATGACGAGCGGTTGGTTCGGGAGTTGGAGGCGTTGGAGATCTCTTGCGTAGAAAAGCAGTCAAGTGCTGAAGCACTATTGAATTGGACTGAAGTTCAATATGACCTGGCTGATCGGATTCGGCAGGCTTTGGATATGGATGGCCACATGAAGCAGATCATGGTTGAAGCTCTGGATGGGTCAAATTCCCAATTCGTTGTTGAGGACGGATTACTTTGGAAAGACGGTCATCTGTGCGTCCCAAACGTGGGCAATTTGTGGTGGAATTGTTGTATGAGGCGCATCATACCAAGTACTTGATTCACCCGGGGAGCACGAAGATGTACCGCGATGTTAAGAAATTGTTCTGGTGGCCAGGATTGAAGAAGGATGTGGCACTGTACGTGGCGAAGTGCCAAACTTGCGCCTTAGTGAAGGCGGAGTGCCAAAAGCCGGGAGGATTCTTGAAGTCCTTGCCTATTCGGGAGTGGAAGTTCGACGACATCACTATGGACTTTGTGCACGGTTTGCCAAGGTCGCAGAAGGGGAACGCGGCCATTTGGTGGTCGTAGATCGTCTAACGAAGGTGTCGCACTTCATTCCACATAGGAAGGATGATCCCTGGAGAAACTGGCAAAGTTATATGTGGATAACATAGTACGGCTTCACGGTGTGCCCCGCAGGATTGTGAGTGACCGAGATGGGCGATTCACGTCCAATGATTGGAGGTTGGTGCAGCGGATGTTGGGGACAAAGCTGAGTTTTAGCACAGCCTTTCATCCACAGACGGATGGTCAAACCGAGAGGGTCAATAGGACAATGGAAGACATGCTTCGCATGTGTGTCCTGGACTTTGGAAAGCAATGGGAAGATCACCTATACTTGGTGGAATTCGCTTACAACAACAGCTACCAGGCGAGCATTCAAATGGCGCCCTTCGAGGCCCTTTATGGTAGAAGATGTCGCACGCCGTTGTCTTGGTTGGAACGGGTGAGTCAAAGTTGTACAAGCGATAAGAGGTGGAATATGCTACTTCATTGGTGCGAACCATTCAGGAGAGGTTGCTAATCGCTCAGGACCGCCAGGCTAAGTACTATAATGCTAAGAACAGGAACGAGGAGTTCGCTGTTGGCGACTAGGTGTACTTGAAGATCAAACCATTCAAGGGTGTCTCACGGGTGCGGCGCTTGAAGAAGCTAAGCCCGAGGTACCTTGGACCGTTTGAGGTTCTGGAGCAGATTGGCGAAGCGGCTTATCGATTGAGGCTATTAGTGGAGCTTAGTGGTCTACACGATGTATTCCATATATCAGTGCTACGGAAGGCGGTGCAAGAGCCTTTACTTGTGATCATGGTGGATCAAGTACGGTGGATAATGGGTTTGATGACGAAGGTCAAGCCGTACGTATCGAGGACTCAGAGTTAAAGCGGCTACGCAATAAGGAGATCAGGATGGTTAAGGTCCGTTGGGACAATTGCGTCGTGAGGAGCTCTCTTGGGAGAGAGAATAAACCATGCTGGAGGAGTACCCAGAGTTTATTCCACTTAGGTACCACATTAGTTATGTGTTAATTTCCTTTTCTTTAATTTCAGGACGAAATTCTTTTAAGAGGGAGAGAGCTGTAACGCCCCGAAACTCAAAAGAGCGATGGGTGATATTTTGAGCCAAGTTTGGAATTCGGCAGGAGTCACACGGCCTGGGACACGGCGTGTCAGGGGAGTGACCTAGGGCGTCTCCTCCTTTGCGTCGACACTCGAGTCTTTGGTCTCGACATAGGGTGTCGACACAGGGTCTCGACAGTCTCACACAGGGTATCGACACAAAGGTCTCGACAAGGTCTCGACACAGGGTCTCGACAGTCTCGACACAGGTGTGTCGACACAAAGGTCTCGACAGTCTCGACACAGGGTGTCGACACAAGGTCTCGATAAGGTCTCAACACAGGGTGTCGAACACGGCCAGCGACACGGGCGTGTCCAGGCCGCGTCCCGCGCGGGGTGTGAGTCGTGTCTTGTTTTTGGTGCGACGGTTTCGGCGTCGTTTTGGGCACATGGTGAAAGATATAGTACCTAAACACCTAGAGGGGGGGGGTGAATAGGTGACCAAATTCTTTTTAACTTTTTATGGCAGCAATCAGATAATATCACAGAATTATATCTAATTTATCACAGAACACATTCAGCAATCACATCAATCCACAAACACACAGTAGACACAGAGTTTTATAGTGGTTCCCCAAGCTTTGGGTACATCCACTTTCCCCCTTCGCCTATCTAGCAGTGTACTAGATTCGGCCAAACTTCTCCACTATCTCAGAACCCAAAACAGGCTCCTACACCTCAGGCCCAAGGCCCTACAACTCAGCTTTTTCACAAAGCCTACACTCAGCCACAAAGGCCTACACTCAGCCACCAAGGCCTACACTCAGCCACCAAGGCCTACACTCAGCCACCAAGGCCTACACTCAGAGATAAAACTCTCCTACCCTCAGCCTTTATAATTACAGGCTTACAAGACTCAGATCCAAAGGATCCTACAAGATAAAATGAATACAATGATGTTAACTCAACAACTCAGAGAAAAGAGAGAAGAGTTTGTGAGTTTCTTGATGAGTTCTTGGAAGAACTCAGCTGGACTCAATCTGACTTAGCTTTCTTCAAAGCTTCTTGAAAGTAGAACTCAATAAGATTGACTCCTTCTGCAGTTGATCCTTGATCTCTGCTACTTAAGATTCAGACTAAATCTGAACCCTTCTTCTCAGCTGGTTCCAACAACTGATTTCTTGGATGGAGCTCTCTCTCTCCAACTTCTTAGATCTTCACTTGAAAGCTAGATCTTCTTGTGTGTTTCTCTTGTGAATGATCACTTGAACCACTTCAACAATCCTTTCTGTAGACAGCATAGCCTATTTATAGGCCTTCTTCATGGTAACCGGCTGGTCCGGTCCATAACTGAATTCTGACAACTCTGACAGGTGCTGTAGACCGGCTGGAATGGCAGCTGTCAAGTCATCCAGTCAGTTCTTGAAAATTCTGTAACTGTCTGCAAGTGTCGAGACTTTCTGTCTTTAAGTGTCGACACTTATAGACCAAGTGTCGACACATAGTCTAACAAGTGTCGACACTAGTCTACAAGGTGTCGACACAACTCCTTGTGTTGTTGATTCTTTATCTCGACACTGCTTCTTCTTCATGTGTCGACACTGATAATGTGTGTCGACACAAGTACTTGTACTTCAGTATTTTGCTGAATTCTTCTAAGTGTCGACACAACACCTTTGTGTCGACACATCTTCATGTGTTGAATCTGTTAAGTGTCGACACTGCTTCTTGGTGTCGACACATGTCTTCAGTGTTGATACTTGTTGAGTGTCGACACATTGCTCTGGTGTCGACACTTTCTTCTTCTGTCGAGACTCTGGCTGAGTGTCGACACATTCCCTTAGTGTCGACACTTGTACTTAGAATATTTTGTTGAACTTTGCTGATCTTTGCTAAGTGTCGACACAGCTCCTTGTGTCGACACTTTCTTCAAGTGTTGAGTCTTCAGCTAAGTGTCGACACATTGTTCTGGGTGTCGACACTTACTTCCAGTGTTGACTCTTCTGCTAAGTGTCGACACATTGTTCTGAGTGTCGACACTTACTTCAAGTGTTGACTCTTCTGCTGAGTGTCGACACATTGTTCTGGGTGTCGACACTTGTACTTAGTCTCTGCAGACTTTTGCTGAGTGTCGACACAGCCTCCAAGTGTCGACACTTTCTGATGTAGACACAGTTTTTCTGGGTGTCGACACAACTGCTAAGTGTCGACACAGCTTCACTGTCTTTTCTTCACTGAGTGTCGACACAGCTCCTTGTGTCGACACTTTCTGTCTGGTGTCGA
The DNA here is from genome assembly GCA_039583875.1 of Platanthera guangdongensis. Lineage (NCBI taxonomy): Eukaryota > Viridiplantae > Streptophyta > Magnoliopsida > Asparagales > Orchidaceae > Platanthera > Platanthera guangdongensis. The sequence goes on from CM077164.1 coordinate 63,632,452, forward strand.
CTCAGCATCCCTGGTGTCGACACAATGACTCCAAGTGTCGACACTGCTTGCCTGGGTGTCGACACAAGTCTTCTTAAGTGTCGACACTTTCCCTCTGGGTGTCGACACATGGACTTAGAAACTTTTTCTTCTTTCCTGTAAATACTTAACCTGCACAAGTAAACTCAAAACACATCAAATACATTTTGATGTATATCATTGAGTTGGGTGAGGCTTCTTCAAATCAGGTACATTAGAACCAATGTACCCAACAATCTCCCCCTATTTGGAGAAGTCATAACCCTTAGTCAATGATATACACCATTCATAATAAAATTACAAAATGATGTAAACCAGGATTATGTAAACAGGAAAGTACATCACATGTATTAAACAAACATGCATAATCAGATAACATCTCAGAACAATTATGAAATAAATTTAACACATAACAAATTTATCACACAACACATTGTTCCAATACTTTGTCATATACATATTTCAAAAGTTTACAGAATGTTTATCATCAAAAGATTACATAGTAAACTTAAGAAAATTCTAATTCTATTTCTGTTCAGCCTCCTTGATCACTATTCCTTTTCCAGCTTGTACTTTGGCTTGAACAGGAGCTTCAGCATCTTCTGTTTCAGCAGGCTTCTTACCTTTCAGCTCCTTTCTTCTTGAGTTCCTCAGCCTTAATCTTTTGCCTCTCAAAGTAGTGATAAGGCTTGGGAAAGTACTTGCTAGGCTCCTAGGCAGTAGGAGGTAGCTTTCCCATCTTGGCCTTTCTTTTATATTGGACTATTGCTTCTGCTTGGACTCATGTTTTCTCCATTCAGCCTCAGAAAACCATTTGTTCCTGTCATGCACATTATCTTTGGCAGCTTTCCAGGCAGTCAAAATAATATTTCTTGAGGTAGGGCTCCACTGCTCAAAGTCTGGTCTTTGTTCAGCTTGTTCCCTAAACCTCTTCTTAGACAATCTTGTCTCTTCTTCTTTCTGCAGTGCCTCTTGCATAGCTTCAGATATTGGCTGAACAACTTTTCAATAATGACATTGTCCTTACCCCCAGGTGGGCTATACATGGACTGTATGTCAGCATGAATCATGTCAAAATCTGGAGGAGGGTAGATGACTTGAGCCACTTCTGGTTGCTCCCCTCCTAAATATGCAGGATGAATTCCAGATTCAGCAACATTGTCATCATCACAAAGAGGAGGATAACCCAGTGTAGCTCTGATGGAATTAGATATCCACTTGGCATGATCAGAGCTAGCTTTGACTAAAACCTCTCCCCCTTTATGACTTCTCTTTCTACATGATCTCTGACATCATCTTTTGAAATCTGACTTGATTATCCAAATAATTAACTCCATCTTTAAAGAAAGGTTTTAACCTTTGGAGTTTGTCAGTTATGATCTTTTGAGATTCTTGAATGGCAGTCTTAACAGCAGTTATTTCTTCTTGAAATGCTTTGTCAAATTCTGCTTTAACAGTAGCTGGAGTCTGCCCTGCAGCTAGATTCTTCAACTCTGTGACTATGACATTGTGAGATTGTGTCAAATTGTCATTCATTCTGAGTTGATTTTCAAGTACATATCCTTGCTTCAGGGCTATGTCATCTACTTGAGTCTTAATCTTTTCTTGGTGTGTAGCCAAGTACACTACTGCATTCCCTCCTTTGTGGAAGCAGTCTGTCATCTCCTTCTTGTTAAGATTCATTTCAAATCTTATTGACTTAATATCCTGGGCCAAATCAAACTGTAATGATTTCTGCCCTTCATCCACATAAGTCTCTATTGCTTTTCTATGCTCATCCAGCTTGATCTGCATAGCAACCATCAGTGCACTATAATCAAAAGTAGGGCTGGCTGTAGTGCAGACTGTGGAGCAACAGTTTGGAGAGCCTTCTTATAACTCTGGCTTCTTCTCCTGAAAACTTGAAATTTCTTTTTCTTAGCCCTTAAAGCTTCCTCATCTTCAGATCCAGAGCACTTGCTATCTCTAACCTCTCCTTAGGTAGCTCCTTCTGTACTTCTGGTTACCTTCTCAGTCTCTTGCCTTGCAGGTTCTTCATTAATTGGCACTTGCTCCCCCTCAAGTGGAGCATTCTCCTCTTCAGCAGCAGCATTGTCCTTGTCAAAGTCTGCTTGATCCAGATTTAGAAATAAATCTTCCATGGTATACTCTTGTGGTGAATGAGCTGGAGAAAGTCTTGGCTCTTCAACCACTGGATCAGTAACTACAACTTCAACAGATGTGTCTTCCATGACAGCATCTGGGACTTGGCTATCCAGCTGAGTTTGCTGATGAACATCAGACAAATCAGTATCCTCTATAGGAAAATCTAAAGCATTTAGTTCAGTGATTACCTCTAGTATTGTGTTGGTTGCTTGTTCACTTCTAGTGTAGTTGGTTCTTCTACAACTAGAGACTCCCCCTGGATGTGATCCTTGTGTATGGGGCTAGCTTGAGGTAGCTCCCCATGGATCTCAGCAACATCTTGAGGAGCTGGAGATTTTACAGCAGGTCCTTCCTCATTCTCATCTGGTGTAAAAACACTTGCTCTTCACTTTCAGAGCTGCTAGTTGGAACCTGAGCCACTGGAGCAGCTTTCCTCTTCTTCTTTGGAGGTGATACTTTTTCAGAAGTTATCTTTTCAGGGATTGGCATCTCCTTAGTCAACACCCTGTCCCATCTGGAAAATATCCTTAAATCCATCTTCCTCATATGATTGATTTTTGTTCCAGCAGCTTGGTGCATAACCTCTGGAATACTTCCAGCAAGGTATAGACTTATAATACTGCCCAAGTTGGGCTTCTTCAAGCTTTCCTTTATCTTCTTAAGAACTATCACAGACCAATCTGTTTGCAAGTGAAGATGATCCTTGTCATAATACTGAACATAGAGGCAGATACCCTATCATGCCCTCCTGGCTTACTGAGAATTACTTTGCCAACAATCTCAGACAGAAATTTTCCCCTGACTGTTCATGCCTTTCTATTGAAGACTGAAGCAATCTTCATCTTAGAATCTAGTCCACACCAAGTTAGAGCTTCCCTGGTCTTAGAAGCAGTTACTTCATCCTCTTCCTTAGTTCTTGGTAGCTGTAGAATCTTCCTCAAGCTCTTAGGTGATACCTTCACCTTCTCACCATGGACTCTGGATTTGATCTTGAATCCAGTTTCATCTACCTTAGCTCCATTGAGGAATTCCAAGACTTCCTTCTTCCAAATCTTTGTAGGCTCTGAAACAAGATATTCTAACCCCTGAGTCTGCAACTAGGGTTATCACGTTCTTGATTTCCTGGTCAGCATCCCAAATGCGTCGCGCACCAGTTCGTATCCTTCGTTGACGTTCTCCTCAAGCTTTGGCGCCATTAGGGTTTGAAGAATTTGACTGGAGAGAAGAGAGGTGTCGACACACAAGTTTTGGTCTCGAAACTTTTGAAAGCGTGTCGACAGAACTAAGGCAAAACCCCATTTATACCTTTCTAATTTTGAAGATGAAAAGGCGGGCAGCCAACTTAAATTGTGTCGACACTGGCAATAAGTGTCGACACTGACTTATAATGTCTCGACACCTATGTGTCGACACAAGTTTAGTCAACAGATTATATGTGTCGACACTTTTTATGTGTCGACACCACTTAACTCGACACATAGTCGAGACTTTACTTAGATATTCTGAGTAAACACTATGTGTCGACACCACCTTGGTTGTGTCTACACCAACTTGTCATGTGTCGACACAGTTATTCTGAAGTGTCGACACCAACTTCCTAGATGTGTCGACACCTTTTCCCTGAAGTGTCGACACCACTTTTCTGTGTCGACACAGAGATCTCTGTGTGTCGACACCTTTTTACTTAGCCATTTCTAATTTTATAAACTTACTCTAAGTTTATCATTCCTAGTTCAATTTTAAACCTATTGAACTTAGCTTCTTTAGGAGCTTAGTATACATATCAGCTAGTTGATTATCGGTTTTAACATGTTCTAGTAAAATATCCTGTTTCTCTACATGCTCCCTAAGAAAATGATATTTTATCTCAATATGCTTAGTTCTACTATGAGAAACAGGGTTATGTGCAATTGAAATAGCACTTGTAGAATCACAGAAGAGTGGAGTTCTACTTACCTGAAATCCATAGTCCTCAAGCTGATGTTGTATCCACAGAAGTTGAGCACAGCAACTTCCTGCAGCCACATATTCTGATTCTGCAGTGGAGATAGCCACACTTGTTTGCTTTTTGCTACTCCAAGAAATCAGTCTTCCACCTAGGAATTGACAGGTTCTAGAAGTGCTTTTTCTGTCTTCTTTGCATCCTGCAAAGTCTGCATCTGAATAACCTGTTAGATCAAAATCCTCATTCCTAGGGTACCAGAGGCCTAGATAAGGAGTGCCCTTTAGATATCTCAATATCCTTTTGACTGCAGTCAAATGAGACTCTTTAGGGCAGGATTGATACCTTGCACAGACACATGTAGCATACATGATATTTGGTCTACTTGCAGTCAAGTATAATAGGGAGCCAACTATCCCTCTATACAAGGTTTCATCTACAGGTTTCCCTGCATCATCCTTGCTAAGAGACATACTTGACCCCATAGGAGTCTTCATGGTACTGGATGAATCCATACCATACTTCCTTATGAGTTCTTGGGTGAACTTGGACTGGCATATGGATAAACCACTCTCAGTCTGTCTTACTTGGAGACCCAAGAAGAACTTTAGCTCTCTCATACTACTCATCTCAAATTGACTTTGCATTAGTTTTGCAAACTTTTTGCAAAACTACTTTCAGTAGACCCAAATATAATGTCATCTACATATATTTGGACTGGTATTACTTTGCCTCTAGATTCCCTAAGGAATAAAGTCTTGTCTATTTTCCCACTTGTGAACTTATTCTCAATGAGGAAACTAGACAGAGTTTCATACCAAGCCCTAGGGGCTTGCTTTAACCCATATAAAGCTTTCATAAGTCTATAGACATGATTAGGTAGAGTTGAATCAACAAAACCTGAGGGCTGTTCCACATAGACTTCCTCTTTAAGATTACCATTTAGAAATGCTGACTTGACATCCATTTGGTAAACTTTAAATCCTTGAAAGGTTGCATAGGCCAGGAACATCCTTATGGCTTCCAGTCTGGCTACTAGGAGCAAAGGTTTGATCAAAGTCAATACCTTCTTCCTGCCTATATCCTTTAGCAACCAATCTTGCTTTATTCTTAATGATGACACCTTGTTCATCCATCTTATTCCTGTAGATCCACTTGGTTCCTATTATATTGTGGTCTTTAGGTTTAGGAACAAGTTCCCAGACCTTGCACCTCTTGAACTGATTCAGCTCTTCTTGCATTGCTTCAGTCCATTGTGGATCTAGAATGGCTTCTTCAAACTTCTTTGGTTCAACTTGAGATAGAAAACTGGAGTAGATTGCTGCATTCAGATTTCTGCTCCTTGTTTGTACCCCTTGTCTTGGATCTCCAATAATTTGCTCTACTGGATGATCTCTAAGATGCCTATTGGCTGGAGGCATCCTGGCTTCTGGTTGAACCTCTTCAGTTTCATCATCTTGCTGTACTCCGTTGTACTTCTTATGCATTTGGTACATGTAGTACTCCCCCTGGACAACAGCCACTGTCTTCTACTTGCTGTCTTGCAGTAGATTCTTCTTCTAGAGTGAGCTTGTCCATCTTCTTTGTTAAATCTGTGGGGCTGCATACACTACTAGACAACTCATTGTTAATAAGCCTAGTTTCATCAAATACTACATGTACAGTCTCTTCTACAACTTGAGTAGACAAGTTGTAGACTCTATAAGCCTTACTATTGTTGTTGTACCCAACAAAAATTCCCTCTTGGGACTTGGCAGCAAACTTAGTCAAGTAAGACTTTCCATTGTTAAGTATGAAGCACTTACAACCAAAGATCCTGAAGTAGGATAGGTTTGGTTTCCTACCTTTCACAACCTCATAGGGGGTCTTGTTGAGGCCTTTAGTAATGGTAGCCCTATTAATAACATGGCATGCAGTATTAACTGCTTCAGCCCAGAAGTATTCTGGTAATGATGTATCACTTAATAGGGTCCTACCAGCCTCAATCAAGGTTCTATTCTTCCTCTCAGCAATGTCCATTTTGCTGAGGTGTTCTTGGTGAAGAAAACTCTTGAAATATCCCAAAGTCTTCACATAGTTTTGCCATACTCTCAGACTGAAATTCAGTACCATGGTCACTTCTAATCTTGACCACTAGTACTGTCTAGTTCATTCTGAATTTGCTTGACAAAGCTATAGAAGACATTAGGTGTTTCAGATTTCTGTCTTAAGAAGAACACCCAGGAAAACCTTGAGTAGTCATCTACAACTACAAAGGTATAGACCTTTCTACCTAGGCTGTGAACTGGCATTGGACCAAAGAGATCCATATGCAAGAGGTATAAACACCTCACAATATCTTTGTTTTCTATGCTTCTAAAGGTGGATCTACTCTTCTTGCCCTTTTGACAAGCTGAGCAAATACCATCTTTAACACACTTAACTTGAGGATCATTCCTCACTAACTCTTTGCTAAAGAGTTTGCCAATTATCTTGTAGTTTAGATGAGCTAGCCTCTTGTGCCATTTGACACAATGAGAGACTTTCTCATCTGCTATAAGACACACTTGAGAACCATTGGTCTCACACATAATGTCTAAGCAGTAGACATTCCTCTTTCTATAACCTGTCAAAATGATCTCTTGATATGACAACCATTCTTAACAAATGAGATGTCATACCCTACATCACTTAATTGACTTATACTTATTAGGTTGTGTTTCAACCCTTTAACATAAGCCACTTGAGTAATGGTAACTAGGTTACTAGAAATGTTACCAAATCCTTTGATGATTCCTTTTTCAGAACCACCAAAGGTGACTTTTGGACCATCTTTGATTGGAATGTAGTCCTTTAGTAAACCCCTTGTTCCAGTCATATGTCTGGAACATCCACTGTCCAAGTACCATATTGGGGCATGACAACTTGGACTCACCTGCAAAACAGATTTGAACCTTAGAACCCAAAGTATTCTTGGGTCCTTGGTATTTGTTAGTTTGCATCCTGACAAGACTACCTGCTGGTTTTCCAACAGCCAGTTTGCTACTCATTTTGGCACTAGCATTGTGCCAACAGTCCATTGCAAAGTGGCCAACCTTGCCACAACACCAACACTCAAACTTATTGTACATTTGCTTAGGTACAGTCTTAGTTGTTTTATCCACAGCTGGCTTGTTGAGTGTTGGGGCTTTGCCCTTGGACTTGGACTGGACAGTCCTTGCAGGTTTAATAAAATCCAGTCCAGCCTTGCCTTTGTGATGAATAAATTCATCAATTAAAGGTAGAACTGACTTAGGTTTAGAAAACCTAGCAACTAGATCTCTCTCCTTCTGAAGATTAATCTCCTGACTCTTGATTTGATCATTCTTATATGTGATAGTACCCATCTGAATCACAGTTATGTGCTTCAGTCTGGCTATCTCATTTAGCTTTTGATCAAACAATTTCTCAGAATCAGTTTCCATCGCTTTGAGATTAGCAATTTCCTTTGCCTGACTTTTGGCTAGGGACTTGCTCTTCTTATAAGCTTGCAACAATACTTTATATTCATCTATCAGCTGATGAATATCTTCTTCAAACTCAGATGCACTCTCATCATTTGATGATGATGAATCTGATTCTGTACTGGCACAAGAAACTGAACTTAAAGTTGAACTTTGTACCTTACTGGGTCCTGGCTGCTCCAGGATTTTGTCACTTTCTGTCAATGTCATTAGCCCTTGGCATTGACTGTCTTCTTGTTCATATATAGACTCCATAATCTGCATGAACTCTTCTTCTTCTTCTTCTTCTTCTTCAGCAAACAGCCCTATATATGCCTCAGCATCTGACTCAGTTTCTGATGAAGAGATATCTGACAGGGTCTTCTCCTTTTTGGCAACAAATGACTTTTCTTTCTTGCCTTTGAAATGAGTCTTCTTCTTGTCACTAGACTCATTTCTCTTTTCTGGACAATCTGCAACAACATGACCTTGTCTATTGCAGCAATAACACACTATTTTTGAAAGTGTTGCCTTGCTAGACTTAGTCTTTTTCCTGTCCTTCTTTGAAGCCTTTTTATTCTGATAAAAGTCTTCTTTTCCCTGTGAAGTAGAAGGCCTTGTCCTCCACTATTTCTTCTTCAAGAACTTCTGAAAATGTCTAGTGAAGGCAGCAAGGTCCTCATCACTTTCACTGCTTTCAGATTTTGTGCTGACCGACTCATCTGACTCAGATTCAGCAACCTTTGGAGGTGGAGTAGGTGACTTACCTCTATACTTTCTGGGGGCTTCTGATTTAAAGGCCACTGTCCTTTCCTTGTGTTCATTTCTTGTGGATTTCTCCTCTTCTTTCCTCACTGTCAACTGCATTTCATAAGACAACAGTTTGCCAAACAGTGTAGGTGGAGGAATTTCTGCCAACTTAGCCATTTCTCTAATGACACAGATCTTGGTGTCCCAATCTTTTGTTAGGGACCTTAGAAACTTGTCATTGAGTTCATAATTACTGAACTCTCTGCCATAGGACATGAGTTCATTCACTATCCTGTAGAACCTCTTATAGCACTCAGTTATGCTATCAGATTTTCCTTGTCTAAAACTTTCATACTCTTGATTGAGCAAGGATTTTCTGTCTTGCATGACTTCTTCAGAACCCTCCATATATACAATAAGAGTATCCCACATCTCTTTTGCTGTCTTACAGTGTATTAGATTTTGAAAAGTTGCATCATCTATGGCACTCACTATGATGTTCTGAGCCCTCTTGTCCATAGTGGCTAGAACAATCTCATCCTTTGTCATTTCTGAGAAATCCTTTGGTGTTCTTTGATTTGCATCTAAGACTGACACCTTCATGGGCACATATGACCCTTCCTTTACTGTGATAGAAATCCTAGGGTCTGAGGCTTCCATAAACAACCTCACCCTTTCCTTCCATATGCCAAAGATTTCCTTCCTACATATAGGTAGTTTCATGGATCCCAATTCCTTGTGATTTTCAGTGGAACCCATGGTTCTTGATTTTCTTGAATCTGTAATTCACTTAGACTGAATCTGCCAACAGGATCTCCTCAGACAGTTATGTCCCTTTTTGAGGAACCTGCCTCTGATACCACTTGAAAGATATAGTACCTAAACACCTAGAGGGGGGGGGTGAATAGGTGACCAAATTCTTTTTAACTTTTTATGGCAGCAATCAGATAATATCACAAAATTATATCTAATTTATCACAGCACACATTCAGCAATCACAGCAATCCACAAACACATAGTAGACACAGAGTTTTATAGTGGTTCCCCAAGCTTTGGGTACATCCACTTTCCCCCTTCGCCTATCTAGCAGTGTACTAGATTCGGCCAAACTTCTCCACTAACTCAGAACCCAAAACAAGCTCCTACACCTCAGGCCCAAGGCCCTACAACTCAGCTTTTCCACAAAGCCTACACTCAGCCACAAAGGCCTACACTCAGCCACCAAGGCATACACTTAGCCACCAAGGCCTACACTCAGTCACCAAGGCCTACACTCAGAGATAAAACTCTCCTACCCTCAGCCTTTATAATTACAGGCTTACAAGACTCAGATCCAAAGGATCCTACAAGATAAAAGTGAATACAATGATGTTAACTCAACAACTCAGAGAAAAGAGAGAGAAGAGTTGTGAGTTTCTTGATGAGTTCTTGGAAGAACTCAGCTGGACTCAATCTGACTTAGCTTTCTTCAAAGCTTCTTGAAAGTAGAACTCAATAAGATTGACTCCTTCTGCAGTTGATCCTTGATCTCTGCTACTTAAGGTTCAGAATAAATCTGAACCCTTCTTCTCAGTCTGGTTCCAACAACTGATTTCTTGGATGGAGCTCTCTCTCTCAAACTTCTTAGATCTTCACTTGAAAGCTAGATCTACTTGTGTGTTTCTCTTGTGAATGATCACTTGAACCACTTCATCAATCTTTTTCTGTAGACAGCATAGGCCTATTTATAGGCCTTCTTCATGGTAACCGGCTGGTCCGGTCCATAACTGAATTCTGACAACTCTGACAGGTGCTGTAGACCGGCTGGAATGGCAGCTGTCAAGTCATCCAGTCAGTTCTTGAAAATTCTGTAACTGTCTGCAAGTGTCGAGACTTTCTGTCTTTAAGTGTCGACACTTATAGACCAAGTGTCGACACAAGTTGTCTAAGTGTCGACACATAGTCTACAAGGTGTCGACACAACTCCTTGTGTTGTTGATTCTTTATCTCGACACTGCTTCTTCTTTATGTGTCGACACTGATAATGTGTGTCTACACAAGTACTTGTACTTCAGTATTTACTGAATTCTTCTAAGTGTCGACACAACACCTTTGTGTCGACACATCTTCATGTGTTGAATCTGTTAAGTGTCGACACTGCTTCTTGGTGTCGACACATGTCTTCAGTGTTGATACTTGTTGAGTGTCGACATATTGCTCTGGGTGTCGACACTTTCTTCTTCTGTCGAGACTCTAGCTGAGTGTCGACACATTCCATTAGTGTCGACACTTGTACTTAGAAAATTTTGTTGAACTTTGCTGATCTTTGCTAAGTGTCAACACAGCTCCTTGTGTCGACACTTTCTCCAAGTGTTGAGTCTTCAGCTAAGTGTCGACACATTGTTCTGGGTGTCGACACTTACTTCCAGTGTTGACTCTTCTGCTAAGTGTCGACACATTGTTCTGAGTGTCGACACTTACTTCAAGTGTTGACTCTTCTGCTGAGTGTCGACACATTGTTCTGGGTGTCAACACTTGTACTTAGTCTCTGCAGACTTTTACTGAGTGTCGACACAGCCTCCAAGTGTCGACACTTTCTGATGTAGACACAGTTTTTCTAGGTGTCGACACAACTTCTAAGTGTCGACACAGCTTCACTGTCTTTTCTTCACTGAGTGTCGACACAACTCCTTGTGTCGACACTTTCTGTCTGGTGTCGACTCAGCATCCCTGGTGTCGACACAATGACTCCAAGTGTCGACACTGCCTGCCTGGGTGTCGACACAAGTCTTCTTAAGTGTCGACACTTTCCCTCTGGGTGTCAACACATGGACTTAGAAACTTTTTCTTCTTTCCTGTAAATACTTAGCCTGTACAAGTAAACTCAAAACACATCAAATACATTTTGATGTATATCATTGAGTTGGGTGAGGCTTCTTCAAATCAGGTACATTAGAACCAATGTACCCAACACATGGCCTTGGACACGGGCGTGTCGCAAGTCATGTTCGGCCCAAATTTTTCCATTTCAGGCCCGGATCGTGGCCGTTCGTTTCTTTATTTTGGGATCCGACGGCTGGGGGTTGTTCCTACTGGGATATACCCGAGAATAGGGTTTTAAGTCCCTTACTTCTATTCACTTGTTCTCTTTCTAAGATCTAGAGAGAGGGGAGAGCAAGGAGGAAGAAGAAGGCTAGATCCGGTCACCGGTGGAGCTTGGGAGCTCCAAATCACGAGCCAACTTCGGATCTACGAAGGCAAGGAGATTGCAGTGCTTTTCATCCATATAGATTTCCATGGCGCCAAAGAAGAACGCTAGGGTAACGATTCTCTACTTGAGCATGTGAAGCTCTCCTTTTTTGCATAAGGAAGCCCGTTCTCGCGAGTTTGCGGTGAGTTTGAGGCATTCCTTCGGGTAGACATGAATAGTCCCCGTTGTGTACATGTAGAGATCGTATTCGAGAATGGACATAGGCATGATGTGTGAAGCCTACCCGGACAAGTTGGTCTGAATCGGTGATGTTGCATTGCATGAATGGCCGGAGAAGACTCTGTGCGGATGTTTGTTTTTTTGGGTTTTCTACGCGGTAGATTGCAACAGGGAGCCTTGGGGATTAACTCCAAGGTACACCCGGAAAACTGGACAGATGCGTGATTCTACCAACTTGGTGGTCTGGGATCCAACTTGAACATAACTGGGTTATGTGAAGTGTGTAACGAAAACGGGACTTGGGGAAGTTTGACCCGCACATATGACTTAAATTGTCATTACGACGTGAGCACATGTTAGACGGAACCGTACCCGTTCTATGTCGTTCAGTTGGAGCCGTTGGCATAGATGAGGGTCTTAGGCGGTCTATAGCTTAAAATGACGTGACCAATGCCGAAAAGACAAAATGCTCATATTGTTAGCCGTCAAAGTGGCGGTGGTGAGACCGAAATGTCTATGGCTTAAATTGATGTGACGTTGATCGGTTCACCGAGAATGTGCCCTGAGTGCACGGGGTATGTGGCCGTGTATGCCTACACCTGTGATGTAGTGTTTTTACTCTACTGCTGATTATGCTAATAAAGTGCAGGGAAGGAGCATCACCGCCCCGAATTTGGGGGCGGGATCATTATAATTTGTTCAGCATAGCTGACTGTTGCTTTTGTTTGTCACCGTTGCTGTGGATTGTTGCTTGCAGGTACTGCAGGACCGAGCGGTAAATAGCGGGCTAAAGCCTAAGTTGCTGAGTCGGCCCTTGAAGGCCTAATTTTTGAGTGTTTTCCTTCATTCATGTATGACCGGCCTACGTGCCGAGGTTTGGACGACGCTTATATTTGAGTAAATAATTGTAAGGCCTTAAAGGCCGTTATACTTGTGTATTTGTACTTCATTACTTTTGGCATTGTAGTGGACATTCATGCTTGTATTGGGTTCTTTATTCTTGCAACTATTATAATTGCTTCCGCTAGAATGACTCTGTGTAGGATGTTGGATTGGTTGGATGGTTTCCATTGAGTAACCACCCGGTCTGTCTGTGATATATGGCGTCGGGCCCCGGCCGGACCTATTGCTATATGCTATGTGACGGATAGGGGGTGTTACAACTCTCCTGCCCGACTCGTCATAACCTTAAAACTGTTCTCCTTGACTTGGTCCACCTTCGAAGGGATCCACTCTGTGAACACGGGGTTGTACACTTCGGTGGAAGATCTCAAAGTTCCGGACTTCAGATCTTGGGCTTCCGTTCTAGAGAGAAAGACTTGAAAAGAGACACAATGATGAAGGGGAATAACTTCTCCTTTTCGGTCCCAATGATTAAATTGGAGAAGTTCACGACGACGAAGTTCAATGATTGGAAGTTGAACATCCAGTTTGAGATGAAGTGCATGAACGTGTTCTACACCATTCAGTCCGATCGTGTTGACGTTTTACGGACTAACGATAAAGTACAGTGGATCGCTGACGAGAACTTATGTCAAAACTATTTGCTAAACTGCTTATCCTCCAGTATGACAAAGACTTGCATCAACATGAAGACTGCCAAGAAGATTTGGGAGGCACTGAAGGAGCACTTCAAGCAGGAGGAGGACCTGTCCAAACTCACATGGAGGACAAGTTCCATTCCTTCATGTTCGATTAAGAGAAAGTGATTCTCCCTCAGGTATCAGAATTTGAAAATTTAGTAGATTCTTTGCATAATGAGAATATCTCTCTGCCGGATAGTTTTGTTGTTGGTACGATAATTTTTCAAGTGCCTTTCAAGCTATATAATTTTAAAACTTAAATGTATCACAAGAAGATGCAGCTTGGTCTGAATGACCTCAAGCGTTTTATATGTATTGAGGATGATAATAGTACTATACATGGGTTAGAAACTGTTAGCAAACAAAAAGGTGTTGTTAACATGATTTCTAGCTTTAAACATATGTCTAATCTTAAAAAAATCAAACCTTCTCAGAGTAGTTCTCAGGCTGTAGACCCAAATAAAAAGTTCAAAAAGTTTAAGGACAAATATTTTAACTACAACAAATGGGAGCGCAGTGCATCTGATTGCAGACTTCCTAGGAAGGAAAGAACCAGGGCACCATAAGACGGCAACCGGGCCAATACGATTAGCCTTGTCAAGTCATCCAACTTCATCGCGATGGTTAGAAATGCAAAGGCCAACACTGAGTGGTACCTGGATTCAGTGGCAACTTGCCATATTTGCAACATTGTTAATCTGTTGACATGACTCACTACTGCAAAAGAGTCTGTGATAGTTGCAAATAGTGAGACATCTAAAGTTCTAAAGATGGGGAATGCAACATTACTGCACTCCTTAGGTAAAATTTTAACTTTAAATAATGTTATATTTATTCCTTCACTAGTTGCTAATTTAATACTATTAGTTTATTATGTGATGCTGATATATCTTTCAAATTTTGTAGCGGTAGAGTAATATTGTCAGTTAACTCACACTATTTTGGATGTGCATACGTCCAAAATAGAATGTACTGACTACGTCTACCAAACGAAATAGTTCAACAAGTGAAATCAAATTTAGTTAGCCCTAAGACTCTACATGATAGACTAGAACACGTAAACTATAAAAAAATATTTCAAATAGCTTTAACTCGCTAAATCATATTAGACACTAAAACCTAAAATGAAATATATGAAGTGCGTGCTCAAACTAAGATCACTCGGAAACTTTTTAGTGCGATTACTAGGAGCATAATACCCCTAGAGCTAATATATTCTAACATTTGTGCATTTATAAATTTTGTTACAAGAGATGGTAGGAAGTATATGATCATCTTTATAAATGACTGCTCTAGATTCTTTCACATTTACCTTCTTAAAACTAAAGATGAAGTATTTGAAAAGTTTTGTTTTTTCAAACCCATGATAGAAAACCAATTTGACATGAAAATCAAAGGGTTTAGAAGCGATAGATGAGAAGAATACATATCCAATAAGTTCAAGTGTTTTCTTGTCTCTCAAGGAATCATAGCAGAAACCACTGCTCCTTACTTACCCCAATCAAACAATATAACTGAACAAAAGAATAGAATATTAACAAAAATGTTAAATTCCATGCTTCTGACTGTTGACATGCCTACTGCATATTGGGGGAAGCAGTTTTAACTGCAAATCACATTTTGAATAAACTCCCCCATGCTAAGTTAAAGGTTACACCATACGAGATTTGGTTTAAGAGACTCTCAATAATAGCTAGACTTAAAACCTGGGGTTGTATAACATGTATTATGGTTTCCGACCCAAGAAGGTCTAAGATTGAACCTAAGACGAACACATGTGTCTACCTAGGCTGTGCTGAGGATAATGCTGCAGATAGATTCTTAGATATTTAAAATAATATAATTATACAATCTAGAGATACGGTGTTCTTTGAAGATAAATTTCTTAAAGATAAAAACTTGTCACTCTTTGGTATACAAACAACCATTATTAAGGAAAATCCTGAATTAGTGTCATGCACCTCCTATTTAATTTCTGTAGACAATAAGTGCCTAGAGTCTAGAAGGACTTCTGTGTGTGTGAGAGAGAAATCCCAGAATTTTCGATGGTGATTTTGTCACTTACCACATTGAGGTTGATCCATCAACCTATAAGGAAGCAATGAGATCAAGAGATTCACTACTCTGAAAAGAAGCCAAATATGAAGAGATGAACTCTCTACTTTAGAACAACACCTGAACGTTGGTTGATAAGACAAAAGGGGCTAAAAATATAGTGTATAAGCGAGTTCTGAAAAGAAATTAAATCTTAATGGTAGCATACCTAAGTATAAAGTATGTCTGGTGTCTAAAGGTTTCACATAAGTAAGCAGAGTAGATTATTTTGATGTATACTCACCCGCGTGTCACCTAAAAATTATTATGATTCTGCTCGCTATTGCATCTATTGAGAACTTTATTATTCATCAAATGTATGTTAAGAGTACATTCTTGAATGAAGATCTAACTGAAGAGATTTACATGAGGCAACCTGAAGATTTTATAGTAGAAAATCACGAAAATAAAGTCCGTAAGTTAATCAAGTCACTATACAGACTAAAACAAGCACTGAAATTATGACATGAGAAATTTGACTATAGTATAAAGAACATGAGATTTATGTCGAGTCTCTCTAATAAATGAATTTACATGCGTCATACATTAAATAAAGTCATTATAATATTCTTGAATGTAGATGATATGCTAATTCTAGGATCTGATCAATACGAAGCGGATGACGTAAAGTGAAGTCTAATAAAAGAATATATCATTAAAAACTTAGGTGTAGATGAAACTATACTAGACATGCAAGTGAGGTTTTGAAAAAAATGACATATCTCTAAGTCAAACCAATTACATAAAATCCATATTGGATACGTGATGATACAATAAAAGTTAAATAGTAGAGACACCATATGACTATAATAACCATTTAAAGCCCAATAAAGCAACTATGGTTAGACAATTAGACTATGATAAACTGATTGGTAGTCTATATGTTATGATTTGCACTAGACCTGACATAGCCTTTATAGTTGGCATGTTAAGTAAATTTACTAGTAATCCTGGTCAAGATCATTGAAATGTCCTCGATATGCTAATGAAATACTTAAAGCACACTATATTTTATGTTACAATGGTTATCCTCCAGACTTGGAAGAATATTCTGATGCATCATGATGCTCAGAAATAAATGACAGCAAGTCCACTAGTGAATTTATATTCATAATAGGAGAAACAGCTGTAGTCTGAAAGTTCAAGAGACATTCATGTATTGCACTATCTTCTATAGAATCTGAACTCTATGATCTAGCTTCAGCAGGAGAAAAAGTAGAGTGGATAAGAGATTTGGTGATGATGGACATTCCACTGACGTGCCAAAAATTGAGTTATGTTGTAGTTTACTACGACAATCAGACTACAAAAATGATTATTATGAACATTTTGTTCAATGACAAAAGAAGACAACTACGGATGAAACAAGCCTGGTTGACCTCGCTCACCAGTCAAGGGTGTTGGATCCCTAGTTTGATTTGGGCTAGGTTCACTAAGTTAGGTCACTAAGTTAGGATCATTTGACCCAACATGTATAGTCAAAGTCATAGTTGTGTCCTAGAGTCTAGGCCAAGTCCTTAAAATCAACATCACATGGACCAGCCATCAACAAGACTGCCAGAGACTCAAGACTTAGAGATTTCAAAGACTCTGTAAAATGAGTTCGACGTTCGTCGAACTCAGGTCGACGATAGTCGTGCTCAGCTCGACGATCTCAGAGAAAATTCTCTGAGCTGAGCTCGACGAACTCTGTTCCTTGTTCGACGAAAACTTGGACACTACTTCAACACTTCAAGTTTAGAAAACATCAAAATATTTTAAGTCCAGAATCAGACTCTGGTCGACGAACTTGATTCTTTGGTCGACGATCTTTGGACTACCTTTAGCATTCTGTCCTGACTTTGTTCTTTAGACCCAGGTCGACAAACCTAATTCTCTGCTCGACGATTTCTGGATTCTTTACTTCAACTTCTTAAAGCCAGAAGCTTCTCAAATTTTCTAAGTCCAGAATCATCTCCAGTCGACGAATTCCAGATTCTCAGCTCAATGAACTTTGACCACTTTGGCTAGAGTTATCCAGCAGCAGTTAGTGGTCCTCAGCTCGACGAAATCAATTCTCAGGTCGATGATTTCTGGATACTTCACTTTAACCCTTTCATTCCAGAAGCATCTGAAAATAATCTAAGTCCAGAAATACTTTGCTGAACTTCAGTCGACGAAACCAGTTATCAGCTCGATGAACTCCATACACAGAAAAGGCAAAGTTTCTAGAGAATGCAATTCTGTCTTCAGCTCGACGATCTTGGAACTCAGCTCGACGAACATAAATCATCTAGTCGACGAACACATCAACTCAGCTCGACGAACTATGAAATCAGCTCGACGATTTCTGTTATCTGTTCGACGAATCCAGACTTAGTTATTTCCTTTCTTCTGTCCCCATCTTACTGCAATAATTACTGTGTAATTAATGCTTAAATATTCTCTGAATATAACCATTAGAAGGAACATTAATTATGGTCTTCTCCAGGATTATTGCTTGTCGTTTTTCCATGGAACAGTTGGGGAAATAAATCAATGCAGTTTATTTTCATGGTCGTCAGCATTGATTGCAGAGGAATTCAAATTTCAAAAGACAATTTTTGACAGTAAATATAAAAGAGATTTTCTCTCTTTTCCAGCACAGAGACGAAGGAGACAATCAAGAAACACAGTCCGTCTGTCATCAAGGAATTCTCTGCTCTTTCTTTTTACAAATCTCTGATACAGAAAAGAAGCCCTAGACCAGAAGCACATCAGCTATCTGAAGAAGAAGAACAATCAATCAAAATCAAGAGTCTTCATTCTTCAACTCTCCAGGACACTTCAAAGGACAACATCAATTCCATCTGTTAAGAAGTTCCTGAAGATCTTTTTTGATCAAGGCTTAAAGACTGAAGGCCTATCACCCTGAAGCAAAGCTCCAGTCATCCTGAACCATTCTATATCTTAGTGGGAGCTATTTGCTACCATCATATCCACTAAGTCTTCTCAGTTGTATATTAAGAAAGAGAAGACAATATCATCTCTCATCCCCCCCACTGTATAAAGGGTTCTCAACTCCCTTCAAAAGTGATTCTTGGTTGCAAGTCACCTGACCAAAAGATTTGAGGCTTGGTTTTTGAGCACCTGATCAAAAGCTCATTGGTGTCAGGCATCTGATCAAAATCTGAGTGGATTCCTACCAGGGTGGTAGAAGAGTGGATGTACCCAGGTTGGGGAACCACTATAAATTTCTTGTATCGTCGGGTTGCCCTTTTCTTTTGTTTCTTGTCGTGGCTGTGATAGTTAGCTTTGTTGTGTTTGTACTTTAATTTATTTCCTACAGCACTAGAACTAGATTGAATTAGCCAGAAAATTTTATAAACTCTAAATACTCTATTCACCCCCCCCTCTAGAGTATTCCAGATCTAACACATCACTTTCAATTGGTATCAGAGGGAATTCATTTGGTTGTACAAGCTAACCCTTGAACCAAAGATCCTCAGTTAGATCTGATTTCTTATATTCATTTGATTAGAATTATATATACAACATGACACAGAATAAAGATTATGCAAGCACCAGACCTGCAATTTGCAACCTAAATAGGTTTGCCATCTGGAAGGCAAGAATTAAGTTGTACATGAACTCTATTGATGAAGATATCTACAACTCCATCTTGACAGGTCCTCCTCAAGCATCTACTTCTGCAACATCTTCAAGCACAACTGCAGTTCCACCACCTGAGTGGACTGAGGCCCCAAAAAAGGCAAAGATTGCTGATGCCAAGACAATGAATATACTGGCACAAACAATGTCAGATAATATCTTTCAAAAAGTGGCTGAATGCACCTCAGCCAAAGCCATTTGGGACTCCCTAAATCAAATGGTGGCTGGATCAGCAGATGAAAAAAAGGACAGGAGATCCTATCTCATATCCCTGTATGAGAATTTCAAGAAAGAAGAAGCTGAATCAGTGGCTGATATGTACAACAGGTTAAGCTCAATCATCAATGAGCTAAAAACCTTGGACAAGGACATCACCCTCACTGAGATGAATGATAAGATCTTTATGTGCTTCCCAAGCTCATGGGATTCAAGGATCTGGCCCATCAAGGAGGCCAAAAGCCTAAATAAGATTTCCACTGAATCTCACTTAGGCAAGCTTAAGTCCTATGAACAACTGATAAAAACCAGAGAGGCAGCCGAGTAAAGAACACCTCCTCCAGCAAGAAAAGAACAAAGTATTGCATTTAAGGCTGCTGAGGAGACAGAGACTTCAACCACAAATGAAGAGCTGATGAGTCTTTTTGCCAAAAGATTCTACAAAATGACAAGGAAAGACTTCAAGAGAAAGTCATCAAGGCAGGATGACAAACCAAGGTATGACAAAACACCAACTAAAGAAGTGGTGTGTTTTGGTTGCAGGAAACCTGGACACTTCATCTCTGAGTGTCCAGAGAATCAGAAGAAAGAGAAGAGAAGAGAGAAAGATACAAGAAGACAACACAATAGCAGACCTTCCTCCAGCAAATATAAGAAGAAGGAGAAAGGCTTTGCGGCTGAATCTTGGAGTGAAACTGAGGATGAATCATCATCTTCCAGCTCCAGTGAAGATGAAGAAGAGGCAAGGGCCAAAGAGGTTTGCCTCATGGCCATTGATGGCTCCAGGAGCCATTCAGAAGAAGAAGATTCAGACAATGAAGAAGTTTCACATTTTGAAGCTGACAAGGTATTATCTTCCTTTGATTACAGTTCTGATTCATTTAAATCTGAATTTAAAATAATGTGCATAGACTTAATTAACTCAGAAAAGGAAATTAAAACTCTTAGGGAAAGATTAGCAAACCTAGAGAATGTTAATTCAGAAAACAATAGGTTAAAAATGAATTAACCTTACCTAATGAACAAATTATATTGTTAAAGACTGAGCTATGTGAGGCTAAACAACTTGAGAAATCTCTCAATGGGAGAAGCCTCAAGCTGATGGACATCACAAGCACTGTAAATGTCAGATTGAATGACAAGCTAGACTTGGGTGCTTCATCAAGTTTGCCCCTATTCTCAAGAAGAACATTCTGGCTACCCCCATTAAATTTGTTTCAGCTAAGGGGAAAGAAAAAATGAACCATAATCAAACCATCGAACAAATACCAAAATCAAATGGTCAAAATAACAAAAATCAGAAAACCACAAGTAAAAATAAAGTTCAACAGAATTCGTCGAACTCAGATCAACAAAATGTTGCCAGTTCGTCGAACCCAATTTGAAGAATGCTGAAAGCAAACTTTAGTTATAATTATTCGTCTAACTGCGATCGACGAACTCTGCATGGTTCGTCGAGCAGAGGTTGACGAACGTGGGGCATAAAAAATGAACATGTTCATTTTCTGGGCAGAGATCTACGATCTCATCCCAATTCGTCGAACTCTGGTCGACGAACTAACAATAATTCGTCGAACCCAGAAAGACTTAACAACTAGAATTTTAACAGCAACTCAAATAATTCTAGGAAACCATTTAATCCTGTAGCTGATTGGGTAATACCACCTAGAAGATATCACCCACTAGGATATAAATCTCAACCTGAATTTTCTATTATATCCAGTTTTTCTTACCAGCAAAACAAAGGACCCAAGGTAACCTGGGTCAAGAACAATTAATTATTTTTTATTGCAGGTGAAGAGCTGTCCAGAAAATAATCAAACATGGTACCTAGACAGTGGATGCTCCAAACATATGACTGGCAGCAAGGACAAATTAACCAACTACAAGTCCAAGCTATGGCCAAAGGTAATCTTTGGTGATTCTAAATGTGGCCAGTCTGAAGGTTATGGAGTAGTGAAGATTGGAGCAGTCACATTCAAGAAAGTGACTTATGTCAGTGGACTCAAGCATAACCTCATCTCTATAAGTCAGTTATGTGATGAAGGTTATCAAGTACACTTTAACTCATCTTCATGCATTATTTCTAATAAAGAAAACCAAAAAGTTTTAATTGGGAATAGATAAGGTAACATATACTTAGTTGATTTTCTTTCTGCCAATTCTGATATCTGCTTACTTAATATAACTAGTAATCAGAATGACTTATGATATAAAAGACTAGGTCATGTAAACTTGAAAAACATTGTTAGGCTATCAAAAGACAACCTTGTTAGAGGCTTACCTTCTGGCCCATACAAGAAGGAAGGCTTTTGCAGAGCTTGTAAACTAGGCAAGCAAACTAAATATAGTTTTAAATCTATTAATAAAAGTGATTCACCTAGGATTTTGTATTTGCTACACATGAATCTCTTTGGACCCATTGCTGTACAAAGCCTAAGAGGGAAATCCTACACCTTAGTTATTGTGGATGACTTCTCAAGGTTCACTTGGGTGTTCTTTCTGAGATCTAAGTCAGATACCTTTAAGGTTCTTACAAATATTTTCAGGACCATACAGATTGAGTTCTCTACTCATGTTGCATTGATTAGAAGTGATCATGACACAGAGTTTGAGTCTCTTCTTATACATGAGTTCTGTGAGAAGGAAGGTATCATGCATTGCTTCTCAACTCCTAGAACTCCTCAACAAAATGGGGTAGCTGAAAGGAAAAATAGGAAACTAATTGAAGCTGCAGGTACATTACTTGCAGATGCTTACATGCCACTATCCTTTTGTGTAGAGGCTGTAAACACTGCAAATTATGTCCTGCACAGAAGCTTGATACATAAACTGAAGAATAGGACTCCCTATGAATTACTTAAAGGGAAGAAACCTAAAATCAACTATTTTAAAGTATTTGGATGTATATGTTATATTCACAACAATAATAAAAGATACATTAGAAAGTTTGAGGCTAAGGCTGAGGAAGGAATCTTTCTAGAATGTTCCAAAGTAAGCAAAGTCTATAGGGTTTTTAATAAATCAACTCTAAAAATTGAAGAATCTATTCATGTTTCTTTTGATGAAACTAACATGGCTTGCAAGGAGAAAGAGATTTCTACAAGTAACCCTTTGCAGGTTCTCACCTGTGTGAGAATTTGGATGGACTAAACCTCACCCAAGAGGTTCCAACACATCCTTCTCCACAAGTCATTGAAGAAAGTGAAGATGAAGGCACTGAAGGAATTGAACTTACTCCAACATCAAACATAATTACACAAGAGGAATTAGTTCCAAATGTTGTTGCTGAACCAACTCCACCCACTGATCTTGTCACACTAAGTGATCACCCCAGATCTCAAGTGATTAGAGACATATCAACAGGTATACAGACAAGACATCAACTCAACCAAGATTTGATGCATACCTATTTTCTCTCTCAGGTTGAACCTCTATCCATCCATGATGCAAAGCAAGATCCTCACTGGATCATTGCAATGCAGGAGGAATTAAATCAATTTGAGAGATGTAGAGTTTGGGATTTGGTTCCAAGACCTCAATACTATCCAGTCATTGGAACCAAATGAGTATACAAAAACAAACTGGATGCCCAAGGTGTGATTGTGAGAAACAAGGCTAGGCTTGTTGCTCAAGGTTACATGCAGGAAGAAGGCATAGATTATGATCAAACCTTTGCATCTGTTGCAAGGTTAGAGGCAATCAGGATTTTTCTGGCCTATGCTGCCTACACGAAATTCAAGGTGTATCAGATGGATGTGAAGAGTGCATTTTTGAATGGAGTACTTAAAGAAGAGGTGTATGTTGAACAACCTCCAGGTTTTGTCTCTCCAACTTATCCATCTCATGTATTTAAATTGCATAAAGCTCTTTATGGTCTAAAGCAAGCTCCAAGGGCTTGGTATGAAACCCTTGCTAGCTTTTTGATAGAGCATAAATTCATTAGAGGCATAGTAGATAGAACACTTTTCATTAGACATCATAAGGACCAAACACTGTTAGTACAAATATATGTGGATGACATTATATTTGGGGTCTACTGATTCCAATTTATGTAAGATGTTCTCTGATTTCATGCATTCAAAATTTGAAATGAGTAGCATGGGTGAGCTCTCCTACTTCCTTGGTCTCCAAGTGAAGCAGCTCCCTGATGACATCTTCATCTCCCAAGCTAAATATGCAAAAGTGCTTATCAAAAAGTTTGGGATGGCTGATGCCTCAGCAAAGAAAACACCTATGGCTACAAATGCTGTAATAGACTCTAATGCACATGGGAAACCTGTGGATCAGAAATTATATAGGGCCATTGTTGGGTCCCTACTATACCTTACAGCAAGCAGACCTGATATCATGTTTGTCACATGCCTTTGTGCTAGGTTCCAAGTGAACCCTAAAGAATCTCATCTTATTTTTCTAAAAAAGATTTTGAGATATATAAAGAGTTGTCCAAGTCTAGGCCTATGATATCCTACTGAATCAGAATTTGAGTTAACTGATACTCAGATGCTGATTTTGCTGGATGGAGGGTGGACAGGAAAAGTACTTCAGGAACCTGCCAGTTCCTGGGTATGAGATTAGTATCCTGGTTTTGTAAGAAACAGTCATCTGTGTCTACCTCATCTGTTGAGGCATAATATATTGCAGATGACAGCTGTTGTTCCCAGATGCTGTGGATTCAAAATCAATTACTAGATTATGATCTCAACTTAAATAATTCAACTCTACTATGTGATAATACAAGTGCTATAGCCATAACACAAAATCCAGTCCATCACAGTAGGACTAAACATATAGATATTAAACATTATTTCATAAGAGAGTGTGTAGACAAAAACAAAACTAAACTTATCTATATCTACACTGATTTACAAAGAGCTGATATATTCACCAAACCTCTGGATGAGAGAAATCATCTATTCTTTATAAATCAGCTTGGAATGATCAATGTAGAAGACTTAGTTTAGTTTCTGTCTACACTCGACGAATTTGCCAAAGTTCGTCGAACGGAGCTCGACGAACTATGGAAAGTTTGTGAGATATTCGTCGAACGGAAGTCGACGAACTCTCTGTGAGTGAAGTTGTTTTCGTCGAACGGAGATCGATGAATCCACTTCAGAAAACTTTCGTCGAACGGAGCTCAACAAAATGTCTTCAGATCTTCAGGCGGAGCTCGACGAATCATTTATCTATCAATTGTTTTGTCGATCTCAGGTCGAAGAATTTCCTAATTTTCGTGGAACGGAGTTTGTCGATTCATATTCTAAAAAATCTTATATCTAGGTTTTCTTCGACCTCCATCCCGCGCTTTCTGTTCCCTTTGCACTTGATCGTCATTTTCTCTCTTGCAGGTGGTCACATGGCGATTCAAGCAGGAACCCTGGCTGCGATGAAGTTCGACACCGGCTTCGATGTCGACTTTGATTCTTTCCAGCACTCAGACCCAATTTTTCTGAATATTCTGGAACTCCTGGAAGAGCAGCAACTAAAGAATCTGATGACAACAAGGATCAAACTGTCTGGAACTGAGATTAGAGAATGAGTTTACACATCTTCAACCACAGAGGAGAACACTATGACTGGATCAATTGCGGGTAATATTGTTTCTCTATCTCCCGCCGTATTACCTGAAATTTTTGGACTGAGAAATGGAGAAGAAGAATTAGAAATGGCTAATGAGAAATATGACATGATGCTGAGCATGATGGGTTACACTGGAGATAACCCTAATAAATTATTGAAGAAACACTTATCTGCAGAATTCAAGTTTCTGGCAGATATTGTTGGGAAAGTCTTGCTAGGCAAGCATACTGCCCACGATTACATAACCAGGCATCAGTTTGTAGTTATGTGTGTAGTAGTTAATAAGAAACAAGTGGACTGGGCACAGATCATCTTTGATCTGATCAAGAAAAAGAATAACAAAAAGGAAGTTTGTTTTGGAAGGATCCTAGGGATCTTTTTGAAGGAAAAAGCTGTTAAATCACTGGTCTCCCCGACCATATTCATCAAGGCCAGCAAAAGGCTTACCTGTGCCTTGTTTGGCAGGTGGGAGATGACCATAACAAAGCCTACCAAGGCCTCATCCTCTGCCACCAAAGCTTCTGAGAGCACAAGGGCTGTTACAGCCACCCCCCTTACTGATGAGATCCCTCCTCCCTCACCTCAACATCAGACTCTACAACAATCCTCCTCCACCATCTCCCCTACTCCACAAACATAACAACAATCTACTCGTGGTCTTACTCCAGCTACATCTCCTGCCACCTCTCCGCCAATAGATCTCACATACATCC
Source organism: Platanthera guangdongensis (assembly GCA_039583875.1). Classification (NCBI taxonomy): domain Eukaryota; kingdom Viridiplantae; phylum Streptophyta; class Magnoliopsida; order Asparagales; family Orchidaceae; genus Platanthera; species Platanthera guangdongensis. The sequence continues at coordinate 63,657,993 of CM077164.1, forward strand.
CCTTTTCCCCCCTTCAAGAAACTAAACAACCAACCCTACCTCATTCCCCCCATGATATATACATTCCTTCACCACCACCATCTCCTCTTCTACCACATTTGTCCTCCATACCATCTTTCATCCTACTACCAGATACAATAATGCAAGATGCTCCTCCTCCATCCTCACCACCATCTATCATCCCTCCAAATATTTCCACCCAACCACCACCTGAAACATCAACTACACCTCCACCACTGGATCCCTCCACCATCTCATCTGTCATTGCCCTCATCACACCCCTCCTCAAAATAATAATAGTAGAGGCCATTACACCTCTTGCTACTTCCATATCTACCCTATCTACCTAGATATTTTCCCTCACTGCTGCCCCCCTTCAGTCAGGGGCCTGACTCCAGTTCACACTGAAACCAGGCAGAGGGAGATGCTTGATGAAGAAGCTGCAGTAGCTCCAGCAGTAGCAACAGTTTCAACAGCTCCAGATCCAGCAGATGCAGAGGCAGCAATAACAGCAGATACAGATTTTATAGCAGAAGAAATAGATTTTATTGATTTCATTCATTTTATTGAGACTGACATGGATTTTGATGAGTCAGTTACTGAAGAGATTCTTACTGCTGGTGATTTTATTTTAAATCCCATAGTAGACTTAGCTCATTTGCAGAAAATTTTTGATACTGCATTTTTTAGTTTCATTCCAGCAGATTATACTAAGCCATCTTTGGCTATTGTTCCATATTATACTAAGCCAACTTTGTCCAAAAGTTGTTAAGCAACTCAGGGACAGTTTTGCTGCTTCAGAGCCTGCAGTCATGCCATCCTCTCCAGAAGATATTTATGCTCCAAGCTTTGTGATGGATGACTCTCCAATGCCAGATCTTGATGCTTTGATCTTGACTGACATTGAAGAAGAGAATAAGGCAGTTGCTGAAAGCACTATCACAGTTAGCTCTCCAGCTCCTTCTGCAGTTCCATCTATACCTGAGAAGCCTATTATTTCTGCAGAGGCCCTGAAGGCTTTAAATGATCTATATGATAATCCTCAGAGATCTGATGATGATGATGAGGAGGAGGATGAGGATTCAGATGAGGATCCAAATAAGAAGAAAGTATCTAAGAAAAGGAAAGCTCCTCCTCCTCCTGCTCCTAAGCTAAATCCAGCCAATGACACTCGCTACTATATCCTTCAGAAGATAACTCCATATAAATGGATGCCAGCTTGGATGTGGTTATCCAAGAATGAACAGAAAGAGAGGAAGAGAAGTAAAAGATACTGCCCTCCTCCAACTCAGAAATACAGAACTCCTCCTCCTCCTCCAACTGCCGGTACTTCAAGTTCAGCATCTCAAAGTACTACCCAAATTCAAACTTATCAAAGACATCAGGGTAGATCCTCATCCTCAGGAAGCAACCAGCAAAGATATTATCCTTCTAGCAAGCAGTACCAACCTCAACATCAACAGCAACATCAACAACAAAAACAATAACAATTCCCTGAACATCAATAAGCTGAAAGCTCTAACAGACCTCCTTCTCCTCCAGTACCCTTTGAAGATCCAGAAACAGGTACTTCAGCTAGGATGGCCAGGTTCCAAGAACTTATTGGCCTTTCTATGATCAACAAAGCCAGAGCTGAAGGAAAAGATCCCTCAGAGTATACAACAATGTTAAAGTACAGGAAAGAAGAGCTTAAGAGGTTTGAGAAAGTTAACAAGTTTTTCAATGTTGATGATTATATGAAGTTGCACCCAGAAGCAGTAGTCCCCAGAGCCACATCTTTGAAGATTTTAGGGGCTGCTGATATGACCATGACCAGAGTGCAAGCTTCAGATCCAAACAGAGCAATTGTTTTTACTAAGCTAGGAGACAAGAGCAAAGAAGAAAAGCCAAAAGAGAAGAAGCAAAAGAGATGAGCTCTGAACTATTTAATATCTGTTATGTTTATAACTGCTTTCTTATTTCTGAACAAAGGTTATCTGTATATATATATCTGCTGCATGTGTTCACTTTTCTCTGCAGATATATGTTTTTCCTGCTTTGTTTATTTTCAGTTTAGTCTGAGCCTGTAATTAGTGACCTCACCCAAATAGGGGGAGATTGTTGGATCTCATGTTTGATTTAGGCTAGGTTCACTAAGTTAGGTCACTAAGTTAGGATCATTTGACCCAACATGTATAGCCAGGGTCATAGTTGTGTCCTAGAGTCTAGGCCAAGTCCTTAGAATCAACATCACATGAATCAGCCATCAACAAGACTGCCAAAGACTCAAGACTTAGAGATTTCAAAGACTCTGTAAAATGAGTTCGACGTTCGTCGAACTCAGGTCGACGATAGTCGTGCTCAGCTCGATGATCTCAGAGAAAATTCTCTGAGCTGAGCTCGACGAACTCTGTTCCTTGGTCGACGAAAACTTGGACACTACTTCAACACTTCAAGTTCAGAAAACATCAAAATATTTTAAGTCCAGAATCAGACTCTGGTCGACGAACTTGATTCTTTGGTCGACGATCTTTGGACTACCTTCAGCATTCTGTCCAGACTTTATTCTCTAGACGCAGGTCGACGAACCTAATTCTCTGCTTGATGATTTCTGGATTCTTTACTTCAACTTCTTAAAGCCAGAAGCTTCTCAAATTTTTTTAAGTCCAGAATCATATCCAGTAGACGAATTCCAGATTCTCAGCTCGACGAACTTTGACCACTTTGGCTAGAGTTATCCAGCAGCAGTTAGTGGTCCTCAGCTCGACGAAATCAATTCTCAGGTCGATGATTTCTGGATACTTCACTTTAACCCTTTCATTCCAGAAGCATCTGAAAATAATCTAAGCCCAAAAATACTTTGCTGAACTTCAGTCGACGAAACCAGTTATCAGCTCGACGAACTCCATACACAGAAAAGACAAAGTTTCTAGAGAATGTAATTCTGTCTTCAGCTCGACGATCTTGGAACTCAGCTCGACGAACAGAAATCATCTAGTCGACGAACACAGCAACTCAGCTCGACGAACTGTGAAATTAGTTCGATGATTTCTGTTATCTGTTCGACGAATCCAGACTTAGTTATTTCCTTTCTTCTGTCTCCATCTTACTGCAATAATTCCTGTGTAATTAATGCTCAAATATTCTCTGAATATAACCGTTAGAAGGAGAATTAATTATGGTCTTCTCCAGGATTATTGCTTGCCGTTTTTCCATGGGATAGTTGGGGAAATAAATCAATGCAGTTTATTTTCAAGGCCGTCAGCATTGATTGCAGAGGAATTCAAATTTCAAAAGACAATTTTGACAGTAAATATAAAAGAGATTTTCTCTCTTTTCCAACACAGAGACGAAGGAGACAATCAAGAAACACAGTCAGTCTGTCATTAAGGAATTCTCTGCTCTTTATTTTCACAAATCTCTAATACAGAAAAGAATCCCTAGACCAGAAGCACATCAGCTATCTGAAGAAGAAGAACAATCAATCAAAATCAAGAGTCTTCATTCTTCAACTCTCCAGGACACTTCAAAGGACAGCATCAATTCCATCTGTTAAGAAGTTCCTGAAGATCTTTTCTGATCAAGGCTTAAAGACTAATGGCCTATCACCCAGAAGCAAAGCGCCAGTCATCCTGAACCATTCTATATCTCAGTTGGAGCTATTTGCTACCATCATATCCACTAAGTATTCTCAGTTGTATATTGATAAAGAGAAGACAATATCATCTCTCATCCCCCACTGTATAAAGGGTTATCAACTCCCTTCAAAAGTGATTATTGGTTGCAAGTCACCTGACCAAAAGACTTGAGGCTTGATTTTTGAGCACCTGATCAAAAGCTCATTGGTGTCAGACACCTGATCAAAAATCTGAGTGGATTCCTACCAGAGTGGTAGAAGAGTGGATGTACCCAGGTTGGGGAACCACTATAAATTTCTTGTGTCGTCTGGTTGCCCTTTTCTTTTGTTTCTTGCTGTGGCAGTGATAGTTAGCTTTACTGTGTTTGTACTTTAATTTATTTCCTACAGCACTAGGACTAGATTGAATTAGCCAGAAAATTTTATAAACTCTAAATACTCTATTCATCCCCCCTCTAGAGTATTCCAGATCTAACACATCTCTTTCAAAGGGATTATAACCTTAATTGATGCGAGGTCAAAAGTTAATATTGTAGAAGATTTGACAAAAGTCTTAAATATAGCTCTCTCAATCAAAACATCGGAGGAGATGAGATTAAAATTCATAGAAATATAAAATTTCCTCATATGTTTATGTTCTGCTAGTAAAAACCTATAGTCGCAATATTCAAACATTTAATAACAAACTGAAAACCCCAAATAATTTCTTGATGAAAACCCAAGATGGTTAGACGTCAGCCATTCCTCATTTAATGACATAACATCTTTCTCGTTGTAAGTTAATTCGAGAATGATTCCCCTGATCCAAGTTGAGATAGTAGCATGCGACATCTGCGTCGACTCCCGGCTTGTCTTCCACTCTCCAGACAAAGATGTCTGCGTTCTTCTAGGTGCAAGCTAGGTTTTTTCTTTGTCTTCTTCCGTCAGCTCACCAATGACCTTCACCTTCCCGGGCTTCTTGCCCTCGGCTTCGATCTCCTTCTCCTCGATTTCCATCGCAGCTTCCAGCTTCGCAATTTCCCCGATCATCTTCTTGACCCTCTCGGCCTCCTTCTCCCAGCTGATTGTGTTCATGGTGCTCAGATAACACTCTCTCGCCACCTTTGGATCTTTCCTGATCTGGATCTGCAATCCCCCGATGTTGTATTTTAAGCACTAGTGGAATGACGAGGGCACACACTAGAACACATTCATGAGGGGCCTTTCAAAGATGATATTGTAGCTACTAGGCGCATCCACGATCACGAAATGACACACCTTCATTGTGATCCCAAGGTTGACGAGGAGCTCCACCCCTTTCGACCTCTTTCATTTCTACTGCAAACTTGAAAAGTAGATCGTCAGTTGAAGTAACCCTCTTCTCTTTCACCGCCATGGCTTAAAATGCCTTCTTGAACACAACATTGACAGATCTCTCATTATTGATGAGGGTATGGGAGACCGTGAAAATTTCCACCGCTGCTTGGATCACCAGGGCATTGTGGAAGGGATTTTTATTTTCGAACATGTCCTCCGCAAAGAACGTAATTTTCCTGATCGTGGATGGGTGGGGCCTGCGATATTGATGGCACACTCCGTTGATTGATCGTGTGCAGGCTCCCTTTCCGGGTTGCTTCTATTCCTACCCCCCCCCCTCCTCGTGGATCTCCATGATCCCATCATGGGCTCCCCGGTCGATTCGATCCTTGCACCCCCTCTTGGCTCTTCCTCTGACCCCCTTATTCCTTCCTGCCTCTCTAACTACCAGCTCTCGTCGCCCATTCCCAGGCTCCTTCCTCTACTCTCCTCCTCAAATCCAGTAACTTCGGGCAAGTTGTGGTGGTGTGGCCCTCAAACTGATGAAAGTTATAATAAAAGACCACCATATGATCTTCCCTCCTCTACTGTTGGGGTCTTCCTCCTCGTTCTCTCCCGACAGTGTAGGCCTCATATTGGGGCACTTGGTCATGCCCCTATTGTCCTTGCCCCCTCTCAGGTGAGTATAGCCACCCATATATCTTAGGCGAGAACCTTCTCTCTAAACATCTGTGATATCCTCCCCGGTCATCCCCCGTAGTGGTCCGACGAGAGTCCCTTGGAATTTTCTCTCTGGGTTCTTTTGCTATCTATCTTCTTGTGTGCTCCTTCCTCCCGCTTCCTTGGTTCTTCTTTTTTCTTAGTTTCTCTTCCTCCTCCCCCCATGTCTTCCACCTCTTCCCCATCAGCTTTGGCAACTTGGCCATGAACCCCTTGTTTGAAGATTCTCCTTCGACGTACCGCGTCACCCGTTCGATCAGGTCCTCAAATGACACCGAAGAATCCACTTGAGCTCCATCTTAAACAACCCGCCCTGCATACCTAGAGTGAAAGCAATCATCAGAGTGTGTCCTGGTACTTCTTGGACATGTAGGATTTCCTCTTAGAAGCAGTCCACGTATGATCCCAGCCGCTTCTATGTTCCTTTCTTAATGAGAAAGATTGTTTCTATCTCATTCTTCCTCTCCTTTGACGTGGAGAAATGGAGTAGAAACCCCGGGCTGTGGTCTTCGAAACTATAGATCGAACCAATCCCTCGCTTCGCCTTGAAGGTAATAACAAACAACCGACATTTGAATGGGCCAGACATCAGCTTGATTGATACCATACATTCAAACGACTACAGGTGCTGAAAGGGGTCATCTCTTCCAGCGTAGAAATTCATTGTCCGCTCTACGAACCCGGCCGGAACTGGCGTCGTCAGCACCAACTTGCAAAACGGACTCGCCGGTGCGAGTTAGTGACCTGAACGAGCTCACGCATACTCCTCCTCCTCACCTACCGATGGGCTTTCAAAGAGAACCCATGGTCACAACTCTTGATCATTGCTCTCCTGATACATATCCTTACCTGGACGTTGACCTTTACTCGCCTTGCCCCGTTGGACGTCTTTATGGATTAACGTCATGTAACACCTCTATCTGTCACATAGAATATACCTAAGGGTCCGGCCGGGGCCCCACGCCATATTCCACAGACAGTTGGCAAAGTTACTCATTTAAACCATGTTATTGTAAACGCATCCTAATACAGAGCACATTCTAACGGAAGAATTTTAACTTGTAGAACCCATATACCAGAAATGTACACTACACACATATAGGAATGATAACCAAATACACCAAATGTTCTGGCCTTAAAGCCTTACAACTGTTTCCTTTACAAAAAGTGTTTTCATACATCGACACGCAGAGACGGCCACGCATGAGAAACAGTAAACGTTCGCCTTTGGGTCTTCGAGGGTCAGCCAATTACAGCATAAGGGACTTCAACCCTCTACTTTCCACTTGTCTCTCCAGTACCTACATAACATGACCCATAAAAACATGGCAAACAAAGCAACGATCAACATTAGCTGACCAATTTATAACTACCTCACCCCTCACTCGAGGCGGCGGTTCTCCTTCCCTGCAAGCAGCATATATATATATATATATATATATATATATATATATATATATATATATATATATATATATATATATATATATATATATATATGACAATTGTAACATGCAACTTAAGCACCATTCACCACAGACGCAGGTTCGATCGACCACAAGCCCCGTGCACTCAAGACACATTCTCGGTGTATCCGACTTCTCTGGGTCCCACCACCATCCACAATCCCAGACTTGATGGTATACTTGAGCATTTCTATTTTCTTCTTATGAGTCATCAAAGTCAAAGGCATTTTATTACTTTGAGATTCATGTCAGTGACTCACTCCAAGTCGATCGTCATAAGGTGGGTACAAGTTTGCCAAAGCTCGTTACTCAAATCGTCAGGCCCTCAAGCTACGATGCGGGTTAGCGTCTCCCTTGCCCAAGCAGAATAATTTAAATTCTCGCTATCATACCGTGGAATAGTCGAAGTTCCCACACACATATAGTATATAAAGGCCCCAGGGTCTCCCGGAGACAGGCCCCACAAACGTAGCTCACTGGGAGCTATCATTGGCGATAATACTACCACCGCATGGTAGGGACATAAGTCGCTTCTTCCCCACTTTTTGGGTGTTTTGCTGGAGATCACCTCCAGTACTATCACTGCAGCATCCTGCACACCCCAAGACCCCGGATTCTACATGTTTAACCACACATTTTATCGACGGAGTCTTCTCCAACATGCAAATCAATTCATCACCAATCCAGACCAACCTGTCTTGATGGGCTTCACACATCATTCATATTTCGTACTTTGATTCCGGATCTAAATGCAAGTTTTATCAGGGATCACAACAATCTACCCGCTAGAAACCACCCATTTCTTCACCTTTTGGTGGAGGTTCCATGCACGTATGCAAATTGAGGATTTCACTAGTCCAAAGAGAAAGTTGTTATCATTATTGATCGCTTAGGAGTCATGTCCTTGTTCTTTGATCCGAATGGAACCGAGCGTCACAACTTCCTCTCCGCGGATCTAGCATTGACTCGCAATTCCGATCACAAGTACACCTTGGATTGCTTCTCCTCTTCCCTCATGAATCTCAAGAACCAAGAAAGAGTATATGAGAGAGCAAAATAAGAATAAAATCTCAGAGCCAACCCTTAAAAGCAAGCTACCGCCGCACGTTATCAAAGGCGGTCGCCGCTTGGCCCAATGAACATTGCACTATCACCGAAAATAGCCTCCACCTTACTATCACGTGGCAAGCTACTGCCCCGCGTTAACTTACTACCGCCAAGTGGTACCTTGTCTCGAGCTATCGCCGCGCATTAGCTCACTGCCACCGCGCAGTAGTCACTCAACGATTCGTCGAAAGCATTGAGTGCGTCGAGTAATATCGCCATGCGATACCATTCTACCGCCGCACGGTAGATACCCGAGATGCCAGACGATTAAGTTTAATTACTAACGCCGACGTTAACACTACCGTCGCGCGTTAACTTCCAATCCTTCCTTTTTTAGAATTTTTGGGACATTGCAATTCTCCCCTCCTTTAAGATATTTCATCACGAAATTCTATTCATTGAAAGGAAATCATTACATCATCTTATCACATTAATTTACAAAAACAACTCAAGAAATTCCTCTCGCATGGTTTGCTCATACTCCCATGTCAGTTCTTCACGGTCACAATTGTCCCAACAGACTTTGACCATCCCGATTGCTTTGTTACGTAGTTGTCTGATCTCCATATCCTCGATACGAATGGGAATAACCTTCGTCATTAGCCCACTATCCACCGGTACCTGACCATCCACAATCACTTGCGTAGGCGTTTGCGATGCCTTCTGTAACACAGAGATGTGAAACACATCATGCAAACCACTTAGCTCCGTCGAAAGAGCTAGTCGATAAGCAGCATCACCAACTCGTTCAATCACTTCAAATGGACCAAAGTACCTCGTTCTCATCTTTTTCAAGCGCTGAATCCTGGACACACCTTTAAATAGCTTCATTTTTAGATATACCTAATCACCCACTACAAACTCCACATTTCGGTGCATGCCGTTGTAATACTTTGCTTGTCTATCCCGAGCCATCAATAACTGCTCTTGAATAGTGCATATAGTCGAATTGACATCTTCGACCTCATTATACTTATGCAGCTTCGATTCGCCTGTTTTTGACCAAGCTAAAGGAGTACGTCACTTCCTACTGTATAAAGTTTCGAAGGGTACCATCTGAATGCTAGTTTGATAACTATTATTATAGACAAACTCTATCAGATAGAGATAGTCCTCCCACATTTTCCCGAAATCCAAGGCGCACATACGGAGCATATCCTCCATTGTCCTGTTGATTCTCTCGGTCTGACCATCCGTTTATGGATGAAAGACCATACTGAATTATAGTTTAGTACCCAACAACTGGTGTATTAGCCTCCAATCAGTAGAAGTAAAGCGCTCATCTCTATCACTGACGATGCTACGGGATACACCTTGCAGCCTTACTATGTTGTTAACATGCAACTTATCCAATTTTTCAACTGAATCGTCCTTTTTATTCGGTATGAAGTGCGATACCTTTGTCAACCGGTCAACGATCACCCACACGACGTCATTCTTGCTCTATGATATCGGCAACCCGTGTACAAAATCCATAGATATGTCATCGAACTTCAACACCAGAATTGACAACAACTTCAGAAAACCACCAGGTTTCTAACATTCTGCTTTTGCCAAGGCACAAGTCTGACACTTTACCACTTAAAGAGCTATGTCATTCTTTAAACCTGGCCACCAGAACATCTTTTTCATGTCCTTATATATTTTTTGCTCTCTGGGTTGTTTGAGTATTTATTAAAATATGTCTCATACATCAACTCTTCTCGTAGTTTACCCACATTTAGAACACACAAATGACCGTTCTTTTGTAAAAGACCGTCATCCAAGGAGAACTGGGAATTTAACTCATTCGCTGCATAACGTTTTATACTCTCATCGAGTTTTGTTGCTTGATGAATCCTGTCCGTGAAGTCATATTGCACCTCCATCCAGTTCAAGCATGCATTTGTAGTGGTATTCTTGTCCACACAATAAATATCTAAAGCCTCTAACTCCTAGATCAGATACTCATCATGTACCTGTAGCTAACCTGCCCGAACTGGAGTCATATGACTCAAGACATCTGTTACCACATTTCCTTTCCCGGGAGTGTAATGTATTTGAAAGGTGTAGTCCCCGAGAAACTCCATCCACCTCCATTGTCGCATGTTCAGATCCAGCAATCTATCAAGTACTTAAAACTCTTATGATCCAAGAATATGCCAACTTTCACGTCATACAAGTAGTGACGCCACAACTCAAGTGAAAAAATTACATCCGCCAACTCCAAGTCGTGAACTGGATAGTTTTGCTTATGCACTTTCAACTGGTGTGAGCCATAAGCTATGACCTTTCTAAATTGAAGAAGAACGCAGCCTAAGCTGCTCCCTGAAGCATCGCTATAAATCTCGTAGTCGTCCGTACCACATGACGAACTCAAGATAGGCATCGTGGTCAAGCGACTATTTAACTCCTGAAAAGCCCGTGCGCACTCAGGCGTCCAAACAAATTTTTGATCTTTCTTTATCAGTGTGGTAAGAGTTAAAGCTATCCGTGAAACGTTCTCCACGAAGCGCTTGTAGTATCCAACAAGTCCAAGGAAGCTCCTGACTTCCACTACAGTAGGCAACACAGGCCACTCTCATATAGCAATAATCTTTGGTAGATCCAGAACAATACCCTCTTCACTAACCACATGGCCAAGAAAAGCCACTGATGACAGCCAAAACTCACACTTTGAGAACTTGACAAAGAGTTATTCCTTCTCAGGGTATGCAAAACCAACCTAAATATTTCGCATGTTCCTCTTCAGACTGAGAGTATACCAGTATGTCATCAATAAAGACAATCATAAATAAGTCCAAATACTCTCGAAAAATCACGTGCATCAGATCCATGAATACTGATGACGCATTGTGAGTCTAGAAGGCATCGCAGTAAACTCATAATGCCCATAACGTGTACCAAATGCTGTCTTGGGAATGTCACTTTCCCGAATTCTCAACTGCCAGTAGCCAGACATCAAATCCAACTTCGAGTAGACAGTCGATCCAACCGACTGATCAAACAGATCATTGATTCGAGGAATCAGATGCTTGTTCTTTTTTGTCAGTTTGTTCAGTTCACGATAATCAATGCATAGACACAAGCCACTGTCCTTCTTCTTCATGAAGAGCACTGATGCACTCCACGGTGACATACTCAAACGTATATATCCTTGCTTTAGCAATTCTTATAACTGAACTTTTAGTTCTGCCATTTCCTTTGGCGCCACTCGATACAGTAAGCGTGAAACAGGTTTTGCACTTGGCTCCAGCTCAATAACAAAGTCAATCTCTTGTCAGGGTGGAAGGCCAGTGAGATTTTTAGGAAAAACATTTGCAAACTTCGATACAACAAGAATGTCACATAAACTGGACTTCGGCTTTACAGCCTCTAATATCATAAAAAACAATTTTGTGCCTTTCTGAATCGCCTTGATGACTTGGAGGGCGTACATCAATATCTTTCCCGCTCCTCACATACCTGCGAACCAAGTCTCGCGTTCAGTATTTTGCCCTATATGACTTCCTTCGAGTTGCAATCTATATAGACACGCTGCTCTGAGAGCCGGTTCATACCAAAAATTACATCAAACTCTGATATCGGCTGCACAAATGCTTGCAAACCAAAGTCATGACTTCTTATCCATACCTTAACACGGCAGGCTCGATCCGCGCGCATCAAGCACCCATTAAGTAGAAACACATTCACTCGATCTGTCGGCATAAATGAAGGTACTCTGATACGCACATGAAGTCCTCAGACAGAAAGGAATGATAAGCTCCTGTATTGAACAGTGCTCTCGCCGGATATTCCGATATCAGGACAAAGCCTAATTCAAACAAATCATAAATAAGCAACACACAAGTTGTTAAGTATGGAAGCAGTAAAAACTATATATTAACTCATACATGTTACGACGTCACTTTATTTTATGGTCTCCTGCTGTCCAAGATTATAGACTCGGGTTGTGCTTGAGATGCAGTTGACTCCACCATTGCTTTTACCTTTTCAGCATAAGTCTCACCTGTCTTTTTCTCCGTCTTTGTAGGGCCACTCTGACATTCTCGGGCCATAAGTCCCACCTTGCCACAAGTGTAACAAGTGAGTAGACCTTTCCCAAACATTGCTCCAGACGTAAGAGAAGAAGGAGACAGTGCAGAAGTTTTAGACTTCTTATTCCACCGTTGATACCCAGACTTTGAATAACTAAGTACCTTGAACTCTGACTTCTTCACCACCAAGTCATTCTAACGTTGCACATGTTTCATATCTTGCGCGAGAGAACGGGCCGTATTGAACAAGGTAAGAAAACCTTGTGTCATCAGTCCTGAGAGAAGCAATCACAAGTCATCTCTTAACCCTTCATAGAACCGATTTATTTTTTGTTCCTCGTCTGCAAACATAAAGCTTGCATACCTTACCAATCTCGTAAACTCGTGCAAGTAGTCATCCATAGAACTCTCGCCTTGAGTTAGCCTTTGAATTTGGTTTCCATTGCAATCCGCTATGCATATGGAATATATCTTGCCAGAAAATACCTCGAGAATTCCTCCATCGAGATCTGAATCAACGACCTACCAGCAAACTAGTGCAGCTCTAGCTCATCCCACCATAGCCTCGCCTCACCATCTAAAAATAAGGTAGCTACAGTGACTTTCTGCCACTCCTCTGTTTCAGTTGCCGTCGGGATTCTCTTTATTCTTGAGAGTCAATCTTCGGCTTGTGTAGGGGTTCTAGTACTCGCAAACACAGGAGGGTTGAAATTCATTAGTGTTTTAATTGCTTTTTCGTTGCTCGCCTTGCGGTCACTGGCTGAACGACCACTTGTCTTACCACCACATGTTCACCTACGCCAGTCGTGTTGAAACTAGGAAAAATCCTAACCTCAGAATTCAGACCAAAGCCGCCTAAGGTTATCGGCTCAGAAGCTAGATCGGACGGCTAGAGTGACAAGGATGAAGAACTAGGTCAAACAGGATCCCAGATGTTGTGGTAGGAAGGTCCCACCACGTACCCGGATGCTCGAAAGGAGAAGCCCCTTCTCAACCAAAGATGGCCGAACTTGGTATGAGGGAAGCTAGCTGGCAAAGTCGCATGGTCGCGGTTTGCTCTCTAAGGAAAAGGAATCCAAAGACTTAGCTGATATCTCGAAAATGAGGCGCTCGAGTATCCTGCCGAAGATTTCAGATGCCTTGTCTCGTACCCCTGGGGTCCTATTTATAGGCAAATCCAAAAGGGGGGGGGGGGGTCATATTTATACCCCACCCCCAGGCGATTAGGAGACTTCCAGAGGAACTCGCACAGGCTGGGCGAGTATCTCGCCTAGTCGCCTACCTGGCGAGTATGCGAGGGGAGCTCGCCTGTACTTGCTCAGGCCTTCCACGATCTTCTATACTGACTTTGACTCCTGTTTTCACTTGTTGACCTTGAATCTTGTTGGCCTAGCTGTGGTAGGGCCCATCCTCGACGAATATGGGTTGTACACAATCCCCGCTCTTTCTGAGCGACGTAGGAGCTCGAAAAGAATCATCCAACACTTATTCGGCGAGCTGCTATGCCGAGTATTAGGTTGCTTGCGTCTGGTATCTACCTGCCGATCTCTATAAATAGGGGGGCCTGGTCTTTTATTAGGACCTTCAGAACTCGCGCATAATGTCGAACGCTGAGAAATTACTTGATGACAGCCTCGTCGTGCTGACTGGTGCCCTCAGCGTTGCCAAACCAAAAAGGCCGCGTGAGGAAGACGCCTCCGCCGACTTTCCACCCCTTAAGAAGAAGAAGACTAAGAAGGCCAAGAAACCCGCCTCTGGTGTCGATAGCCTGCCTCCACTATCTGGGCAAGTCGCGGAGGACACTAGCATCCCTGCTCGATCTGTTGATACACAACGATTTGTTGATACACAATAGTTGCTCAGCGACTTAGGGCTCGATGGCATTCCAAATGTCGCCACTTCTGATGCGAGCCTCCTCGACTCGCTCGACATCCTGGAACTCGCATCCAACCTGGCGCCGGAAACTGCCTCTACCCCAGTGCCGCAACAAGTCGAAGTCATCAGCCTGTCAGGTCGTCATGTTGCTGAGATATTCCTTCCTATATAGGTAGTCGCGGCTATTTCACGCTAACTTTACTTTGATACTCACAGATTCCCCACCGAGGAGTGCTGGCGCTGTTCTGAATGTCGCCCCACTGAGCTCCGCGCCGCTGGTCGCCCTTCCTGCTGGGAAACCACTAAGGGCCGCGCACATGGTACGGATCCAGATCGGCGCCAAGAAGAATCCTGAGACCTTGGTTCCTGCGGCAAGCAAGAACCGTCGGCGAAGGGTATGCCGCCAAAGAAATTGATGTCGGCGAGCAAGGACCCATTGGCGAGGGATCCTCTGCTGAAGAAGGTTCCGCCGGTAAGCAAGGATCTTCCGGCGAGTAAGACCCTGCCCGTCCTTGCGCAAGACGCTGCGCTGCCCGTTGTGAGCTCTACGCTGCCCGCGGAGAGTTCCGCGCTACCCCCGTCGTCGCCTCTTCCGAATGTCACAACCATCCCGTCGGTAATTGCATCTTTGCCACTGCCTTCGCCTCTTGTCGCACCTTTCCAAGTTGCCACGACGCGACTTCCTCCACCTCCTCCACTGAATAACCCTCAGCAACCGGTGAGTTCATCGCTGCTTCTGCATCCTTCATCGCAGCCCGCGGTCAGTAAGCTGATCAAGTCGCGGTCGAGTTACTTCCCGCCGAGAGTGGGAGATTCTGGCCACGGAGGACATGGGCTAGGCAAGGCGGCCAAGCACGCTGGTGGGCCATCTTCAAGCCGACGAGATGAGCTAACTCGCGGATCCTCTCCTCGCCGATCTAGGTCTCCTCGCTGCGGTATGCTCCACCACCGACTCTGCTTATGACGGCTAAGTGTCTTATCCCTAATGTGGCGACTTTCTTGCTTTGACAGATCGGTCGGCGACTCCAGGGGTGGCCTTTATCGACGTCATTGGGTTGTCAAGCATCGAATATCATCACATCGCTGCTCGCGCCTACATGAAGCTGGAGAGCAAGTTCGACTAGATGGCGACCTGCGAGCCTTATCGACGAATATTATCCCTAGAAGTGCGGATGTCGAAGATGGAAGAGCTCCAGAGCACTCTGGAGAGCTACGAGGCCCGCTTCCACATGGTAAAGGAGAATGATCGTCAGTTGGCGATTAACGACCATCACCTCCAGCTTTTCCTCGACGAGCTTGTCGGTATTCGCGCGAGTATGGACTCCGTCGGCCGGCTGACGAGGATGGAGGAGCAGTTGCAGCTTGGCAATGACGCAATGGCGCTGGCGACGGAGCACTTTCGGCAGGCATGCGAGATGGGCTGGGCTGGGCGACATCCCCACCCTCCAGAGAGACCTAGGCCTTAGAATTTTCCCTGGATTTTTCTCTCTTCGATTTGAAGCTCGCTGCGTGTGACTTTATGGACAATTCTTGATTTGTAATAAGCGAGTTTGAATCTCGCGCTTTTATTAATTTTTTCCTTTTTCCAATGCTTGTGTGATATCTTGTTCTGTAATGTGCCGAGTTTGTTTTGTAGGTTTTGATCATGCAGTGACATGCTTCATCTGCCCCATGTGACCTATGCAACAGAATCCTCTTACTCGCTTAGAATGCGATTTGGGCCGATACTCGCCGTAATGTAGATATACCCCACTGGTGCCTATAAATAGAGGGGGTAGGTAGGACATAAGTACGTTGTTGCGCTTTTCAACCCCTAGCTTGCTAGTATCTATTCCTGCTCGCACGATGTGACATTCCTTTCTTCCTCGCCCTTCTTTCTTCTTCATCTCGCCAATTTTCTTCAGCTCGCCATATTCGCGAAAATGGTTGGAGACGACGTCAGTGCTCGCCGCCAAGCCCATGTCGTCAACTTTGCGGATGCAGCTTTCAAGAAATCGATCACAACAAGCGCGACTTAGAGAATTTCAGAGAAAGACTATTGCCTGAGGGATACTCGGCCAGACTCCCGAGTCGTAGCGAGTGACTAAACACATACATTGAGGGTGCGCTGGTCCTCCCCCTCCGCCACTTTCACGCCGGCTTACGACTTCCACTATGGCCGGAGTATTGCAAGATTCTGCAATACTTCGGCATAGTCCCCGCGCAGATCAACCCCAACAGCATCGCAATCATCATGGGGTTCCTTTGCTACTTGCGCGAGGAGAGGGTCGTCTTCGACCTTTCAGTCTTCCGCAAGATATTCGCCTTTGTCGCGACTGCTGAGGGCGTGGTCTACTTCAGTAGCCATGTCTGCACTCTGGTGGGGACGGCGAATAAAGTCCACCGTTGGAGCGAGCTACTAGTCGTCGTCGAAGGCGACTTCAATGGTGTTCTGGGAAGGCCGAACAAACCTGCCGATGTCGCCTTCCTCCCGCCGATATTGGAGGGCGTCCGCGAGCAGCTAGTGGAGTCGTTCCGTGGTCGCCGGTTCGACGTGATATTCTGGCGACTGAATGTCAACACCTTGCGGGAGATTCATTCCAAGAAGGGTAAGTTTGGTTGAGAATTACTTTCTACATACTCGCAGCGACATGAGAAGCTCGATACTAATTTACACGCCATTTTTGCAGTGCCGTGTGAGATCCCGGAGAAGCTGCTCCCTCCGGCGAAGGAGGTCGCCACCTCGCTTCATGAGCCTAAACCGCCGGCTGATGTCAGCGAGAAGAAAAGGCTCGCCAAGGGCAAGAGAAAAGCCAGGTTGCCGGGCCCTACGACCAAAAAACAGAAGGTGTCGTCGCTGCAACCTGACGACCAGGAATCGCCGCCGCTGGATGCCCGACTTCCCCAATTCCATCCCAATTTCAACTTGGGGCGAGAGACGGTGGATGTCTATGGTCGCCCTCTGGTGACCTGGTCGGCGGACGAGCACCAGGTGACACTGAGCACCAACCTCCCCTCTTGGTCGGCGGACTGGGAGGACAAGGGGGAGGCCTTTGCCGTCCTCCATGCTATATATGGGCGAGGAGACGCATAGTCGATGCTGGATCTCAGCGAGGAGTAACTCGCCCAGCAGACGTCTTACTCGCTTGCGCGAGCTGTCGAGCTAAACCACTACTCGGCGAGAAAGCTGCTGGAGACAACCAAGGCCCTGAAGATCGTCAGCAAGAAGGCGATTGATCTCAGCATGGAGTCTTTCCGCTGGCAAGATTATGAGGTAAGTCTCCACCTACGCGCGATGTTCATGTTTGCCAAATTTGGATTCTTTTTTGCTGACCATGTTCATTGTCGCAGGCTACCGAGATAGAAAATGCCAAGAAACTTTCTGAGTACGAGGCGAAAATCGCCAAATCTGAGGCTGACTTGGAGGCCGCCCAAATCCGCGCAGCCGAGATGGAATCTCACCTGGACATTTTAGAAGCTGGCGCGAGTTCTTCTGCTCCTCAGCCGCGGCCGGAGGACGACCCTCTCTATGCCATCAAGAGATCTCGCGTCTTGTGGGAGGAGAGGTCGTCAGTTCGCCGCGAGATAGCCCTTGCGGCGGGTAATGTTGTGCTTGCGAGGCTGAGGATTAGCGGGAAACTTGATGAAGGGGAGAAGCCGTTCACTGTGGACGAGCTCATCCCCGAGCTACTCGCTGAGGAAACAACCTCGCCAGATCGCATTCCTTCATCGTCGTCGGACTCCAGCAGCAGCGGCAGCGGCGGCAGCAGCAGCAGTGGCAGCGACGAGGAGGGGAGCGAGGAGAGTGGCGAGGAAGAGGATGCCGACATTGGAGATGAGGAATATCGGTCTGATACTGGCGACGATGAGTCCTAGTTGCTCGCTGATATTTATCATGCTCGCACAAGGCAATTAGCGTCATTTTTGTAACAGAACTCTTGTAACTCGTAACACTTTTGAAAGAGAAATATATATACAAGTCTAAATTACCATGCTGTTAGTTTTTTGCTTTCATGCTTGTTTGCTGGTGATACTCGCCAGGCTCATAGGCTCGGGGAGGATGTGCTCGTGACGCTTTACCCGCACGCCATCATCATTTATAGTCGCGTAGTTAGTACTCGCTCGACCATAATCGCTCTTCATAACTCGCATCTCGATTCTTGCCTATGTCGTGCACAACTACTTGCCATGTCATACTCGCAGGCTTGTCATCTCGAACTCGCCTATTCATCAGGACATACTCGCATCTGCCTTCTTGCTTATCTCGTCAAACCTGAATCTGACTGGCTTGGAAACCAAAGCCGACACCCATCAGGAGCCGAGCTCGACTGGGGGGTGGGAATCAGTCGACACCCAGCAGGATCTAAGCTCAACTGGGGGTGAGAATTAGTCGACACCCAGCAGGAGCCAAGCTCAACTGGGGGTGGGAATCAGTCGACACCCAGCAGGAGCCAAGCTCAACTAGGGGTGGGAATCAGTCGACACCCAGCAGGAGCCAAGCTCAACTGGGGGTGAGAATCAGTCGACACTCAGCAGGATCCAAGCTCAACTAGGGGTTGGAATTAGTCGACACCCAGCAAGAGCCAAGCTCAACTGAGGGTGGGAATCAGTCGACACCCAACAGGAGCCAAGCTCAACTGGGGGTGGGAATCAGTCGACACCCAGCAGGATCCAAGCTCAACTGGGGTGGGAATCAGTCGACACCCAGCAGGAGCGAAGCTCAACTAGGGGTGGGAATCAGTCGACACCCAGCAGGAGCCAAGCTCAACTGGGGGTGGGAATCATTCAACACCCAGCAGGAGCCAAGCTCAACTAGGGTGGGAATCAGTCGACACCCAGCAGGAGCCAAGCTCAACTGGGGGTGGGAATTAGTCGAAACCCAGCAGGAGCCAAGCTCAACTAGGGGTGAGAATCAGTCGACACCCAGCAGGAGCCAAGCTCAACTGGGGGTGAGAATTAGTCGACACCTAGTAGGAGCCAAGCTGAACTGGGGGTGGGAATCAGTCGACACCCAGCAGGAGCCAAGCTCAACTGGGGGTGGTGTAAGTCGACTCGGGGAGGCAAGTAGTCGGTCTGTAGGAGAGGAGCTCGTACAAAGTTCACGGACTATGACATCACTCCAGCGAGGAACTCGATCTCACTCGAGGAGGTCGTTGGCCAATATACAGGAGAGGAGCTCGTGTAGGGACTTGGACTTACGAGGATACTGCCACTCGAGGACCTGATATACAGTTGGAGTCGACTTCCCTGTTGCTTCGAGAGATTTGAAAATAAATTAAGCACGTTAATATTTTTGAGAATAGAGTATTTATAAAGAGCGATGATATTACCGACGTCGAGTTGGGAGGTTGGCGTCCAACCCTATTCCTGATAGTTCCTCCAGTCGGAGGAGATATGCAATTGGGGGTAGCTAGGCCGACATGCAAGGGGGGAGCTGATCTTGGTCGTCAATGCAGGGGTCCGGTCTTACAAGGGCGCTTATATCCCGAGGCATCGTCCCATCGTCTGAACCGGGCTATCTAGGAGAAACAGGTTGAAGGCACGTTTCCCAATTCAACCGTGGAAATCCTTCTGAGCTCTGCCACCTGGCCATGAGCGTGCTTGCATGAGCGAGGGGCAATGTTCATCCGAGGGTCCTCCAGGATGCACTCGCGATTAACATCTTCCCTTAGGCCTATCTTTGGCCTTTTAGCTGATTGTACGACCTTTGAAAAATAATGGGGCTGTTGCCCGAAAAGAGAGTTTGGCCAGGTTGATCACTCCTTGAATCCATGAGGTTGAAGTACAAACCTATTCCCGCTATTTCCTCCAGTCAGAGGAGAGATGCAATTGGGGGTAGCTAGGCCGACATGCAAGAGGGGGCTGATCTCGGCCGTCACTGCAGGGGTCTGATCTTACAAGGACGCTTATATCCCGAGGCATCGTCCCGTCGTCCGAACTGGGCTATCCAGGGGGAACAAGTTGACGACTGACTTCTCGAATCAATCTTGGAGCGACACCTTGGAGTTCCTAAAAAACTTGAGATGAAAAAAGAATGAATAAAAGCAGAACAGTTATCATTGCATATATGTAAAATCATGCACAAGTACAAGTACACCATGAACCGCTAGGGATAGAACCTTTTCAGGTCATCCCCGCTCCAAGTACCTCCCAGTTGCTCTCCAACCTGATCCTGGAGATAATAGCCTTCGGTGGCTAAGGCTTCCTGGATAATGAAGGGACCTTCCCAATTTGGATGTAGCTTGCCAACTGTTGCTCCTCTTCCTGCGACGTCCACCTTCTTCATAACCAGATATCCTGCGAGGAAATGCTTCAGACGGACATTTTTGTTGAAGTGTTTCGCCATGCGCCGTTTGATCTCCTCTTGGCGGATGGAGGCCAAGTCACGAAGCTCTTCTACGAAATCCAGCGAGATTCTTTGGGCGTCTTCATTCTCCAAGCGTCATTCTTCGCTGCCATCTCTAGCTGCTATAACTCTCGGGCTCCGAACCTCGAACTCTACTGGGATGAGCGCCTCAGACCCGTGGAACAACATGAAGGGGGTTTCCCCTGTAGCCGAGTTTGGAGTTGTTCTTAGAGCCCATAGAACTGAGGGGAGCTGCTCTGCCCAATTGCCTTTCAAGCTGATGACTTTCTTCTTAAGGAGGTTGATGATCAGCTTGTTGGCGGCTTCCACCTGTCCGTTGATGCGAGGATAATGGATAGAGGCGAATCAAAGATCCGTCCCTAGCTGCTTGCAAAATTCCTCTAACTCTAAGCTGGAGAACTGCAGCCCATTGTCGGTGACGATGGCGAGAGGAATCCCGAACCTGCATTCGATTTCCCCCCAAATGAAGTTCTTCACAATCTGCGACGTGGTCTTGGCCAAAAGCTTTTGCCTTGATCCACTTGTAGAAGTAGTCGATCATGACAAAGACGAACTTTCTCTGCCCGCTGGCCTGAGGAAAGGGGCCGATCAAGTCCATCCCCCAGATGGCGAAGGGCCATGGAGCAGTGATCGAGTGAAGGTGTTGAGCTGGTTGTAGTTGAAGAGGCGTGAAGAGCTGGCACTGGAGACACTTTTTGGAGAAGGCCTCTGCATCTTTCCGGATGGTGGGCCAGAAGTATCCATGCCTTAGAATCCTTTGCTCAAGAGTGGGAGTCCTCGAGTGACTGCCGCACTCTCCTGGGTGAATCTCCTCCAGGATACGAGGTACTTCAATCTCTGACAGGCACCGAGCCAAAGGACTTGAGATGGTCTTGCGATAGAGTTCCCCCTCTTGAAGCAGATAGTATGCGGCTTTATAGCGAAACTTTCTATGGTCCCCTACACTGGCAGGAATCTGACCCGTGGTCAGGAATGAAACAAACGGGTCCCTCCAAGATGCCCTCTGCTCGATCTCCATCATCTCCCCTTCCTCGATGGACGATCGAAAAAGTTCAGTCACGGTTCCCCGGCCCGGGGACCGTACTTAGCTAGGTAGTCGGCTTATGAATTCTCCTCTCGGGGTACGTGCTCGACGAAAAAATACCGAAATCACCCGATCAGACCTTTCACTTTGACCAAATATCTCTGCAGAATCGGGTCATTCACCTCGAACTTGCCTCTGATCTGGGATGCGACTACCATCGAGTCGGTGAAGGTCCTTATATCTCGAATTGCTAACTCCTTGGCGAGACGCAAGACGGCCACCATGGCTTCATACTCTGCCTGATTGTTGGTAACTGGGAAGAGGATCTCGACTGCTTGCTCGATCCTGGTTCCTTGAGGGCTTACGAGCACAACTCCAGCTCCCACGGAATATTTGCTCGAAGCCCCATCCACGAACATCTTCCAGGAGACTATGCTAGAAGATCCTTCCTCTCCCCCTACCTCGGCCGAGAAGTCGGCAAGAAAATCTGCCACCGCCTGCGCCTTGATTGCCACCCTTGGAAAGTAAGAAATGTCGAACTCGCTAAGCTCCACCGCCCACTTTGTCAGCCTGCTAGAGTGCTACACTCCATCCAGGATAATCCGGAGAGGATGATCGGAGATGACCCTGATGGAGTGAGCTTGGAAATACGGACGGAGCCTACGAGCCGAAACCACCAAAACGAACACCAGCTTCTCCAGAATAGGGTATCTCGTCTCCGCCTGCCGCAGTACTCTACTAACATAGTAGATAGGAAGCTGCCTCTTGCCTTCCTCTCGGACTAACACCGAGCTAACTGCTTCCGCCCCAACTCTCAGGTAGAGGAAGAGATCTTCATTACCCCGTGGGCCTTGGAGAAGAGGAGCTTGGGTTAGCTATTGCTTGAGCTTTCCGAAGGCCTCCTCGCACTCCGTCGTCCATTCGAACTTTTGGTTCCCTCGAAGAGTCTTGAAGAACAGAGAGCACTTCTCCCCTCCCTTGGACAAGAAACGGTTGAGGCCTGCCAGCCTTCTAGTCAGCCTTTGAACTTCCTTGGGATCTCTTGGTGACGCCATCTCTAGAATGGCCCTTACCTCGTCTAGATTAGGTTCCACCCACCTGGTAGTGAGGAGGTGACCTAGAAACTTCCTTCTTCCTGCACTGAAGACGCACTTGGCCGGGTTGAGTCGCATTTTGTACTTCCTCAGAGTTGCGAAGGTCTCCACCAGATCCATTATGTGTTTCGCGACACTTTTACTTTTGACGAGGAGGTCATCCACATAAACCTCCAAGTTCTGCCCCTTCTGCTCTTTGAAGATTTGATCCATCATCCTCTGGTAAGTCGCGACTGCATTCTTGAGCCCGAAGGGCATCATCTTGTAGCTATAGCATCCATCACTGGTTAAGAAGGAGACGTCCTGGCAGTCGGGAGGATGCATCCGGATCTGGTGATACCCTAAAAAAGCATCAAGAAAACTCATGACAGGAAACCCGACGACGGAATCAACCAGCGCGTTGATTTGAGGCAAGGGGTAGCAATCCTTCGGGCAAGCTTTATTCAACATTGAAAAATCGATACATAGACGCCAACCCCCTCCGGGCTTCTTCACTATTACAACATTGGAGACCCAGCCTAGATACTGGATCTCCGAGACAAAACCTGCTTCCAGCAGCTTCTCTACTTCCTCTATGATTTGCTCGGCCAATGTGGCGGTGCTCTTCCTCTACTTCTACTGAACTGGAGCCACCACGGGATCCAGGTTGAGGTGATGACAAGCAACATCGGCGTCCACCCCTGGCATCTCGGCGGCGCTCCATGCAAAGACATCAACATTGTCCTGCAGGCAAGCTCTACTCCTCGAGAGATTACCTCTATCTCCTCCACCTCCTCAGCAGCACACAGTCCCTTCTCCTTTTCTAGCAACTCTTCCAGCTTCTCCGCGTCACCCATCCAGTTGATGGTGCTGACGGCATTCAAGTAGCAATCCCTGGAGGCCTTGGGATCTCCCCTGATCCTGATCTGAACATCTCTGCGGCAGTACTTCATGCATTGATGGTAAGACGACGAAACGGCCCTGAAATAGTTAATGACGGGTTGCCCGAAGATGGCGTTGTAGCCGCTCGGCGCGTCGATGATGATGAAGCGGCATCCGATTGATGTCCCGCCGAGCGTGACCAGCAGCTCCACTGCTCCCTCTACCTCTTTCTTCTCTCCCGAGAAGCCAAAGAGCGGTCCATCTGCTACCTGGACTCAGGACGCCCGACGAAGGTTATTTTGAAGATAACATTCACCGAGCTACCGTTGTACGCGAGGATTCGGTCTACGGTGAAGTCTTTGATGGCGGCTTGAATGACCAAAGCATCATGGAAGGGGTTTTCATTTCCCAGCATATCTTCCTCCGAGAAGGTGATCTCCTCCATCGGCGGCGGGGCTTGTGACGTCGAGGCGGCGTTCTTCCAATAGATCTGGTGGAGACTTCTCTTGCGGGAAGCCCCAAGCTCGGCCCCTCCATTGATCATGTCTACATGCCCACCTCCGGAGCCATGTATCACTTCCCCGCGACCTCCCAAGTCGATTCAGTCTTCATTCCTCCTACTTGCCGGAGCTTGGAATGTCGCTTGCCCTACGGGGGCCTCCTGCCTCTACTGCTCTCTTTCTGCCGCTCCTGCCTCCAGACTCCTCCTTACTTCCAAAAACTCGGGGCAAGTCAAGGTCTCGTTCCCCTCTACCCGATGAATATCGCAGTAAAGGTGAATCTCCGCTTCCTGGCACATCGCTCACTGCTCCCTCCGACGTCATTTGTTGTCTTGGCGAGCGATGTCCATTGTCTCCCTTCTTCCTCCTCCTCGGCCTCCTTCCCGCCGGTTACCATTCCACCTCTCTTCTTGGTGGTGCTGCCTTGCCGGTCTCCATTGGGGGCAATTCTCCGGATACTGGAATCGTCTTTCCCCCCTTCCTCCTTCTTGGGCCTCAACTGGCCTCCTTTCTTCCTGTCTTCGAGGCCTCTCCTGCCTCCTCTCTTCAACCCTCCTGGGTTCCTCTCGCTTTCTTCTTTTCTCTCTCCTTGGCTCTTCCTTCTTCCTCTCCTCCCGCCTTTCCGGCGTCCTCCTCGTCCTCAACCCCGAAGGTCCTGCTCCTCTTTCTGTCGCGATCTCCCCATCCAGTCTTTCCAGGAAGTCCTTGTTCTTCTCCTCGCCTCGAATAAAGGTGTTCGCCTTATCTATCATGTCCTCGAAAGATCTCGGGGGATTAGACCCCATCTCCAGATTGAACAGTCCTTGCTTCAACCCAAACTTCAGGGCCACCATCAAGGTAAAACTGTCCACTTCTTCTACCTCCAAAATCTCCTTCTGGAAGCGGTCAATGTAGTGACCCAAACTCTCGTGCTGCACTTGGATAATTTTGAAGAGGGTCGTCGCTTCTTTCTTCCTCTTCTTCGATGTCGCAAACCTCGCCATAAGGCCCCGATGCAGATCTGAGAAGTAGTACACGGACCCTGTCGGTAGTTGATGGAACCAATCCCTAGCATTCCCTTTGAGGGTGATGGAGAAGAACCTGCACTTGAAGGCGTCGGACATGCTGCGGATGGAGACGACATTTTCAAACCACTGGAGGTGTCTGACAGGGTCGTCTCTGCCGGAGTAGTAAGTGAGAACGGGTTCCCTGAACCCTTCTGGAACTAGGGAAACGAGGATCTCATCATAGAAGGGGCGTCGGACATGTCACAAACTCGCCACCTCGCGTGACATCTCTTCCTCCTGCCGAGTTGCCAACCAACTCTCCATGCTCGCCATCATTGGCCATCTTAACAAATCACTAAGCTTTCCTCCTTGGCTGCGATCCACGCTCACCGCACCAAGTGTTGAAACTAGGAAAAATCCTAACCTCAGAATTCGGACCAAAGCCACCTAAGGTTACCGGCTCAGAAGCTAGATCGGACAGCTAGGGTGACAAGGATGAAGAACTAAGTCAAACAGGACCCCAGATGTTGCGGCAGGAAGGTCCCACCACGTACCCGGATGCTCGAAAGGAGAAGCCCCTTCTCAACCAAAGATGGCCAAACTGGGTACGAGGGAAGCTAGCTGGCAAAGTCGCATGGTCGCGACTTGCTCTCTAAGGAAAAGGAATCCAAAGACTTAGCTGATATCTCAAAAATGAGGATCCTGCCGAAGATTTCAGATGCCTCGCCTCGTACCCCTGGGGTCCTATTTATAGGCAAATCCAAATGGGGGGGGTCATATTTATACCCCACCCCCCAGACGACTAGGTGACTTTCAGAGGAACTTGCACAGGCTGGGCGAGTATCTCGCCTAGTCGCCTACCTTGCGAGTATGCGAGGGGATCTCACTTGTACTCGCCCAGGACTTCCACGATCTTATATGCTAACTTTGATTCTTGTCTTGTCTTGTTGACCTTGACTCTTGTTGGCCTGGTTGTGGTAGGGCCCATCCTCGACGAATACGGGTTGTACAATCCGGTTCCTGTACCACTGCAGGGGTAGGAGGTTGTACTCGCCCTCCTAGTTGCGCATTGATTAATACGAACACAACTTTAACAACCAATTGTATAGTTTCCGCAAAAGGAGGAGGTGTTTGCACCTTAGTTGGTGCATTACTCTTCACCGAGCACTGGGGTTCCTGCTGCCCCGCACGACTTCTCATTGCCTATAATCATGAAACACACAATTAAGCAACGCACAATATTGCCAGAACTAATTATAGGAACACACATGTTCCTTCAACATGTGTATTTTCATTCCTAAGTGGACATTCATGGGTTCATTCATGCTATGATGGTATGCACATACACGTGCTCACCACCCGTTAAAAGAATTCGACCACGAGTTCGAATAAGAAAGACTGACACCAGAAGCTGATACCAAATTGTAACATCTTCATTCGTCACATAAAATATAACTGAGGGTCCGATCGGGGCCCCACGCCATATTCCAGAGACAGTCGGCGGAGCTACTCATTGAAACCATGTTATCGTATACACATCCTAATACAGAGCGCATTCTAACAGAAGCATTTTAACTTGTAGAACTCATATACCAGAAATGTCCACTACACACATATAGGAATAATAACCAAATACATCAAGTGTTCTGGCCGTAAGGCCTTACAACTATTTCCTTTACCAAAAGTGTTTCCATACATCAGCACGCAGACCGACCACACATGAGAAATAGTAAACGTTCGTCTTTGGGCCTTCGAGGGCCATCCAATTGCAGCATAATGAACTTCAACCCTCTACTTTCCACTTGACTCTCCAACACCTGCATAGTACGACCCACAAAAACGTGGCAAACAAAGCAACAGTCAGCATTAGCTGACCAATTTATAATGACCCCACCGCTCACTCGGGGCAACGGTTCTCCTTCCCTACACACAACATCATATATATGTATGTCTGTGTGTGTGTGTGTGTGTATATATATGACAATAGGAACATGCAATTTAAGCACCATTCGTCACATACACAGGCTCGATCGGTCACACATCTCGTGCACTCAGGGCACATTCTCGGTGTACCAGACTTCTCGGGTCCCACCACCATCCACAGTCCCAGACTTGATGGTATACTTGAGCATTTCACTTTTCTTCTTACGAGTCGACAAAGTCAAAGACGTTCTATTACTTTGAGATCCATGTTAGTGACTCACTCCAAGTCGATCGTCATAAGGTGGGTACAAGTTAGCCAAAGCTCGTTGCTCAAAATGTCAGGCCCTCAAGCCACGACGCGGGTTAGCGTCTCCCTTGCCCAAGCAGAACAATTTAAATTCTCGCAACCATACCGTGGAACAATTGAAGTTCCCATGCACATATAGTATATAACCCCCCCCCCAAGTCTCTCAAAGACCGGCCTCACAAACGTAGCTCACGGGGAGCTATCACCGGCTGTAGTACTACCGCCGCGTGGTAGGGATAAAAGACGCTTCTTCCCCATTTTTTGGGTGTTTTCCTGGAGATCACTTTCAATACTATCACTACAGCATCCTGCACACCCCCAGATCCCAAATTCTACATGTTTAACCACACGTTTTATCCACAGAGTCTTCTCCGGCACGCAAATCAATTTATCACCAATCCAAGCCAACCTATCTTGATGAGCTTCACACATCATGCCTATTTTGTACTTTGATTTCGGATCTAAATGTAAATTTTATTGGGGATCACAATGATCTACCCGCTGAAAACCACCTTTTTCTTTACCTTTTGGTGAGGGGTTCCATGCATGTATATAAATTGAGGACTTCACTTGTCCAATGAGAAAGTTGTTACCCTTATCGATCGCTTAGGATCCATGCCCTTGTTCTTTAATCCTGATGGAACTGAGCGTCATAGCTTCCTCTCCGCAGATCTAGCGTCGACTTGCAATTCCGATCACAAACACACCTTGGATCGCTTCTCCTCTTCCCTCAAGAATCTCAGGAACCAAGAGAGAGTGTATGAGAGAGCAAAATGAGAATCAAATCTCAAAGCCGACCCTTAAAAAAGCAAGCTACCGCTGCGCGGTATCTGCTACCGTCATGCGGTATCAAAGGCGGTCGGCGCTTGGCCCAATGGACATCTCTCTGTCGCCCAAAACAACCTCCACCTTACTGCCACGTAGCAAGCTACCGCCTCGTATTAACTTACTACCGCCAAGTGGTACCTTGCCTCAAGTTGTCACCGCACGTTAGCTCACTACCCCCGTGCGGTAGTCACTCAACGATTCGTCGAAAGCGTTGAGTGCGTCGAGTGATATCGCCATGCAATACCTTTCTACCGCTGCACGGTAAATACCTGAGATGCCAGACTATTTAATTCAATAGCTAACGTTGGCGTTAACACTACCGCCACGCGTTAACTTCCAATCCTTCCTTTTCAGGATTTTTGGGGCATTACACATCGTCGTCTCACTACGCTGTACGAGCAGTCCTCGCACCATACTCTCCATGGACTTAATCATCCCGACGAGCTCGGTGAATTGACCCTGTGTCACGAACTCGCTAGCAGGGTGCGAGTTCCCCTGTCTGTCTCCATGCTCTCCCTGTCCTACCATGGCACCGTCAGACAAGTATTTTCCTAAACTGGTCCACGCTCACCGCACCAAAAATGTTGAAATCCGGATACCGGTTTAATGGAGTTCGGATTGGGAGAGAACAGTTCAAGTTACTTTGCTCGTCCTCGGGTGCTCAAGGCAAGACAATTCGAGCCTGGAGTTTGCCTTCACTAGTATTAGGTGGTTGTCTACACTCAGACCCGGTGAGCTGCAGCGTGGAGGTCCCACCGCTCACCCGGAAGAACGTATCACACCTTCCCCTCCAAATCCAAAGGCCGAGCTCGGCACCTTGGATGGCGTAGAGCAAGAGGCTGGGTCTGTCTCTCTAAGGTGCTTTGAGGGTCTATTTATAGGCAAACCCCAAACCGGGGGCAAAATCATCTTTATGACCTGCAAATAGCGGCCTCTGCCTTTCAGTTTTTGTTATTGGCCCCCCTGATTGGCCTGTAGATAGCGGAATCCCGCTGTTTGAGACGACTATAGGCAGACGAGGCTGAAATGCGAGTAGAAGGAAGGGTGTACTAACTCTCCTTGCCAAGGCGAGTTCACGAAGAAGACGGGGGTCGCCTCGCCTACGTGTGCCTCACGCATGGTTGCCTTTGCCTTAGGGGCTAGTTCACCAAGCATGCATCTGGCCAGAGAGACCGGCTCACGATTGTCCATGGCGAGGCACGAGGTCGCCTCACATGACCTAATTTCTCCTGATGGGCTCACCCTGCCCTGGTTGGGCGCAGTCTGGGTTGGGGTCGCTAAATTGGGGTTGTACACCATGCTCTCACAAGCAAGTGTATATTCTCTAAAGTAACTGTGCATGTGCATAAAAAATATTGAAATAGAACATAAACTAAAAAGATAATTCTCACAGTTACTTTTTCCTTCCCATTGTCAGGCCCCAAGTCATCGTCATGTCTATTTTGGGATGTCATCCTTCGCGATATCTATTTAGGAATGAAATTATTAGGGGTTTTTTATATTGGGGTTGCACCTCGCTATAACTATGCGTTAACATTTAAGATTGACTAAAACTTTTTAGGAGTTACCTAAGGAGGAAAAAAAGAAATAAGAGACTACACGTGGAATCAAATACAAGATAATTACAACATTCTTCTCATGCACATCATCAAAAGAGCAATATATATGCACAAGGATCCATATAGAAAAGAGATGGTTATCGACAAGAAACACGGGCAGACAAGAAATGTAGCAACAGACCAAGAACCTCCATGGACAATCAGCTATAAACAAGAAATACTCCAAGGTTGCACTTAACAACACCCACAATAAACAAAAAATGGAGAAGCAACAGTTGGCCGATTTCAACGATATTTCTCTCAAAATGATTCCACGGATACATAAACAAGACCACAATATGATGAACCAACAACTACTAAACCAACCGGCCAACCGATACACATTGATCTCAACATTGAAAAACCCTCACTCGTCTTAAGCAGAAATCCAGTTCAAATCAAGTCTAAAATTATAAAAGAATAAAGGGAAAAGAGCTTACAACGCAGCTAGAACAACTCTGGATGCTAAAACAAGACCTGAGAACTAGCCCAACGATGATAACACAACCAAAACCTTGCCATGCTTTGATCCCCGCAGCAGGTAAAACTTCTTGTTTGATAATGTGAATAAAGGGAGGGAGAGAAGGAAGAAAAGGAGGAGAAGTGTTATGAAAATGGTCGTTCCGAGTTCAGATGAATTCTACTGTGTCAAAATAATGTTCTAGCGGCCAAAATTATGGTTACGAAAAATAATAATAATAACGCACAAAAAATAAACAAACACCACAAAAGAAGAACACCAAGGTTTAAAGTGGTTCCCCGAAAATTTGGGTACGTTCACTGTGCAGACAAAGATAAATCCACTAATAATTTCTCAAACATACAATACAGCTAAAATGTAGGAATAAAATTGAACCGAGAAAAAGAAGATGAAAAATCTTGAACCCTCCAAGATCCAGTCGTACGCGTTGCGACGAGAAATCAAGACGGCGGCGAGAGACGAGGGCCTGCTACAAGGAAAGAAGGACCTCCGATTCGGCGGCCGACGTGAAGAGAAAGTCGGCGATAGGTGCTTCGAAGAGAAGCTGACGATCTTCGACCAAAACTTGATTGCTGCACTGCACTGCTTGGATGACCGACCACACCACTATATATAGGTGGTGGAAGAAACCCAAAATAGGTATGACAACCATCATGGAAAGAGATCAATCCCTTCCTAAAATCCTCCATCATCACCAGATTAATGAGGATGTCAAATTTGGAGCGGTCTCCCAAACGGGTTGGCGGCAATAATGGAAAGTGATCAAATATCCCTT
Organism: Platanthera guangdongensis; assembly: GCA_039583875.1. NCBI lineage: Eukaryota > Viridiplantae > Streptophyta > Magnoliopsida > Asparagales > Orchidaceae > Platanthera > Platanthera guangdongensis. Next base: position 63,688,812 of record CM077164.1, read on the forward strand.
CAAAGAAATCTTCCATAAATACCGAAATAATTAAGATTACACAATTGAAGTGGATTACAAAAATATTTCCGACCAAAAAAGAAGTTTGACGGAAATTTGAGAGGGACGACAACATAACAAAGAAGCGGCTGCCCTAGCAACGATATGGACGAGGGTGCGCGCAGAGAGAACAATTTAACCTAGAAATCTAATAAGACACCAATTTATACATGTCTTCACATTAAACCAAGCCCATGTTGCACTTCCTAGTTCCTACCAATATGCTAGTCCGGTGCAAACTTTATATACAAAAATCAAATAAGTTGCCCAAATTTAAAGAAGCTTCAAAATTAAAACAAAACTGCAATGTGCAACATTGTCGCTAATTTTTATATTTTTGTCACAGGGGATATTGAAAATTTTTAAATTACATGCATTTAATTTGCAAAAAGAACATAGTGAGCCTTACACACTTGACTTCACACCTCCGGTTCTAAGGAAATCGCATCCCCTCATCAACGTCGATTGCTGCATCATTGTCACATTCAGCTAGGTATGTTCTTGATCTGTAATATATTTTTTGTTTCAAGTTTTTTCTATATATTAAAAAACTGAATAAGCAATCAAAAAATATTATAGTATACTATTTAACATATTGTTTTATTTAAGAACTTATTGATTGGTCTTGATCTCGTGTATTCTTATGATGCAATAAAGGGTGCGCTGTCAAAATAAGCAAAGTTATAAATATCGAGTAAAGATGTCATGATATATCATGTCGAAAATGACGGCGTTTATTTTAGAGATTTCGAAAAAACAATGAGTAAAAAAGAAGATGGACTTAAGCAGGTCAAAATTAGTTGCAGCTTTCTCAACTAAATTGAAAGTGCAGGTTAGATCTGATATACTCTAGAAGGGGGGGGGGTGACTAGAGTATGGTGCTTGCTAAAAACTTTTTACAACTCTTGTTGTATTCCTAAGTGAACAGGGAAGCAAATGAAATACAGCAAACACAGCAACTACCTAATCAAAAAGCAATCACAGAACAATCAGAAACCACAGCCAGAAAACAAAAGAAAATAAGCAACCAGATGACACAAGGAGCTATAGTGGTTCCCCAACCAAACTGGGTACATCCACTCTTCTACCACCCTAGGTAGGAATACACTGTAGGATGAGTTGATCAGGTGTCCTGGGCACCAATGAGCTTTTGATAAGGTACTCAAAAACCAAACTAGATTTTTTGATCAGGTGTCTTGCCACCACTGAGTTTTAACAAGGTCTCAGAAACCAACACAAACTTTTGAATGGAGTTTGATAAACCCTTTACAGCAGAGAGAGAGAGAGAACGAGAGAGAGAGAGATGATCTTCTCTGTCAACAATCAGAGAGAAGATAGTGGATGTTGTCAAAGCTCCCCCTGAGATCTATAGTTGTTCAGGAAGTGAAGCTTTGCAGTAGGGTGATAGGCCTTCAGAAGATTTGATCTCCAGCAAAAGATGATTCCAACAGCAGCTGAAATGTGTGGTGTCTGGAGTCTTGAATGATAATGGCCTTTGAACACTGGAATCAAGAGGGATCTGAAAATTTCAGTATGTTGATCTCCTTTTGTGATGTGTGTTCTTGTATGAATTCTAAGACTGAGAATATCTGCAACTCTTTCTCTTTCTATTGTTGTTGTGATAGTTGTTGTTTTTTGTTGATGATGACCAGCAGGAATTAAAACCATTGATCTTTTATTCCTTAGATCTGAATAGAATATTTCTCTGTCCAAGATAGCCGTTAGCCTGTCATAAATGACTTCCTTAACTGCATTTTGTCTTCTGGAGGAAAGTCCAATAAAACATTCCTTTGAAAATCCCTTGAAACTTGCTCCAGATTAATTGAAACGGCTACAAGATCCTTGACATAAATGCTGAGAATAATTCCATAACTGTCTGAATTTGAATCTTGAAAAACGTCGATCTCTCTAGAAAAACGTCGATCTGAGCTCAACTATCGTTGAACTGAGCTCAGAGACTGGACTTAGACTGAAGCAGAAAGCGTCGATCTGAGCTCAACTATCGTCGAATTGAGCTCAGAGATAGGGAAACAAACTAGAGACAGGAACGTCGATCTGAGCTCGAAGATCGTCGAATGGAGTTCGACGACTCGTTGAAGTTGAGCTCAGAGATCGTCGAATGGAGTTCGACGATTCGTCGAGGTGAGCTTAGAGATCGTCGAATGGAGTTCGACGATTCATCGTCCTGAGCTCGACGAAATGACTTAGTCTCCTGAACTGAAATATCTGATCTTGAGGGTCTTGAAGGCAGCTTTCAAACCTAAATACTAACCCTTAGACTCTGTTATAATTGACCTTTAGATCTATACAAGGAGGTCAAAACAAATTTCCTAAAGGGACATAGTGATCCTTACCCAAATCAGTAATAGGGTGTTCCAACAATCTCCCCTTATTTGGGTTAGGATTACTATTTACAGACATTGGAAAAATAAAAACATACAAAGCAGAAATGTAACAAACAAAACATTGCAGAAACACAGACATTATCACAGATAGTTTAGAAAACAAAATTTACTATCATCTTATAGAATCATTCCTTTTCCGTGCTCTTTATGAGAACTATTTCTCTGTTGGGGTTGAGATCTTATTTCTTGGATCTTCTGTCATCAGCTGCACCTAGAGAAGTTTGATGTTTTGACCTGAGGACTACAGCTTCTGGATGCAGCTTTATATAACTTTCTGAATCAAAGAATTTGCTGGAGGAGTATCTCTCAAGTTCTTTCTTTCTTTGATCTGATTGAGTAGTGATACTGGATGTATCTTTTCCTTGTTCTCTAGCCTTCTTGATTTGGTCTAGTGCAGCCAATTCTTTCATTCTTGTTGTCCATGAGGTGGGATTATTTTCTGGGTCTTCAAATGGAACAGGAGGCTCATATCTGTTTGAAGAATTATCAGGAGGAGCTCTGGAAGAGACTAGATCTTTAAGCTTATAAGGGAAGAGACCAGAAGTAGTGTCAGAGGGACCTTGTCCTTCCCTTTGATAAGGATGTTGCCTGGAATACATTCTGAGTCCTCTTTGATTTCCTCTATACTGTCCTCTTCTGGACTGGTAGCCTCTAGACTGATTTCCTCTGTACTGGGATCTTCCTTGAGGTTGATAAAAACTTTGGCTTCTAGTAGTAGATTGGAAGGCAAAACTACCACCTGCACCTGTATCAGGTGAAGGAGGAGGAGGAGGAGGAGGATTGAAATGGGATGATCCTTTGTCATACTTTCTTTTCTTCTTCATGAATTTCAGTTGATTCCTGGAGTACTGCATCCATGGTTCTGTAATAGGGCAATCATGCAGTATATAATATGGAATATCATTTGTATCTTTCACTTTCTCTGGGCGAACTCTCTTCATGGCTTTGCTTCTGGCTTTCCTTTTCCTTGCAATTGTTGCAGAGGAATCATCAGAGTCAGTCCTAAACTGATCACTGTCTGAGCTTTGTGGATTATCATACACTGCATCAATCCTTTTGAGATATTCTTTCTGTTGTTGAGACTGAGCAGAAGAGACAACAGAAACAGCAACAGGAGCAACAACAGCAGCAGGAATTGGAGTAGAAGTAGCACTGGCAGAAGAAACTGTAACAGCAGCAGTAATAGGAGCAGTAGAAACAGATGAAACTGGAAAAACAACTTCAGAAATAGAAACAGCAAGCTCAGAGGTAACTGAAGCAACAGATTCAGATATAAAAACAGCAGGCTTAAAATCAAATGCCTCTGTCATATGCACATCCTTAGACACTGAAACAGCAGAAGCAGCAACTTCAACAGTATTGAAGGAATTTACATAAGAACTTATTAAGCTGGGGTCACAGCTGGAAATAGGCACAATGGCCTTAGTAAGATCTTCAGTATGTTGGGTTGGAAGGCAGTTGAAGTATACATGATCAAAAACTGACAATAGTGACCTGAGGTCCACTGTAATGACTACAACTGGAGCTACTGGAGCTTGCACTGAAGGTACTACAACAGGCAATCTCTCAACTTCATAAGGCATCTCTCCCTGCCTAGATTCAGTGATGACTGGATCAAGGCACCCAGAAGAAGGGATTGCCTGAGGAGGAAGAAAAGAGGATAACCTGGCAGACAGCTCCTGAACTGTTTTTAGAAGTGGAGCCAAAGAGGTCTCCAGCAGTAGTGATAGCCTTGGATCTATCAGCTCATATAGCCTGTCTGCAAGAGCTGGAATGTCTACTTGCTCAAGAGGGACTTGAGTAGAGGTAGGGATGGAAGTTGGAGCAGCAGGAGAGGTTGTTAGAGAACCTATGGATGGTGGAAGTGATGGTTGAGATATTGGAATTGTGGAGATGGAAGATAATGGAATGGAAATGGATGGTGTGAATGATGGTTGAGCAATGATGTCCTGAAAGAGTTGTTGATAAGAAGTGGATGATGATGGTGGCTCAGGAGGGGATAAAGGAGAATCATCCATATAGGAATCATCTATAAGAGTGAAAGATGGAATATGAGATGATGAGTCAATGTCCAGGTGTGGGTAATGATGTAGTGGATGGAAGATTTCTTCAGTTAATGGTGGAGTTGGAGAAGGGATTGAAGTTGGAGATGGGATGGAAATGGGGGATGAAATTGAGATGGTGACTGTTGTAGATGAAACAAGAGGTGGAGGAGGAGGAGATGAAGCAGGCAAGTCTTTTGCATGGGCTGAAACCTGAGGGGAAGAGACTGAAGCAGTCCTTGTGCCTGAAGAAGAGATTGCAGAGGGCCTGCTGGGCTTTACAATCTGCCTGTCCCATTTTCCAAATAGGGCACAGGTAAGCCTCTTGGAGGCATTGATGTGCATCCCACTGGAAACAAGCAGTGCAGAGCATCTATTATGAAGAAACAGCCCTAAGATCCTCCCAAAATTAACAAAGTTCTTGTTAATTTTCTTCTTAATTAAATCAAAAAGACTTCTACCCAGTTCAGTTGTTTCATGTCCACCAGGGCACCCATCAAACAGAGCTGATACCTAGATATGGTATCATGAGCTGAGTGTTTGGCCAACAACACTTTTCCAACAACATCAACAAGAAATCTGTACTCAACAGACAGATTTTTCTTAAGCAATTTACTAGGATTAGCTTCTGAATGTCCCATCCTTTCAAGTATATTAGAAAATTCCTCTCCAGAAAGCTCAACAGAATCTTCTCTAGAATTCAATTGAAAAACCTCTGTTAAAGCAGCAGGTGTTAGAGATACCTGAGTTCCTGAGATGGTCCCAACCACTGTGTTCTGATCCAGATTGTGGGCAGTATACACCCATTCCTTTATCTCATCTGCAGCCAATTTGATCCTTGTAATCATTATGGTAACTAGCTGTTGGTCTTTGAAAAGTTCCAGAATGTCCTTGAAGATTTGATCGCTGTTATTGAAAGAATCCATGTCGATATCAAAGCCTGCGTCAAACTTCATTGCGGCCAAGATTGCGACTGAAATTGCCATTGATTCCTGCAAAAATGAACAACCAAACGACCAAGTGTAGAAAAGTTTGGAGGGAAAGGGAAAATTTGCAGAGAGTATGAAAGCGCAAAGGGAGTATGACGGCCGGAAAATGAGTTTTATATTAGGGTTCGACGCAGAAAAGGAAAGATCGTTGAACTCTGTTCGACGATCTGGGCTTCTAAAGGAAACTGAAAGTTCATCAATAGCGTCGATCTCCGTTCGACGATATTGGAGAGCGTCGAGCTCCGTTCGACGATCGCTGACCTGAAGAAAGATAGTTTAGCACTATCTGAGAAGCGCTGAACTCAGGTCGACGATTTCGGACATCGTCGATCTCCGTTCGACGATCTTGGGGAAAATCGTCGAGCGCAGTTCAGATACCAGAAACATACTCTAGACACTAGAAAAAATCAAAATGTTTGCCTAGTCTTGGTCAATTTTAGAGTTTTAAAATCTTGGATCTTATTTTAGACTTCCTCCATCTAACATTCCTAGCTGATTCAGGAAGAATGAATGTTTCTTTTCATCCAAGGGTTTTGTGAAAATATCTCCCCTTTGCAAATCAGTTGGGATATATTGAAGTTCAATTTTATTTTTCTCAACATCATCCCTTAGAAAGTGATGTATAATTTCTATGTGTTTTGTCCTACTATGGAGGACTGGATTTTGTGTTATAGAGATAGCACTGGTATTATCACAAAATATTTTAGACTTTTCTAAGTTGTAGCCATAGTCTAGGAGCTGATTTTGAATCCACAAGATTTGTGAACAATAACTACCTGCAGCCATATATTCAGCTTCAGCAGTTGAAGTTGACACAGATGTTTGTTTCTTGCAAAACCAGGAGACAAGTCTGTCACCAAGAAACTGATAAGTTCCACTGGTGCTTTTCCTGTCTATTCTGCATCCAGCATAATCAGCATCTGAAAATCTAGTTAAGTCAAATGCTGAATCTTTTGGATACCAGAGACCTAGATTTGGACAACTTTTCACATACCTAAGAATCCTTTTTACTAAGGTTAAGTGTGACTCTCTAGGGCTCACTTGGAATCTAGTACATATGCATGTAGCAAACATTATGTCAGGTCTACTAGCTGTAAGGTACAATAAAGAGCCAATCATTACTCTATATGTTGTCTGATCAACAGGTTTCCCATGTTCATCAACATCTAATACAACATTAGTAGGCATAGGTGTTTTCATACATGATGCTTCAGACATACCAAATTTCTTAACCAATTCTTTTGCATACTTGGTTTGAGAAATAAATATGTCTTCAGCATGTTGTTTGATTTGCAATCCTAGAAAGAATGATAGCTCACCCATGCTACTCATTTCAAATTTAGAATGCATTAGATTGGAAAACCTTCTGCATAAATTTGAATCAGTAGAACCAAATATAATATCATCTACATAGATTTGTACTAGTAGGGTATGAGACTTATGGGTTCTAATAAAAAAAGTTTGGTCTACTCTACCCCTTATAAACTCATTTTTCAGAAGAAAGCATGCTAGGGTCTCATACCATGCTCTAGGAGCTTGCATTAGACCATATAATGCTTTATGCAATTTGAAAAAATAATTAGGATGAGTTGAAGAGATAAAAGCTGGGGGTTGTCTGACATAGACTTCTTCTTTGATATCTCCATTAAGAAAAGCACTCTTTACATCCATTTGGTATACTTTGAATCCTTTGTGTGCTGCATATGCTAAGAAGATTCTTATGGCCTCTAACCTTGCAACTGGTGCAAAGGTCTGGTCATAATCTATCCCTTCTTCTTGAGAGTACCCTTGAGCAACTAGCCTTGCCTTGTTCCTTACAATGACTCATTGATCATCCAATTTATTTCTGAACACCCACTTTGTTCCAACAATGGAGTGATCCTTTGGCCTTGGTATTAGTTCCCAAACTTTGTTCCTTTCAAATTGATGCAACTCTTCTTGCATTGCAATGATCCAGTGGAGATCTTGCTCTGCATCTTGAATGGATTGAGGTTCAATTTGAGAAAGAAAGCAAGTGTGCATCAGGTTTTGGTTGACCTGATTTCTGGTTTGCACACCAGCTGAGATGTCTCCAATCACTTGGGAGATTGGATGGTCTCTTGATGTTACTAAATCAATAGGAGATGTTGATTGTTCACCAACCTGTGTTGTTGTTTCCTCTGGTGGTACAACAACTGGATCTTTAAGAAGTTTCTCTTCAAGATGTTGAATGTCTTCTTCATCTTCACTGCTTTCATCTTTTTGAATAATTTGTAACCTGTCCAAGTCTTCTATAAGAGAGTGTACCTACAAAGGTTCTATGGTAGAAGTATTCTTCTCCTTGAAAGACATGTTAGACTCATCAAAAGATATATGAACAGATTCTTCAATTTTGAGAGTAGATTTATTATGTATCCTATAAGCTTTACTGATCATGGAGTATCCCAAAACACTCCTTCATCAGCTTTAACTTGAAATTTTGCTAAGTATTTCTTGTCATTATTATGAATGTAACAAATACAACCAAAAATTTTAAAGTAATCTACTTTAGGTTTCTTCCCTTTGAGTAATTCATAGGGAGTCTTGCCCTTCAGTTTATGTATTAAACTTCTATTCAACACATAGTTGGAGGTGTTCACTGCCTCTGCCCAAAAGGATAGAGGAAGGTGAGCATCTGACAATAATATAGTAGCATATTCAATAAGGGTTCTATTTTTCCTTTCAGCTACCCCATTTTGTTGAGGAGTTCTAGGAGCTGAGAAAGTGTGCATGATCCCTTCACTCTGACAGAACTCTTGCATAAGAAGAGAATCAAACTCTGTCCCATGATCACTTCTGATCAGGGCAATATGAGTATTGAACTCACTATGTATGTATTTGAGAAACTCTGTCAAACATTTAAAGTTATCAGACTTCTTCCTCAGAAAGAACACCCATGTGAATCTAGAGAAGTCATCTATAACCACCAAAGTATAAGATTTCCCTCCTAAGCTTTGTACTGTAATGGGTCCAAAAAGATCCATGTGTAACAGATACAAAATCCTAGGTGAATCACTCTTATTAAGTGACTTGAAACTATTTTTGGTTTGCTTGCCTAATTGACAAGCCCTGCAGAGTCCTTCGTTCCTGTAGGGGCCAGAAGGTAGTCCTCTAACAAGGTTGTCCTTGGATAGCCTAGTAATGGTTCTAAGGTTTATATGTCCTAATCTCTTATGTCATAGTTCATTAGGTCTACAAATAGAGTTAAACAAGCAAATATCTACCTTGGTTGAAAGAAAATCTACAAGATAGATGTTACCTTTCCTTTTACCTGTCAACACAGTTGTGTTGTCCTCTGATTTGATCTTGCATAAGGATTTGCTGAAAGTCACTTGGTAGCCTTCATCACACAGTTGACTGATGCTGATTAAGTTGTGCTTTAGTCCTTCCACATAGACTACCTTCTTGAATGTGACTGTGCCAATCTGGACTGCACCATATCCTTTTGTTAGTCCAAAATTTGTATAACCAAATATTACTTTGTGTCCAAGCTTGGCTTTGAAGGATGTGAAATTGTCCTTGTTTCCTGCCATGTGCTTTGAGCACTCACTATCCAGATACCATTGTTGGTTTGATGTTGGATAGGTCTTCACCTGCACATAAAACAATTTACTTATTTTTGACCCAGTTTACCTTGGGCCTAGGTTGATAACCTTTGATTTTAGAAATAAAAGACATCTCTGGTTGACTCTTATAGCCTTCAGGATGATATCTCCTTGGAGGTATTATCCATTCATTATAAGGGTTAAATCTTTGGGATGAAGGACCCCTAGGTTTGAAATTTGATTTACCTTTGAAAAAATTTTCAAAACTCTGATCTCTGCTCGACGATCGCTGAGCTGAGTTCGACGATCTTTGGTGAGATCATCGAGCTCCATTCGAAGATCGATTGTGGCAGAGTTTAGGTTTTAGAGTTCGTCGACCCGAGTTCGACAATTTAGCCTGAGATCGTTGATCTTCATTCGACGATCGTCTAGATTCGTTCGACGATTTCTGTTGAACTCTTGTTTTCTTAGGTAAGTCAGAATTCTTCCTAGCTACCTCTATAACTCCCTTACCTTTATCAGAGATAAACTTGATTGGGGTTGTTAATACTATAGGTTGGCTAGATGAGGCACCCAAGCCCAGTGTACTATTGAATCTTGAGTTCACTATGCTTGTGATGTTCATTAGTTTGATACTTCTCCCATTGAGGGATTCTTCAAACTTCTTGGCCTCTGATAGTTCACTTTTCAGTGAGGCTATCTTCTCCCTACAACATTCCAACTCCTCAGAGAGTTTGAGGTTTTCTGATTTTAAAGTACTGTTGGGTACATTGGTTTAAATGTACCTGATTTGAATAAGCATCACCCAACTCAATGATATACATCAAAATGTATTTGATGTGTTGTTGAGTTTACTTGTGCAGGTTAAGTATTTGCAGGACTGAAGCAAAAAGTTTCTAAGTACATGTGTCGACACCTAGAGGGAAAGTGTCGACACTTAAGAAGACTTGTGTCGACACCCAGGCAAGCAGTGTCGACACTTGGAGTCATTGTGTCGACACCAGGGATGCAGAGTCGACACCAGACAGAAAGTGTCGACACAAGGAGCTATGTCGACACTCAGTGAAGAAAAGTGCAGTAAAGCTGTGTCGACACTTAGCAGTAGTGTCGACACCTAGAAGAATTGTGTCTACACCAGAAAGTGTCAACACTTGGAGTTGTGTCGACACTCAGCAAAAGTCAACAGAGACTAAGTATAAGTGTCGACACTCAGAACAATGTGTCGACACTCAACAGAAGAGTCAGCACTTTAAGTATGTGTCGACACCCAGAATAATGTGTCGACACACAACAGAAGAGTCAACACTTAAAGAAAGTGTCGACACAAGATAGTATGTGTCGACACTCAGCTGAAGACTCAACACTTGAAGAAAGTGTCGACACATGGAGTTGTGTCAACACTTAGCAAAGAACAGCAAGATCAACAAAATATTCTAAGTACAAGTGTCGACACTAAGGGAATGTGTCGACACTCAGCTGAAGTCTCAACAGAAGTATCAAGTGTCGACACAAGGAGCTGTGTCGACACTCAGCAAGTATCAACACTGAAGACTTGTGTCGACACCAAGAAGCAGTGTCGACACTTAACAGATTCAACACATGAAGATGTGTCGACACAAAGGAGATGTGTCGACACTTAGAAGAATTCAGCAAAATACAGAAGATCAAGTACTTGTGTCGACACTCAATTTCAGTGTCGACACATAAAGAAGAAACTGTGTCGAGACATAGAATCTACAACACAAGGAGTTGTGTCGACACCTTGTAGACTTGTGTCGACACTTACACAACTTGTGTCGACACTTGATCTATAAGTGTCGACACTTAAAGACAGAAAGTCTAGACACTTTCAGACAGTTAGAGAACTTTCAAGAACTGACTGGATGACTTGACAGCTGCCGTTCCAGCCAGTCTACAACACCTGTCAGAGATGTCAGAATTCAGTTATGAACCGGACCAGCCGGTTACCATGGAGAAGGCCTATAAATAGGCTCATACAGTCTACAGAAATCAGTTGTTGGACAGATTGAAAGTGGTTCACATAGTTGTTCAAGCTATTGATCAAGTATCAAAACAAGAAGATCTAGCTGTCCAAGTGCAGATCTAAGAAGTTGGAGAGAGAGGGCTCCATCCAAGAAATCAGTTGTTGGAACCAGACTGAGAAGAAGGGTTCAGATTTATTCTGGATCTTAAGAAGCAGAGATCAAGGATCAACTGCAGAAGGAGTCAATCTAATTGAGTTCTACTTTCAAGAAGCTTTGAAGAAAGCTAAGTCAGATTGATTTCAACTGAGTTCTTCCAAGAACTCATCAAGAAACTCACAACTCCCCTCTCTTGTTTCTGGGTTGCTGGGTTATCATTTGTAATTTCATTTTTATCTTGTAGGATCCTTTGGATCTGAGTTTTTGTAAGCTTGTAATTATAAAGGCTGAGTGTAGGGCTTGGGAGCCTGAGTGTAGGAGATTGGAATCTCTGAGTGTAGGCCTTTTGTGGCTGAGTGTAGGCCTTGGTGGCTGAGTGTAGGCCTTTGTGGCTGAGTGTAGGCTTTGTGGAAAAGCTGAGTTGTAGGGCTTTGGGCCTGAGGTGTAGGAACCAGTTTGGGTTCTGAGATAGTGGAGAAGTTTGGCCGAATCTAGTACACTGCTAGATAGGCGAAGGAGGAAAGTGGATGTACCCAAAGCTTGGGGAACCACTATAAAACTCTGTGTCTGCTGTGATTGTGATTTGCTGTGAATGTTGTGTGATTGCTGTGCAATAGTAAAGTAAATGTTGTGTGAAAAACTGATTGCTGCCATAAATAGTTAAAAAGAATTTGGTCACCTATTCACCCCCCCCTCTAGGTGTTTAGGTACTATATCTTTCAAGTGGTATCAGAGGGAGGTTCCTCAAAAAGGACTAACAGTCTGAGGAGATCCTGATTGGCAGATTCAGTCTAAGAGAATTACAGATTCAACAAAATCAAGAACCATGGGTTCCTCTGAGAATCACAAGGAATTGGGATCCATGAAATTACCTATATATAGAAAGGAAATATTTGGGATCTGGAAGGAAAGGGTAAGACTGTTTATGGAAGCCTCAGACCCTAGGATTTACATCACAGTAAAGGAAGGGCCATATGTGTCCATAAAGATATCAGTTCTAGATGCAAATCAGAGAACACCAAAGGATTTCTCTAAAATGACAAAGGATGAGATTATCCTAGCCACCATGGACAAAAGGGCACAAAACATTATAGTGAGTGTCATAGATGATGCAACTTTTCAGAATCTAATACACTGTAAGATAGCCAAAGAGATGTGGGATACTCTTATTGTGTATATGGAGGGTTCTAAAGAAGTTAGGCAAGACAGAAAATCCTTGCTAAATCAAGAGTATGAAAGTTTTAGACAAGGAAAGGGTGATAGCATAACTGAGTGCTATAAGAAGTTCTATAGGATAGTGAATGAACTCATGTCTTATGGAAGAGAGTTCAGTAATTATGAACTAAATGACAAGTTTCTAAGGTCCCTAACTAAAGATTGGGACACAAAGATCTGTGCCATTAGAGAAATGGCTAAGTTGGGAGAAATTCCTCCACCTACACTGTTTGGCAAATTATTGTCATATGAAATGCAGTTGACAGTGAGAAAAGAGGAGGAGAAATCAACAAGAAATGAACACAAGGAAAGAACAGTAGCTTTCAAGACAGAAGCTCCCAGAAAGTACAGGAGTAAGTCACCAACTCCACCTCCAAAGGTTGCTGAATCAGAGTCAGATGAGTCTGTCAGCACAAAGTCTGAAAGCAGTGAAAGTGATGAAGACTTTGCTGCCTTCACTAGACACTTTCAAAAATTCTTGAAGAAGAAACAGTGGAGGACAAGGCCTTCTACTTCACAAGGAAAAGAAGACTTCTATCAGAACAAAAAGTCTTCAAAGAAGGACAGGAAGAGGACTAAGTCTAGCAAGGCAACTATTTCAAAAATAGTGTGCTATTGCTGCAATAGACAAGGCCATGTTGTTGCAGATTGTCCTGAAAAGAGAAAGGAGTCTGGTGATAGGAAGAAGACTCATTTTAAAGGCAAGAAAGAAAAGTCATTTGTTGCCAAAAAGGAGAAGACTCTATCAGATATTTCTTCTTCAGAAACTGAGTCAGATGCTGAGGCATACATAGGGCTATTTGCTGAAGCTGAAGAAGAAGAATTCATGCAGATTATGGATTCTATATATGAGCAAGAAGACTGTCAGTGCCAAGGACTGATGACATTGACTGAAAATGACAAAATCCTGGAGCAGCCAGGACCAGTAAGGTACAAAGTTCAACTTTAAGTTCAGTTTCTTGTGCCAGTACAGAATCAGATTCATCATCATCTAGTGATGAGAGTGTATCTGAGTCTGAGGATGATATTCATCAGCTGATAGATGAATATAAAGTACTGTTGCAAGCTTACAAGAAGAGCAAGTCCCTAGCCAAAAATCAGGCAAAGGAAATTGCTGATCTCAAAGCTGCTGCAACAGATACTGAGAAGCTATTTGATCAAAAGCTTAATGAGATAGCCAGGCTGAAGCACATAATAGTGATTCAGATGGGTACTATATCATTTAAAAATGATCAAATCAAGAGTCTGGAGATTAATCTTCAGAAGGAGAAGGACTTAGTTGCTAGGTTTTCTAAACCTAAGTCAGTGTTACCCATAATTGATGAATTTGTTCATCACAAGGGTAAAGCTGGACTGGGCTTTACTAGACCTGCAAGGACTGAGCAGTCCAAGTCCAAGTCCAAGGGCAAAGCCCCAGCATTCAACAAGTCAGCTGTAGATAAGACAGCAAAGACAGTACCTAAGCAAAGGTACAATAAGTTTGAATGTTGGTGCTGTGGCAAGGTTGGCCATTTTGCAATGGATTGTTGGCACAATGCTAGTGCCAAAGTGAGTAACAAACTGCCTATTGGAAAACCAGTTGGTAGCTTTGTCAAGTTGCAAACTAACAAGTACCAAGGACCCAAGAATTCTTTGGGTTCTAAGGTTCAGTAATCTGTTTTGTAGGTGAGTCCAAGTGGCCATACCCCAACATGGTACTTGGACAGTGGATGTTCCAGACATATGACTGGAACTAGAGGATTACTAAGGGACTACATTCCAATAAAAGATGGTCCAAAAGTCACCTTTGGTGGTTCAGAAAAAGGAATCATCAAAGGATTTGGTAACATTTCTAGTAACTTGGTTACCATTACTCAAGTGGCTTATGTTAAAGGGTTGAAACACAACCTAATAAGTATAAGTCAATTAAGTGATGTAGGGTATGACATCTCATTTGTTAAAAATGGTTGTTATATCAAGAGGTCAACTGATCAAGAGATCATTTTGACTGGTTATAGGAAAAGGAATGTCTATTGCTTAGACATTATGGTTGAGAACAATGGTTCTCCAGTGTGTCTTGTAGCTGATGAGACAGTCTCTCATTGTGTCAAATGGCACAAGAGGCTTGCCCATCTTAACTACAAGACTATTAGCAAACTCTTTAGCAAAGAGTTAGTGAGGAATGGTCCTCAAGTTAAGTGTGTTAAAGATGGTATTTGCTCAGCTTGTCAAAAGGGCAAGCAGACTAAATCCACCTTTAGAAGCAAAGAAAACAAAGATACTGTGAGGTGTTTATACCTCTTGCATATGGATCTCTTTGGTCCAATGCCAGTTCACAGCTTAGGTAGGAAGGTCTATACCTTTGTAGTTGTAGATGACTACTCAAGGTTTTCCTGGGTGTTCTTCTTAAGACAGAAATCTGAAACATCTAGTGTCTTCTATAGCTTTGTCAAGCAAATTCAGAATAAACTAAACAGTACAGTGGTCAAGATTAGAAGTGACCATGGTACTGAATTTTAGTCTGATAGCATGACAAAACTATGTGAAGAATTTGGGATATTTCAAGAGTTTTCTTCACCTAGAACACCTCAGCAAAATGACATTGCTGAGAGGAAGAATAGGACCTTGATAGAGGCTGGTAGGACCCTATTAAGTGATACATCACTACCAGAATATTTCTGCGCTGAAGCAGTTAATACTGCATGCCATGTTATAAATAGGGCTACCATCACTAAAAGCCTCAACAAGACCCCCTATGAAGTTGTGAAAGGCAGGAAACCAAACCTATCCTACTTCAGGATCTTTGGTTGCAAATGCTTCATACTTAACAATGGAAAGTCTTACTTGACTAAGTTTGCTGCCAAGTCCCAAGAGGGAATTTTTGTTGGGTACAGCAACAATAGTAAGGCTTATAGAGTCTACAACTTGTCTACACAAGTTGTAGAAGAATCTGTGCATGTAGTGTTTGATGAGACTAAACTTGTTAACAATGAGTTGTCTAGTAGTATATGCAGCCCCACAGGTTTAACAAAGAAAATGGTCAAGCTTACTATAGAAGAAGCACCTACTGCAAGACAACAAGTAGAAGACATTGGCTGTTGTCCAGGGGGAGAACTACATGTACTAATTACTGATGAAGTTCAAGGAGTACAGCATGATGGAGATACTGAAGAGGTTCAACCAGAAGTTAGGATGCCTCCAGCCAACAGGCATCTTAGAGATCATCCAGTAGAGCAGATTATTGGAGATCCAAGACAAGGAGTACAAACAAGGAGCAGAAACCTGAATGCAGCAATCTTCTCCAGTTTTCTATCTCAAGTTGAACCAAAGAAGTTTGAAGAAGCCATACTAGATCCACAATGGACTGAAGCAATGCAAGAAGAGCTTAATCAGTTCAAAAGGTGCAAGGTTTGGGAACTTGTTCCGAAACCTAAAGACCACAATATAATAGGAACCAAGTGGATCTATAGGAATAAGATGGATGAACAAGGGGTCATCATTAAGAATAAAGCAAGATTGGTTGCTAAAGGATATAGGCAAGAAGAAGGTATTGACTTTGATCAAACCTTTGCTCCAGTAGCCAGACTGGAAGCCATAAGGATATTTCTTGCCTATGCAACCTTTCAAGGATTCAAGGTTTACCAAATGGATGTCAAGTCAGCATTTCTGAATGGTAATCTTAAAGAGGAAGTCTATGTGGAACAGCCTTCAGGTTTTGTTGATTCAACTCTACCTCATCATGTCTATAGACTTAGGAAAGCTTTATATGGGTTAAAGCAAGCCCCTAGGGCTTGGTATGAAACATTATCTAGTTTCCTCATTGAGAACAAGTTCTCAAGGGGGAAAATAGATAAGACTCTATTCCTTAGGGAATCTAGAGGCAAAGTTATACTAGTCCAAATATATGTAGATGACATTATATTTGGGTCTACTGAAAGCAGACTTTGCAAAAAGTTTGCAAAACTTATGCAAGGTCAATTTGAGATGAGTAGTATGGGAGAGCTGAAGTTTTTCTTGGGTCTCCAAGTTAAACAGACTGAGAGTGGTTTATCCATATGTCAGTCCAAGTTCACCCTAGAACTCATAAGGAAGTATGGTATGGATTCATCCAGTACCATGAAGACTCCTATGGGGTCAAGTATGTCTCTTAGCAAGGATGATGCAGGGAAACCTGTAGATGAAACCTTGTATAGAGGGATAGTTGGCTCCCTATTATACTTGACTGCAAGTAGACCAGATATCATGTATGCTACATGTGTCTGTGCCAGGTATCAAGCCTGCCCTAAAGAGTCTCATTTGACAGCAGTCAAAAGAATATTGAGATATCTAAAAGGCACTCCTTATCTAGGCCTCTGGTGCCCTAGGAATGAAGATTTTGAACTAACAGGTTATTCAGATGCAGACTTTGCAGGATGCAAAGAAGATAGAAAAAGCACTACTGGAACCTGTCAATTCCTAGGTGGGAGACTAATTTCATGGAGTAGCAAAAAGTAAACAAGTGTGGCTATCTCCACTGCAGAGTCAAAGTATGTGGCTGCAGGAAGTTATTGTGCTCAACTTATGTGGATACAACATCAGCTAGAGGACTATGGAATTCAGGTAAGTAGAACTCCACTCTTCTGTGATTCTACTAGTGCTATTTCAATAGCTAATAATCATGTATCTCATAATAGAACAAAACATATTGAAATTAAATATCATTTTCTTAGGGAGCATGTAGAAAGAGAAGATATTTTATTAGAATATGTTAAAACTGATAATCAAGTAGCTGATATGTATACTAAGCCCTTAAAGAAGCTAAGTTCAATAGATTTAAAATTGAACTATTGAATGATAAACTTAGAGTAAGTTTACAGATTTGGAAATGGCTAAGTAAAAAGGTGTCGACACATAGAGATTTCTGTGTCGACACAGAATAGTGGTGTCGACACTTCAGGAAAAAGGTGTCGACACATCTAGGAAGTTGGTGTCGACACTTCAGAATATTAGTGTCGACACATGTCAAGTAGGTGTCGACACATCCAAAGTAGTGTCGACACTTAAGTTTTACTCAGAATTTTCTAAGTAAAGTCTCGACTATGTGTCGAGTTATATGGTGTCGACACATAAACAAGTGTCGACACATATTATCTGTTGACTAAACTTGTGTCGACACATATGTGTCGAGACATTATAAGTCAGTGTCGACACTTATTGCCAGTGTCGACACAATTTAAGTTAGTTGTCCCGCCTGTTCATCTTCAAAATTAGAAAGGTAAAAATAGGGTTTTGTCTTAGTTTGTCGACACGCTTTCAAAGTTTCGAGACCAAACTTCTGTGTCGACACCTCTCTTCTCTCAAGATCAATTCTACAAACCCTAATGGCGCCTAAGCTAGAGGAGAATGTCAACGAAGGATACGAGCTGGTGCGCGGTGCTTTTGAGGAGGCCGATCAAGAAATCCAGACTGTCGTAACCCTAGTTGCCGATTCAGGATTGGCATATCTTGTTTTTGAACCTACTAAAATCTGGAAGAAAGAGGTACTAGAATTCCTCAATGGAGCCAAGGTGGACGAATTTGGATACAAAATCAAATCCAGAGTTCATGGAGCAAAGGTTAAGGTATCCCCTAAGAGCTTGAGGAAGATTCTACAGCTACCAAGAACTCAAGAGGAAGATGAGGTTACTGCTTCAAAGACCAGGGAAGCTCTAACCTGGTGTGGACTAGACTCTAAGATGAAGATTGGTTCTGTTTTCAATAGAAAAGGCATGAACAATCAAGGCAAATTCATGTCTGAGATAGTTGGCAAGGTAATTTTAAGCAAGCCAGGAGGGCATGATAGAGTGTCTGCCTCTATGTTCAATATTATGACCAGGATTATCTTCACTCTAAGAACTGATTGGTCTGTTATAGTATTTGAGAAAATCAAGGAAAGCTTGAAGAAGCCCAACCTGGGCAGAATCTTAAGTCTATACCTAGCTGGTACCATACCAGAGGTAATGAGTACTGCTGCTGGAACTAAAATAAATCACATGAGAAAAATGGATCTGAGAATTTTCTCTAGATGGGACAGGGTGTTGTCAAAGGAGATGCCAACCCCTGAGAAGATAGTTTCTGAGAAGGAGATTCCACCAAAGAAGAAGAGGAAGACAGCTCCAATGACTCAGGTTCCAACTAGCAGCTCTGAAAGTGAAGAGCAAGTTGTCTTCTCTTCTGATGAGAATGAGGAAGAGCCTGCAGTGAAGTCTCCTGCTCCTCAAGATGATGCTGAGATCCAGGGGGAGCTACCTAAAGCAAGCCTCATCCACAAGGATCAAAGCCAGGGGGAGCTTCCAGTTGTAGATGAACCCACTACACTGGAAAGTGAACAAGCAACCACCATCATACTAGAGGTAATCACTGAACTAAACACTTTAGATTTTCCTATGGAAGATACTGATTTGTCTGATGTTCATCAGCAAACTCAGTTGCATAGTCAAGTTCCAGAAGCTGTAATAGAAGACACATCTGTTGTACTAGAAGTTGTTCCTGATCCAGTGGTTGAAGAACCTAGAATTACTCCAGCTCCTTCACCACAAGAGTATACTATGGAAGATCTGTTCTTAAATCTAGATCAAGAAGACTTTCGAAAAGAAACACCTGCTGCTGAAGGAGAGAATACTGCTGCTGAGGGGGAGCAAGTGCACACTCATGAAGACCCTACCAGGAAAGTACCTGAGAAGCCTCCAAGCCCTAAGGAGAGGGTGGATATAGCCAGCACATCTGCCTCTAAAGATGAGGAGATTGCTAAGGCAAAGAAAAAGAAATTTCAGGTCTTCAGAAGAAGAAGCCAAAGTTATAAGAAGGCTTTGCAGACTGTTGCTCCACAGTCTATAGTTCAGCAAGCACCATCAGTTGATTATAGTGCATTGATGGTTGCCATGCAAATTAAACTTGATGAGCAAAGGCAGGCCATAGAGAAATATGTGGATGAAGGGCAGAAGTCTCTCCAATTTGATCTAGCCCAGGACATCAAATCTATCAGATTTGAGATGAATCTTAACAAGAAGGAGATGACTGAATGTTTCCACAAGGGTGGAAATGCAGTGGTGTACTTGGCTACACACCAGGAGAAGATAAAAGCTCAAGTTGATGACATAGCTGTGAAGCAAGGGTATGTTCTAGAAAATCAGATAAGAATGAATGACAACCTCACTGCATCTCACAATGCAATAGTTACAGAACTAAAGAATCTTGCTACAGGGCAGACTCCAGCTATAACAAAGGCAGATTTTGACAAAGTATTCCTAGAAGAAATCACTGCTCTTAAAACTGCCATTCTCGAATCTCAAAAGAATATAACTGACAAACTCCAAAGGTTAAAACCTTTCTTTAAAGATGGAGTAAATTACTTGGATAATCAAGTCAGATTTCAGAAGGATGATGTGAGAGATCATATAGAACGAGAAGTCATAAAGGGGGAGAGAGTGTTAGTCAAGGCAAGCTCTGATCATGCCAAGTGGATATCAAATTCTATTAGAGCTACATTGGGTTATCCTCCTCTTTGTGATGATGACAATGTGGCAGAATCTGGAATTCAACCTGCATATCTAGGAGGAGAGCAACCTGAAGTGGCTCAAGTCATATACCCTCCTCCAGATTTTGACATGATTCATGCTGATGTACTGTCCATGTATAGCCCACCTGGGGGAAAGGACAATGTTATTATTGAAAAGGTTGTTCAGCCTATTTCTGAAGCCATGCAAGAGGCAATGCAGAAAGAAGAAGAGACAAGATTGTCTAAGAAGAGGTTTAGGGAACAAGCTGATTAGAGACCAGACTTTGAGCAGTGGAGCCCTACCTCAAGAAACATTATATTGACTGCCTGGAAAGCTGCCAAAGACAACATTCATGACAGGAATAAGTGGTTCTCTGAGGCTGAATGGAGGAAACATGAATCAAGGCAGGAGGCAATAGTCCAATATAGAAGGAAGGCCAAGATGGGAAAGCTACCTCCTACTGCTCAGGAGCCTAGCAAGTACTTTCCTAAGCCATACCATTATTTTGAAAGACAAAAGATTAAAGCAGAAGAGCTTAAGAAGAAAGATCTGAAAGGCAAGAAGCCTGTTGATGCTGAAGTTGCTGATGCTCCTGTCCAAGCTAAAGTTCATGTTGGCAAAGGAATAGTTATTAAGGAGCCTGAACAGAAATAGATTTAGAATTTTCTTGAAGTTTACTTTGTAATCTTTTTGATGTAAAACATTTTGTGAACTTCTGAAAATGTATAAGACAGATATTAGAACAATGTGCTATATGTTAAAAACTATTTCATATTTGTTCTGTGATGATGTCTATATCTATTTCATATTTGTTCTGTGATGATGTATTTGTATACATGTGAAATTGATACATGTTTATGTTTACCCTGCTGTATATAATCCTGCTTTACATCATTTTGTAATTTAATTATGAATGGTGTATATCATTGACTAAGGGTTATGACTTCTCCAAATAGGGGGAGATTGTTGGGTACATTGGTTTAAATGTACCTGATTTGAAGAAGCCTCACCCAACTCAATGATATACATCAAAATGTATTTGATGTGTTATTGAGTTTACTTATGCAGGTTAAGTATTTGCAGGACTGAAGCAAAAAGTTTCTAAGTACATGTGTCGACACCTAGATGGAAAGTGTCGACACTTAAGAAGACTTGTATCGACACCCAGGGAAGCAGTGTCGACACTTGGAGTCATTGTGTCGACACCAGGGATGCAGAGTCGACACCAGACAGAAAGTGTCGACACAAGGAGCTGTGTCGACACTC
Organism: Platanthera guangdongensis; assembly: GCA_039583875.1. Taxonomy (NCBI): domain Eukaryota; kingdom Viridiplantae; phylum Streptophyta; class Magnoliopsida; order Asparagales; family Orchidaceae; genus Platanthera; species Platanthera guangdongensis. Next base: position 63,709,968 of record CM077164.1, read on the forward strand.
AGTGAAGAAAAGTGCAGTAAAGTTGTGTCGACACTTAGCAGCAGTGTCGACACCTAGAAGAATTGTGTCTACACCAGAAAGTGTCGACACTTGGAGCTGTGTCGACACTCAGCAAAAGTTAGCAGAGACTAAGTATAAGTGTCGACACTCAGAACAATGTGTCGACACTCAACAGAAGAGTCAGCACTTGAAGTATGTGTCGACACCCAGAACAATGTGTCGACACACAACAGAAGAGTCAACACTTAAAGAAAGTGTCGACACAAGATAGTATGTGTCGACACTCAGCTGAAGACTCAACACTTGAAGAAAGTGTCGACACATGGAGCTGTGTCAACACTTAGCAAAGAACAGCAAGATCAACAAAATATTCTAAGTACAAGTGTCGACACTAAGGGAATGTGTCGACACTCAGCTGAAGTCTCAACAGAAGTATCAAGTGTCGACACAAGGATCTGTGTCGACACTCAGCAAGTATCAACACTGAAGACTTGTGTCGACACCAAGAAGCAGTGTCGACACTTAACAGATTCAACACATGAAGATACGTCGACACAAAGGAGATGTGTCGACACTTAGAAGAATTCAGCAAAATACAGAAGATCAAGTACTTGTGTCGACACTCAATTTCAGTGTCGACACATAAAGAAGAAACTGTGTCGAGACATAGAATCTACAATACAAGGAGTTGTGTCGACACCTTGTAGACTTGTGTCGACACTTACACAACTTATGTCGACACTTGATCTATAAGTGTCGACACTTAAAGACAGAAAGTCTCGACACTTTCAGACAGTTAGAGAACTTTCAAGAACTGACTGGATGACTTGACAGCTGCCGTTCCAGCCGGTCTACAACACCTGTCAGAGATGTCAGAATTCAGTTATGAACCGGACCAGCCGGTTACCATGGAGAAGGCCTATAAATAGGCTCATACAGTCTACAGAAATCAGTTGTTGGACAGATTGAAAGTGGTTCACGTAGTTGTTCAAGTTATTGATCAAGTATCAAAATAAGAAAATCTAGCTGTCCAAGTGCAGATCTAAGAAGTTGGAGAGAGAGGGCTCCATCCAAGAAATCAGTTGTTGGAACCAGACTGAGAAGAAGGGTTCAGATTTATTCTGGATCTTAAGAAGCAGAGATCAAGGATCAACTGCAGAAGGAGTCAATCTAATTGAGCTCTACTTTCAAGAAGCTTTGAAGAAAGCTAAGTCAGATTGATTTCAACTGAGTTCTTCCAAGAACTCATCAAGAAACTCACAACTCCCCTCTCTTGTTTCTGGGTTACTGGGTTATCATTTGTAAATTCATTTTTATCTTGTAGGATCCTTTGGATCTGAGTTTTTGTAAGCCTGTAATTATAAAGGCTGAGTGTAGGGCTTGGGAGCCTGAGTGTAGGAGATTGAAATCTCTGAGTATATGCCTTTTGTGGCTGAGTGTAGGCCTTGGTGGCTGAGTGTAGGCCTTTGTGGCTGAGTGTAGGCTTTGTGGAAAAGCTGAGTTGTAGGGCTTTGGGCCTGAGGTGTAGGAACCAGTTTAGGTTCTGAGATAGTGGAGAAGTTTGGCCGAATCTAGTACACTGCTAGATAGGCGAAGGGGGAAAGTGGATGTACCCAAAGCTTGGGGAACCAATATAAAACTCTGTGTCTGCTGTGATTGTGATTTGTTGTGAATGTTGTGTGATTGCTGTGCAATAGTAAAGTAAATGCTGTGTGAAAAACTGATTGCTGCCATAAATAGTTAAAAAGAATTTGGTCACCTATTCACCCCCCCCCTAGGTGTTTAGGTACTATATCTTTCAAGTATGTGTTCAGATAACTGATTTCTGAGAGAAATGATTTTCTTCTCAGATTTTAATAAATCCAAACATAGTGCTTTAAACTCACACTTGAAGTTCTCAGAATTAAAATCAAAAGAACTTATTATCTGGTCCTCTTCAGATTGAGTCTCTGATTCTGACTCTGACTCTTCTGCATCAGAACTTTGTTGTGAGGCATTGATAACCATCATACAGAATTCTTTTTCATCAGCATCATCTTCATCATCACTTGAGCTGGAAGAAGCTTCAGATTCTTCTTCTGTCTCACTCCAAGTTTCATCAACAAACCCCTTCCTTGTATGATTGTTCTTGCTGGAGGAGGGTTTGCCATTGCTGCTCTTCTTGAAGTCCTTGTCTTTTCTCCTTTCTTTCCTGTCCTTCTTGTCCTTGTTTTTATTTTCTGGACAGTCAGACACAATATGGCCTGGTTTCCTGCATCCAAAACAAATAATCTCTTTGTTATTTGATTTGTCATACCTTGGCTTGTCATGCTCTCTGTGTGATCTTTTCCTGAAATCCTTCCTGGACATTTTGTAAAACCTTTTGGCCAGTAGGCTTAACAACTCTTCATTGCATGTGACCTTGTCTTCAGGCTGATCTTCAATGGCTTTAAAAGCAATTGATTTTTCTTTTCTTGTAGCTGGTGAGACAGCCTTCTGCTCTTCTTCTCTATTCTTGATGAGCAGCTCATAAGACTTGAGCTTGCCCAAGAGAGCTTCAGTTGTGATCTCATTTAGGCTTCTGGCATTCTTGATTGGCCAGATCCTTGAGTCCCAAGTACTTGGGAAGCACATTAGGATTTTATCATTGAGCTCAGTCAATGAGATCTCTTTGTCCAATGATTTCAGCTCATTGACTATGAGACTGAGTCTATTACACATATCTGCTACTGACTCAGCTTCTCCTTTCTTGAAGTTCTCATATTGGGTTATGAGATGAGATCTTCTATCTTTTCTCTCATCAGCAGATCCTGAGACTATCTCAGATAGCTTGTCCCAGATGTCCTTTGCTGAGTTGCATTCAGCTACCTTTTGGAATATTTCATCAGACATAGTCTGGGCTAGAATGTTCATAGCTTTTGCATCAGCCAATTTCCATTTCTTTATTTCAACATCTGTTCCTGAAGGAGGTGGAACAACACTTGTACTTGTATTTTCTGGGGGTCTTGTACACACTGTCAAAACAGAATTGAAAATGTCTTCATCAATAGAGTTCATGTACAATCTAATCCTTGCCTTCCAAAGTGCAAACTTAGATAGATTGCACACTGGAGGTCTAGTGCTAGCATAATCTTTGTTTTGGGCCATGTTCTGTGAATAAATAAATCTAACAACAAACTTAAAACAGATCTAACTAGAGGGATCTTTGGGTTCAGGTGTTGCCTGTGCAACCATTAAGGTGTGGTATTTTAACCAACCTCCAAGATGTGGTATTTTTAACCAACCTCCAAGATGTGGTATTTTTAACCAACCTCCCTTTGATACCAATTGAAAGTGCAGGTTAGATCTGATATACTCTATAGGGGGGTGAATAGAGTATAGTGCTTGCTAAAAACTTTTTACAACTCTTGTTGTATTCCTAAGTGAACATGGAAGCAAATGAAATACAGCAAACACAGCAACTACCTAATCAAAAAGCAATCACAGAACAATCAGAAACCACAGGCAGAAAATAAAAGAAAATAAGCAACCAGATGACACAAGGAGCTATAGTGGTTCCCCAACCAAACTGGGTACATCCACTCTTCTACCACCCTAGGTAGGAATCCACTGTAGGATGAGTTGATCAGGTGTCATGGGCACCAATGAGATTTTGATAAGGTACTCAAAAACCAAACCAGATTTTTTGATCAGGTGTCTTGCCACCACTGAGTTTTGACAAGGTCTTAAAAACCAACACAAACTTTTAAAGGGAGTTTGATAAACCCTTTACAGCAGAGAGAGAGAGAGAGAGAGAGAGAGAGAGAGAGAGAGAGAGAGAGAGAGAGATGATCTTCTCTGTGAACAATCAGAGAGAAGATAGTGGATGTTATCAAAGCTCCCCCTGAGATCTATAGTTGTTCAGGAAGTGAAGCTTTGCAGTAGGGTGATAGACCTTCAGAAGATTTTATCTCTAGCAAAAGATGATTCCAGCAGCAGCTGAAATGTGTGGTGTCTGGAGTCTTGAATGATAATGGCCTTTGAACACTGGAATCAAGAAGGATCTGAAAATTCCAGTATGTTGATCTCCTTTTGTGATGTGTGTTCTTGTATGAATTCTAAGACTGAGAATATCTGCAACTCTTTCTCTTTTTGTTGTTGTTGTGATAGTTGTTGTTTTTTGTTGATGATGTCCAGCAGGAATTAAAACCATTGATATTTTATTCCTTATATCTGAATAGAATATTTCTCTGTTCAAGATAGCTGTTAGCCTGTCATAAATGACTTACTTAACTGCATTTTGTCTTCTGGAGGAAAGTCCAATAAAACATTCCTTTGAAAATCCCTTGAAACTTGCTCCAGATTAATTGAAATGTCTACAAGATCCTTGACATAAATGCTGAGAATAATTCCATAACTGTCTGAATTTGAATATTGAAAAACGTCAATCTCTCCAGAAAAAACGTCGACCTGAGCTCAACTATCGTTGAACTGAGCTCAGAGACTGGATGTAGACTGAAGCAGAAAGCGTCGATCTGACCTCAACTATCGTCGAACTGAGCTCAGAGATAGGGAAACAAATTAGAGACAGGAACGTCGATCTGAGCTCGAAGATCGTCGAATGGAGTTCGACGACTCGTTGAAGTTGAGCTCAGAGATCGTCGAATGGAGTTCGACGATTCGTCGAGGTGAGCTCAGAGATCGTCGAATGGAGTTTGACGATTCGTCGTCCTGAGCTCGACGAAATGACTTAGTCTCCTGAACTGAAATATCTAGTCTTGAGGGTCTTGAGGGCAACTTTCAAACCTAAATACTAACCCTTAGACTCAGTTCTAATTGACCTTTAGATCTATACAAGGATGTCAAAACAAATTTCCTAAAGGGACATAGTGATCCTTACCCAAATTAGTAATATGGTGTTCCAACATAAATTTACATGTGTCATGTCAATAAAAATTTATTGAGCTAATTAGTTATCATGTCATCTTCCTCCTCTTCCAAACAAAAAGAATTTTGAAAGTCTCTATGGACTCTTTTCTCCCTCATTTGAAGACCGGTATTGATGTATAAGTAGTCTAAATCCATTGTATCGACGAGTGGAATTTAAATTCAGCATCTATTTTGTAAAAATCTTGGGAGGGGGGCCCGGGTCCCTCGCTGGCCCCTAGATCCACCCTTGATCTCCACGCCGGCTTCTGCTTTCACACGTTTGTGATAGGTAATTACTGTTAGATTTATTTATTAATATGTCCGCGCGTGTTGAAACCGACTCGAATAGGTCAACAAGTTTCGTGTCTTTCTAGAGTTTGGCCTTATGCTGGAAGTACTATATATACCCTATTTCATACTTAGATAGGGTATCATAGAATACTTTGAGCACTAACCCTCACATTCTCAAAGTAATCCACTGCTAGGGTTTCTGCTCTGCGATTTTCACGAATCCGCCGCTCCCGTCCCGTTCGCGGATCGAAGCTTGCCATCGATCTCCCGATTTCCGCCACTTCTTCCCCATTTTTCGCGGTTGTTTGCTGCGAGATCCCAAGTTCTGGAGTCAAGGATCACAAGGAATAGATCTGAAATCTACGTGTTCTTCGTTGTGACGATCTCAAATCTAGTCGTCGAGCTCTGAAGTTGTCGATCTGTGGCTGCTGCTTCCTCCGCAAATCCACTGTTTCGACCTGTGGCCGATCGGATTTCTTCGCTGTGACGATCTCAGATTTATTCCCAATGCTGTTGTTGCCGATCGGATTTATTGCCATAATAGATCACCGACTCTGGTTCTTGGTGTGGCTTGGGGCTCGCCGGAAAGGATCGTGCTTCTGCCTTTGGTCTTCCGCTGCGATCTGTGGTCGCGCCTCGATTCTTCTATTGCGGTGGCTCGTGCTTCCGCCGATCGCTGGGTAGCGACAGTCGATTACTGGGGAGAGAAGCTCTGGTGCAAAGCAACCACAGGAAACATCAGATCGTTGTTTGGGAATCAACAGATCGACAAGATTATTGTTCTGGATCTCACAATCTACAGTTTCTGAATTATTTTTGTCTCTGGAATTCCGACCTAAAACCTTTTTGGCACTACATGCTGTTTGGGTTTCCTTCTTCTTGTTGAAGATCTGAATTTGATCAGTGCCAAATAAGTGGAGAACACCTGGAAGCTACAAAATTGGTAGATCTCAGGATCAAGTTTTAGCATTTTGAAGGAGTTCTCTTCTGTGCAGTTTGGATCTAGCCTTTGGCGAGTGGTCTCAGCCAGAGAGGAGCAAATATTATTTTCCTGGATTGGATCTGAAGACCCGTTCTCGTCTCACGCGGATCAAGTGACTTCTTTCCTGTTTAGTGTTCTAGCTTTAGTGAGATGTCGAAGGTTTCCTCCTACGATATCGTCAAGCTACAGTCGTTCTATCTCTCCAACTTCCACGCTTGTAAGCTGCACGTCCAACTTGGTATGAAGGAACGTGAGATTTTTTATACGGTCCTGAGTGACTTTGCCACTACCGAAGAGGACATGAACGAATTACAGTGGAGAAAATACGAAGACTTCTACAGGGACTAACTCCTGAATTCACTGAACCCTAGACTCGCCCTGACCTACAACAGTCATAAGACTGCAAAGGAGATTTGAGATCGCTTTAATGCGCACTTCCAGAAGGAATAGGCGTTGTCGAGGACTCTCCTTGGGGAGAGACACTATACTTCTAAATTCAATTTAAACTCGTCAATCACCTCTCAAATAATTGAACTAGAGAGTCTGCGTCTCATGTTGGCGGACGATAAGTCTGACATCTCTGATAATCTCTTTGTGTGTCTGATACTTAGCAAGCTATCTCCTGAGTAGTTGACCTCCAAGACTGAAATGCAAAGACTGAAGGAAAAGATTGCATTAGATGAACTCAAAAGGTTCATTCATATCGAGGATCAAAACATCGTTGGTAAGAGCTTGGAACAAGTTGGCCAGTCCTCACAGGCTGTTAACTTCGTTTCTCGACCCAACAACCCTCGAAGGAAGCCACCATCACCCAAAGGTGAAGCCTCTCCACAGTTGGCGCCTAAAAAGCCCTCTTTCAAAAAAAGAGGGGCAAGTGCCACAACTACGACAAGTGGGGACACTGAGCGGCTGATTGCAAGGCTCCTAAGAAGAAAAAGGAGGATGCCCCACAAAATGTGGCGAACATGCTGGCTGATGCCTCAGATCCTAAGTCTTTCGTGGCTATGATCGGGAGCAGTCGCCGCAGTTCGTCCTCTGAGTGGTGGCTAGATAGCGGTGCTACCTGTCATGTGACGAATGACAGAGGGTTACTTACTGAGGTCAAGGCGGTCCAGGAAAAGGTGGAGAACTGCAATAGAGGAGAGACCGAGGTGACCCATGCTGAGACAACCGAGCTGGTTCTCTCATCAGGTAAAACTCTTTTTCTGAACAATGTTAAAGTAGTTTCATCTTTAACTAAAAATCTGATTTTTATGAGTCTGTTAGATAAGGCTGGGATGTCCTTCACAACTCAAAACAGTAGAATGACCTTAACGGTAAATTCACATTATTTTGGGTGTGCGTACCTGATCAACGGAATGTATAGACTTAGCTTAAATAATGATAGCATTAAGCAAATAAGTTCGAACCTTATTGATCCTAAGTTGTTACATAACAGACTTGGACACGTGAACTATACAAAAATGCTAGATCTAACGAAGAATCATAACATTCCCTTAGATCTGTCGATTCGATTTGACAAGTATGAGGTGTGTGCTCAAACCAAAATCACTAGAAAGCCATTCAAATTGGTTTCTAGGAGCACGTAACTTCTTGAGTTGATACATTCAGACCTCTGTGATTTTCGTAGTCATATCAATAGAGGGGGAATGAAGTATCTGATTACCTTCATAGATGATTTTTCAAGATATTGTCATGTGTATCTGTTAAAATCGAAAGACGAAGTCTTTGAGACATTTAATACCTTTAAGTATCGTGTAGCAAATCAGTTGAACCTGATAATTAAAAGATTTAGAAGTGATCGAGGAGGAGAATATACTGCTACTGGGTTCAAGGAATTTTGTGCCTATGAGGGAATAATGTTTGAAACCACAGCTCCTTACTCACCAAAGTCTAATGGTGTTGTCGAGCGTAAGAATAGAACTTTAACAGAAATGTTGAACTTTATGCTCTTAACAACTGACATGCCTAATTCCTTTTGGGGAGAAGCAGTTCGTGCTGTAAATCATATTTTGAATAGAGTGCCTCATTCTCAGCTCACTGTTACCCCGTATGAGCTGTGGCAATGCCACCCTTGTAGATACGATACTCTAAAGACTTGGGGTTGTATTGCCTATGTACGAATACAAGACCTTAAGAGGCCTAAGGTGGGACCTAGGACGACAACATGCATCTATCTAGGTGGTGCAGAAGATAGTGCAGCCGACATATTTCTCGATCTATCCACGAGTATCGTGATAGAGTGTAGAGATGTCATATTCTTTGGAGATAAATTTATCAAGGATCATGGTTTGTCTGTTTCTGGGTCTAATGATATGATTTTAGAATCTATCATAGAATCTGTAGCTGGCCCTTCTAGCACTGCTCCCCAACCTCTAGAGGTGGAAACTGTTCCACTTAGAGCATCTACAAGAGAGAGAATTCCTAAGAACTTTGGTGAGAATTTCGTCACCTATTACTTAGAGAATGATCCATTCTCCTACCATGAGGCAATGGGATCTAGAGATTCGTTGATGTGGGCAGAATCCATTGAAGATGAGATGGACTCGCTGTTACATAACAATACTTGGCATCTAGTTGACTTGCCGAAAGGCGCTAAAGTCCTCAGATGCAAGTGGGTGTTGAAAAAGAAACTACATAGTGATGGGTCTATAGCCAGGTATAAAGCGCGTCTCGTAGCTAAAGGTTATAAACAACAAGGGGGAATAGACTATTTTAATGTTTTTTCACATGTGTGTCACCTATCGACTATCAGGATTCTTCTGGCCCTAGTGTCTATCGAGAACTTTATAGTTCATCAGATGGATATGAAAACAGCCTTCTTAAATGGAGAGTTTGATGAAGAGATCTACATGGCACAACCTGAAGGTTATATGCAGAAAGATCAAAAAGATAAAGTGTGCAAACTGGATAAATAAATCTATGGGCTTAAACAAGTGCCTAAGATGTGGCACATGAAGTTTGATCAGGTGGTAAAGAGCCATGGATTTCAGTCCAGTCTCTCAGACAAATGCCCTTATCACTGCTCATTGTCGAATCAGACAGTCATCATATGTCTATATGTGGATGACATGTTGATTTTGGGGTCTAATCTTGCTGCAGTTAGGGATATTAAATCCACTATGACATAAGTTTTTGACATGAAGGTCCTTGGTCCTATGGATACCGTGTTAGGTATGAAGGTTAGAGTTGACAAGGGTCGCGTTACTCTGAGTCAGGCTCATTATATTGAGCAACTTCTTTCTACCTGGGGATATGATAACTGTAGGCCGATTGAGACATCATTTGATCATAATGTTAAGTTGAGTCCTAACGTAGAGACCAACATTGATCAAGTTAAATATTCCAAAATAAATGGTAGTCTCATGTATGCCACAAGTTGTACTAAACCAAACATTGTTTTTTGGTTAGCATGCTGAGTCATTTTGCCAGTAATCCAGGCAAAGAGCATTGGGAAGCCCTAGATAGGCTGTTGAGGTACCTGAGAGGTACTAAAGATCATGCTCTGTGCTACACTGGTTATCCACCTTCTGTGGATGGACATTCTGATGCGTCATGGTGTTCAGAAGTCGGGAACAGCAAGTCCACCAGTGGATATATATTCATTTTGGGTGGATCTGCTATCACTTGGAAATCCAAAAGACAGACCTGTATAACATTGTCGTCTATGAAAGATGAGTTGTTTGCCTTAGCCTTGGCCGGTGAAGAGGCAGATTGGATCATGAACTTGTTTTTAGACATTCCCTTGTCTAAGTAACAAGTCAACTCGTTGAGCTTATATTATGATAATCAAGCAACAGTTCAAGTCGTTAGGAATACCCTCTATAATACTAAGATGAGACATGTACAACTGAGACATGCTTTGTTGAATTATCTGAAAGAATAAGGAATTATCACTTTGATCGATGTACGTTCAAATGATAACCTGGCTGATCCATTGACGAAAGGAATGCCAAAAGACCGTCTAATCAAAACTGTGGGGGAAATGAGACTAAAGATGATTTAGTTCGGCCTTAGTTCAATAATAGGCGATTTAGTTCAGCCTTTGTCCAGTAGTTTGATTATTCTGATTTCCTTTGTCAAAGCAAGCATGTTGTGTTCCGCTGATGCTCTTGGTTGCTGAGCTCGGATCTGGTAAGTTGTTTCATTCCAAACTTGATACTAACAACTTCACATGGATTCGGCTTTTGCCTTGGAGGAGAGTGTTATTCCAAACTTGATGATACAATCTATCTTGGTCTTGTCTCTTCTTTTGGAGATTGGTTCCATTCCAAACTTGATGAGTTCCAATTAACTCTAGAAGGGCAGTAACCGTGACATTCCATATAGGATCACAGATATAGCTGCGGTGTCCACAAGTCTGGAATCGTTTCAGTTGAAATAGATATCAGGTTCTGAGGTAAAACTATAACACTCTGTGAACGTGTACTCCTTGCCAAATTAAAATGATTAATAATAAGTTCTTTTGTAGAACTAGATATTTGCAAATTTGCAAAGGATAGAATTTATTCTAAAATGAAATTCTCTGTTGAAATTGCAGGGGTTGTTGGGATAGGAGGAGCACTGGTTGACTGGGATCCAGATCAGGATGATCTTTTGGATGATGAGTTTTAGAGTGTTTTTTAGTTTATCTTTTGCTACTTCTGTTCAGAGCATTGTTTTTTAGCTCTTCTTTTATGCACTGTTTGATTGAACTATTAGCTCTCTGTTGTTTGGGACACTAGACGTATTGGGTCTGTGTCTTGTTATACCAGAGACTATTCTGTGTTGCAGCTGAGTTTCGTTTTACTTATGCGTGCATACTATTCTGTGCTTAAGTCTAATTTTGTTTGAAATAGGTGCTGGACACTGAAAGAATTAGTGCCTAACCTAGAGGGGGGGTGAATAGGTGTAATTCCTTTTTCTTCTAAGGCAACAAATCTATTCTATTAATTATTCAGAAACAGTTAATTCTACAGATAACACAACACAGAATTCACAGAATCACAACAACACAGATTGCACATAGATTTTATAGTGGTTCCCCAAGGTCTGGGTACATCCACTTTCCCCCTTCGCCTATCTAGCAGTGTGCTAGATTCGGCCTAACTTCTTCTCTTCACCTCAGATCCTCAGATCTTACAGTAGCTCAGAACCCCTACATGGCTCCTATAACTCAGAGTGAGTCCACACTCCTACAGCTCAGGCAAACTGCCCTACCTCAGCCTTCAACAAGGCCTACAACTCAGAAATCACAATCTCCTACAACTCAGGCTCACAACCCTACCACTTAGAGATCTAAGTCTCCTACAACTCAGTCTTTATAAACACAGGCTTACAACTCAGATCTTATAAAGATCCTACAGAAAATTGATTTAATTTTGTAGTATACCACCACCTTAGTAGAGAGAGAAAGGTTGGATGGCTTCTTGATCAATTCTTGGAAGAATCTGATGGCAGAGAACAACCACTCTTAGCTTTCTTTAAAGTTTCTTGAATCTGAACTCAGTAGGGTTGAACTCCTATGAATATGATCTTCAATCAGCTTTTTTCTTGATATTCAGATCTCGATCTGAATCCTTCTTGGCAGCCTGGTTCAGCAACTACACTTCAGGGACTTGTTGATATAATCCCCTTCCTTCTCTTCAATAGTTGGAGCTCTCTCTCCAACTTCTTCTTAGATCTTCTGACGAAAATTTTCTTAATTCTGTATCTAGTTCTGTTGTGTCAAAATCGATCAATCTTTTTCAGTCATATCCTTCTATTGATGAAGAATGCCTTTAAATAGACTTCCTCCATGGTAACCGGCTGATCCGGTTTCTAACAAACTTCTGACAGCTCTGACAGTTGCAGTAGACCGATTAGTAATGACAACTGTCATGTCAACTAATCACTTCTTAAAATTCTGTCTGTCAGCAAAGTGTCGAGACTGAACTTCATCATGTGTCGACATAAGTAGACTAAGTGTCGACACAAGGCTTGGTGGTGTCGACACATCTCCTTTGGTGTTGACACTGCTTCTCGACACAACATCTGTAGAATGTGTCGACACTAATTCTGTGTGTCGACACAATCACTTCTTTTTCTTTAACTTTGTTGAAACTCTACAGTGTGTCGACACAGTCGATGTCGACAAAGTCTTCTGTGTGTCGACACTGCCTCTATGTGTCGACACAGTTGATGTCGACTAAGCTTTTCTATGTGACGACACTGCCTCTGTGTGTCGACACAGCTGATGTCGACTAAGTTTTTTTGTGTGTCGACTCTACCTCTGTATGTCGACACAGTTACTTCAGGTGTCGACACAGCCTTTCCAAGTGTCGACACAATTAACTCCAAGTGTCAACACAGCTTTTCTCCAGTGTCGACACAAGCCTTTATAAGTGTCGACACAGCTTCTTCTGGTGTCGACACATGGACTTAGAAATTTTTCTGCATTCCTGCATTTACTTAACCTGCACATATAAACTCAAAATAACATCAAATACACCTTGATGTATATCATTGAGTAGGGTGAGGCTTCTTCAAATCTGGTACACATTTTCCAATATACTCAACAATCCCCCCCTATTTGGATAAGTCATAACTCTTAGTTAATGATATACACCATTCATAACAAATACACATTATGATGTATAATAACATTATATGACAGGGTAACTTCTAAAACAAAACATATATAACAAGTCATCACAGAATAATAATGCAACCAGAATAAGCATTAATTATTGTTTTGTTTCAACTTCCAATAGTTTCTAATCAAAAGTGTACATAGATTTCAATACTAAAGATTACAAAGTTGTAAAATCTTAGTAAATTTATCCTAAGGCTGCTCAGGCTCCTTGATGATTATGCATTTGCCTGATTTGATCTTGACTTGGACAGGAGCATATGTATCATCAGCTGGCTTCTTGCCCTTTAGATCTTTCTTCTTTTGATCTTCAACCCTTATTTTTGTCTTTCAAAATAATGAAAAGGCTTAGGGAAGTATTTGCTAGGCTCCTGAGCATTAGGTGGTAGCTTCCCAGCTTTAGCCTTTCTTCTATATTGAACATTGACTTCTTGTCTAGCTTCATGCTATTGTCATTCTTGCTCTGAGTACCATTTGCCCATGTCATGGGTCTGGTCCTTTACAGCTTTCCAGGCAGTCAGTATAATGTTCCTGGATGTTGGACTCCACTGCTCAAAATCAGGCTTCAACTCTGTCTGTTCTCTGAATCTTTTCTTAGACAATAGATCTTCTTGCTCTTTGTTCAAAACTGCCTCTGACACTGGCATATCTTCTTCCTCAAGGATAATATTTTGAGCACCTTCTGGAGGGTTGTACATAGACTATACTTCTTGGTGAATCATTTCAAAATCTGCTGGAGGGTAAATGACTTGAGCAACTTCAGCTTGATCACCTCCAAAATAAGCAAGGTGTATACCTGACTCAGCAACATTATCATCATCACAGAGGGGTGGATATCCAAGGGTGGCTCTGATGCTATTAGATATCCATTTAGCATGATCAGAGCTTGCTTTAACTAACACTCTCTCCCCCTTTATGACTTCTCTTGCAACATGATCCCTGAGGTCATCTTTTTGAAATCTGATTTGTTCATCAAGAAAATTTACACCATCTTTATAGAAAGACTTTAACTTCAGTAGCTGTGCAGGAATAATCTTTTGAGAATCCTTAATAGCTGTTTGGACAGCAGCTAGTCCTTCCTGTAATTGCTTGTCAAAATCTGCCTTGGCTTTAGTCCTTTCTTAAGTCTGAGCAGTAGCAATATTCTTCATTTCTGTAACAATCGCATTATGTGATTCTGTCAGATTATCATTCATCCTAAGTTGATTCTCTAGAACATAGCCTTGCTTGACAGCTATATCATCAACTTGAGTCTTAATCTTTTCTTGATGTGCTGCTAGGAAAACCACAGCATTGCCTCCTTTGTGAAAGTAATCTGTCATCTCCTTCTTATTCTGATTAACTTCAAATCTTATTGATTTTATATCCTGAGCTAAGGGGAATTGTAGATCTTTATGTGTCTCATCCATATATTTCTCCATTATAATCCTTTTCTCATCTAGCTTTACTTATAATGAGACTAATAAGGAACTATAATCAGTAGCTGGGGCTGATTGTGGAGCAGTTTGCAATGCCCTCTTATAGCTTTGGCTCCTTCTTTTGAAAACCATCAGTTTTCTTTTCTTAGCCTGAATTTTTGCTTCCTCTTCAGAAGCTGAGGTACTGTCTATATTAACTCTTTCTTTAGGACTAGGGGGCAATTCCTATTCAGTACTTCGTAGCTCCCCCTGAGTCCCTTGCTCCTCCCCCACAGTACTTACTTGCTCTTTCTCAATGTTAACTTGCTCTCCCTCAAAATCTGCTTTCTCCCCCTCAAATTCAGTTTGCCCTAGATCAGGGAACAACTCTTCAAGGGTAAACTTTTGTTGAGTTGGGACTAGAGATACTCTTATCTCTGGAGCATTATCAGTAGCAGATGTATCCTCCATGATAACATCTTGTGCTTGACTATTTAGTTGAGTTGGTTGGTCAACATCAATCAAAGATTCAGTTAGTGTTTCATCTTTATTAAAGAGAATTGATTGATTAACCTCTTGAATTACCTTAAGAATAGTTTGTGTAGCCATTTCACTTTCAAAGTGGGTTGGCTCTTCCTCAAGATGAGGCTCCCCCTGCACTTGAGCACTATCTCCAATATCTTGTGCAGGTGATTTTTCAGGAATTTCTTGCCTCTCTTCATCTGGCATGTCTTTTGTTAGGACTATATCCCATATGGAGATAATCCTTATGTTCATTCTTCTCATATGGTTAATCTTTGAACCAGCAGTCTGTGTCATTACTTCTAGAATTATTCCAGCCAAGTAGAGACTCATAATCCTTCCTAGATTTGGTTTCTTAATACTTTCCTTAGTCTTTTCAAATATTACTATTGACCAATCAGTGTTTAGTCTGTAGATGATCCTGGTCATCAGGCTGAACATATAGGCAGAAATCCTATCATGCCCCTGGCTTGCAGAGAATAACTTTGCCAACTACTTCTGAAAGAAATTTGCCTTGTAGATTCATCCATTTTCTATTCATTGCTGATCCAATCTTCAAAGTGGGATCCAATCCACACCATTGAAGTACTGCCCTAGTTTTTGATGAAGGTACTTCTTCTTCTTGAGTTCTTGGAAGTTGAAGAGTTTTCCTCAAGCTCTTCAAGGTTAGTTTAACTTTAACTCCTTGAACTAGAGATTTAATCTTAAGTCCAGTTAAATCTACAGTAGCTGCATTATAGAAATCTAGTACTTCTTTCTTCCATATCTTTGTTGGTTCAGATACCAGAAATTCCAACCCATTTTCAGTAATTAGGGTTACTACTGCTTTGATTTCAGGTTCTGCATTATAAAAGGCATTGCGCACCAGCTCATAACCTTTGTTGACACTATCTTCTAGCTTTGACGCCATTAGGGTTGAGAGAAAGCTTGGATTGAGAAGAGAGAAGTTGTTGACACAGTGTTTTGGACTAGAAACTATGGAGAGTGTGTCGACAGACTATATTGTTGACCTATTTATACCTTTCTAAATAAGGAAGGTCAAAAGGCTCTTTAAAATCCTCTTAATGTGTCGACACTGTTGAAATGTGTCGACACAGATTTCTAATGTCTCGACATAATTGTTGACATCTATGTGTTAACAGTTATTCCATTTGCGCTCGATGAAATCTGTGTTGATCCTATGTGTCGACACCACTTCTGGATGTGTCGACACCACTTCTGGATGTGTCGACACCACTTCTGGATGTGTCGACACAACTTCTCTGAAGTGTCGACACCTATTCCTTATATGTGTCGACACCACTTTTCTGGAATGTCGACACCACTTCTAGATGTGTCGACATCACTTTCTTGTAATGTCGATACCAACTACTATATGTCGACACAGACAACTTCTTGTGTCGACACAATTTTACTTAGCCAAATTTTGTAAACTAATGTATGTTCAACATACCTATTTCAATTTTGAAATTGTTGAATTTAGTTTCATCTAAAGGCTTAGTAAACATGTCAGCTAGTTGTAAATCAGTACTAACAAATTCTAAAGAGATATCCTCTTTCTCTACATGATCTCTAAGAAAATGGTACCTTATTTCTATATGCTTTGTTCTACTATGAGAAACTGGATTATGAGCAATAGAAATAGCATTAATAGAATCACATAATAACGGGGTTCTACTTACCTGAATACCATAGTCTTCTAACTGATGTTGTATCCACAATAGTTGTGCACAGCAGCTTCCAGCAGTAACATACTCAGACTCAGCTGTGGATATTGCCACACTAGTCTGCTTCTTACAGCTCCAAGACACCAGTCTTCCTCCTAGAAATTGACAGGTGCCAGTTGTGCTTTTCCTGTCTATTTTGCAACCTGCAAAGTCTGCATCTGAATAGCCCATTAGTAGAAAATCTTTATTCCTAGGATACCAAAGGCCTAGATTAGGGGTGCCCTTAAGATATCTCAAAATCCTTTTGACAGCAGTAAGATGAGATTCTTTAGGACAGGATTGGTACCTAGCACAGACACATGTAGCATACATGATATCTGGTCTACTAGCAGTCAGATATAGGAGGGAGTCAACTATCCCTCTATACAAAGTTTCATCTACAGGTTTCCCTGCATCATCTTTGCTTAGAGACACACTTGTCCCCATAGGAGTTCTCATAGTAGTGGATGACTCCATACCATACTTTTAAATTAACTCCATGGTGAACTTAGACTGGGATATGGACAAGCCATCTTCAGTCTGTCTTACTTGGAAACGCAAAAAGAACTTAAGTTCTCCCATACTGCTCATTTCAAATTTCTCTTGCATAAGTTTTGCAAACTTTCTACAAAGGTTACTTTCAGTAGAACTAAATATTATGTCATCAACATATATTTGGACTAGGATAATCTTTTCTTTGGATTCCCTAAGGAATAGAGTCTTATCTATTTTCCCCCTTGAGAATTTGTTCTCAATGAGGAAAGTAGATAAGGTTTCATACC
Organism: Platanthera guangdongensis; assembly: GCA_039583875.1. Classification (NCBI taxonomy): domain Eukaryota; kingdom Viridiplantae; phylum Streptophyta; class Magnoliopsida; order Asparagales; family Orchidaceae; genus Platanthera; species Platanthera guangdongensis. The sequence continues at coordinate 63,727,145 of CM077164.1, forward strand.
AAGCCCTTGGGGCTTGTTTCAACCCATACAAAGCTTTCCTAAGTCTATAGACATAAGTAGGATTAAGTGGATCAACAAAACCTGAGGGCTGCTCTACATAGACGTCCTCTTTTAAGTCTCCATTTAAGAATGCAGACTTAATATCCATCTGGAATACTTTGAAGCCTGGATATGCTGCATAGGCTAAAAATAGCCTGATAGCTTCCAGTCTTGCCACAGGGGCAAAAGTCTGATCAAAGTCTATGCCCTCCTCCTGTATGTATCCTTTGGCAACTAGTCTTGCCTTGTTCTTCACTATGATCCCACTCTCATCAAGCTTGTTTCTGTATATCCACTTTGTCCCTATGACATTGTGGCCCTTTGGTTTTGGAACCAAATCCTAGACCTTGCACCTTCTGAACTGATTTAACTCTTCCTGCATGGCATCAATCCAGTGTGGATCCTTAACAGCTTCTTCAAATCTCTTGGGTTCCACTTGGGATAAGAAGCTAGAGCAAAGAACTGTCTTCAAGTTCCTGCTCCTTGTTTGTACTCCTTGTCTTGGATCACCAATGATCTGGTGTACAGGATGATCCTTCAACTGTCTAACTGCTGGAGGTAATCTATCAGCAATTTGATCTTCTCCAATCTCTTCTTCATACTGCACCTCTTAGTCTTCATCAGCATCCTGAGTGTCTTGTACTCCCCCTGGATAGCAACTACCATTTTCCACATCCTGCTTTGCAGTTGGAACTTCTCTGATAGTAAGCTGATCCATCTTCTGCTGTATACCTGGAGAATTACAAGAACTACTTGGCAACTCACTGTTAATAAGTCTAGTTTCATCAAAGATGACATGAACTGACTCTTCTACAACTTGAGTAGCCAAGTTGTAGACCCTACAGGCCTTACTATTGTTGCTGTACCCAACAAATATCCCATCTTGGGATCTAGCAGCAAACTTAGATAGGTGAGATTTGTCATTGTTAAGTACATAACACTTGCAACCAAAGATCCTAAAATAGGATAAGTTTGGTTTTCTGCCTTTCACAACCTCATAGGGTGTCTTTTTGTGGCTTTTGGTGATGGAAGCCCTATTGAGCACATGGCATGCATTGTTAACTACCTCAGCCCAGAAATATTCTGGGAGAGAAGTATCACTCAATAGTGTTCTTCCAGCCTCAATCAATGTCCTATTCTTTCTCTCAGCAATGCCATTTTGCTGAGGTATTCTAGGTGAGGAGAATTCCTGATGAATCTCAAACTCTTCACACAACCTTGTCATACTTTCAGATTAGAATTCAGTTTCATGGTCACTTCTGATTTTGACCACTGAACTATCTAATTCATTCTGAATTTGTTTGACGAAATTATAGAAGACCTTTGGGGTTTTAGATTTCTGTCTCAGAAAGAATACCCATGAGAATCTAGAATAGTCATCTACAACCACAAAAGTGTAGACCTTCCTACCTAGGCTCTGAACTGGCATAAGACCAAATAAATCCATATGCAAGAGGTACAAGCACCTCACTGAATCCTTAGTTTCAAGGCTATGAAAGGAGGATCTAGTCTGCTTGCCTTTTTGATAAGCTGAATATATTCCATCCTTATAACGCTTAACTTGAGGATCATTCCTCACTAACTCTTTACTAAAGAATTGGCCAATTGTCTTGTAGTTAAGATGGGATAGCCTCTTGTGTCATTTGACACAATGAGAGACTTTCTCATTAGCCACAAGACAGATAGGAGAATTTTTATTCTCATACTCAAAATTTAGGCAATATACATTTCTTTTTCTATATCCAGTCAATATGACCTCTTGATCACTTGACCTTTTGATATGACACTCATTCTTAATAAATGAAATGTCATATCCTAGATCACTCAGCTGGGTAATGCTTATTAGGTTGTGTTTCAAACCCTTTACATATGCCACTTGAGTGATTGTAATTGAGTTATTAGAAATGTTACCAAAACCTTTGATGACTCCTTTTTCAGAACCACCAAAGATTACTTTATGCCCATTCAGCATAGGTGAGTAGTCCTTCAACAATCCCCTTGTTCCAGTCATATGCCTGGAACATCCACTGTCCAAGTACCATATAGGGACATGACAACTTGGACTTATCTGCAACAAAGATTACTTAACCTTAGAACCCAAATGATTTTTGGGTCCTTGGTTCAAGTTAGTCTGAAACTTAACAAATCTGTCTGCAGCCCTTCTAACAGGCAGACTGCTATTCTCCTTGACACTAGAATTGTGTCAACAGTCTAAGGCAAAGTGGTCTATCTTGCCACAGCAGCAACACTCAAACTTATTATACCTTTGTTTTGGTACAGCTTTAGCTGAATTATTAGCAGCAGATCTATTGTTTTGTGCCGGGGATTTGCCTTTCTTATTGGACTGTGCAACCCATGTAGTTTTCTTATAGCCTAATCCTGTCTTACCCTTTTGAGACACAAACTCATCAATCAAGGGTAATACAGATTTTGGCTTAGAAAAACTAGCCACAATCTCCTTCTCTTTCTGAAGTCTATTTTCCAGACTTTTAATCTGATCATTTTTGAAAGTGATTGTTCCCATTTGAATAACAGTTACGTTTTTCAATCTGGCAATCTCATTCAACTTTTGATCCAGCATCTTCTCTGAATCAGATGCAGCCAACTTAAGAGCTGCAATTTCCTTAGCCTGATTCTTGGCCAGATTTTTGCTTCTCTTAAGTGCCTGCAATAAATCTCCATATTCATCTATCAGCTGATGAATATCTCCTTCAAATTCAGACCCATCTTCATCTCTTGATGGAGATGCATCTGATTCTGACCCAGTGAAGTAATCAGAATCTATAGATACATATTTTACCTTACTGGAGCCAAACTGATCCTGACACTTGTCTTCTTCAGATACAGCCATCAGTCCTTTGCACAGATGGTCTTCCTGATCATAGATAGAGTCCAGTAATTGCATGAACTCATCCTCTTCTTCTGCAAACAGACCAATATATGCCTCAGCCTCAGATTCTGACTCTGAATTTGATTGATCTGTCAAGCTTTTCTATTTCTCAGCAACCAAGGACTTCTCCTTCTTGCTCTTATACTGAGACCTCTTTCTACTAGCAGACTCCTTCCTCTTGTCTGGACAGTCAGCCACAACATGTCCAACTTTATTGCAGCAGTAGCATACGAAAGTGAAGGGTAGATCTGAAATACTATAGAGGGGGGGGGGGGGTGAATAGAGTATTGTGGTCTCTTAAAAAAAACTTTACAGCTTTTGCTATACTCCTAAGTGAACAGGTTAGCAAAATAAAATAATAAACACAGCAACCTATCAATTCATAGAACACAGCCAAAAACAAAAGAAAAGGGCAAGCAGACGACACAAGAAATTATAGTGGTTCCCCAACCTGGGTACATCCACTCTTCTACCACCCTGGTAGGAATCCACTCAGGTTTTTGATCAGGTGCCTGACACCAATGAGCTTTTGTTCAGGTGCTCAAAAACCAAAACCTCAAGTCTTTTGGTAGGAGACTTACAACCAGGAATAATTTTGAAGGGACTTAAAACCCTGTACAGAAGATGGAAAAGGGTGATGGTGTCTTCTCTTTCTCAAAATCAACTGAGAAGACAAGTGGATTGATTTCAGCAGATTGCTCCCCCTGAGATCTTGAATGGATCAGGAAATCTGGAGCACTACTTCAGGGTGATAGGTCTTCAAAGACTTGGCCTTGACCAGAGATTGCTTCAGGAACTTCTTTGACAGATAGAGATATTGTTGTCCTTCTGAAGTTATCCTGTAGGGTTGAAAATGATGTTATCTGGCTTAGGCTGATTGCAGTATCAAACTTTTTTTATTTCTGAAAGACTTCTTGAATGTAATTTCTGTGTGTGTCTGTCACTGCTTGATCTTTTCTTTTTCTTCTGAGACTGACTGAAGAACACTCGGAATTTGAATCTTTGAGCAGTAAATGCAGTCGGCCTGGGAAGGAAGCGACAATCAATGAATTCCCTAACTTTCCCATGGAAAATGGCATGTAATAATCCTTGATCAATGCTCGTTCTAACGGTAACATTCCGAGAGGATTGGACATTAATTACTCAGGAATCATCGCCAAGAAAAGGGACAGAAAACTGGAGAAGACCTAGTCTGGAATCGTCCAACGAAGCACACAAATCGTCGAGCTGAGTTCACAGTTCGTCGAGCTGAGCTGATGAATTCATCGAGCTGAGTTCACAGTTCGTCGAGCTGAGCTGATGAATTCGTCGACCAGACAATAACAATTAGTCTTCAAGGGAAACTTGTCAATTCTGCTTCAAACTTCGTCGAATTGAAAATTTTCATTCGTCGAGCAAAGATCCAAATTAGTCGAGCTGAGAATGATTGCGGACTTAGAATTTGAGAAGTCTCTGACAGAGAAGAATTCAAATCGTAGACCAGAAATCGTCGACCAAGGCATGAGGTTCGTCGAGTTAAGATGGATGAACGTCGAACACTTTTCCTTAAGCTGAAAATATCTCTAAGTCAAATAGTAGACCGGAGTTCGTCGAGCAAGGAATATAATTCGTTGAGCTGAGATCGACGAACGTCGAGCACTTTTCCTTGGGCAGAAAATATCTCTAAGTCTTGAGTTTCTCTAGCAATCTGGAGGATGGCTGGTCCACAAGATGATGTTCTAAGTACAAAACCTAGACTCTCGGACACAACCAATGACCCTGACTATACAAGATGGATCAAGGACATCCTAACTCAGTGAACCTAGCCCAAATCCAAACTAGGGATCCAACAATCTCCCCCTATTTGGATGAGGTCACTAAGTGAAGACACAGACTGAAACAAAACAAAGCAGAAAAAGCATATATCTGACAGAGAATTTATAACACTTGTAGCAGATATATATAAATGATTTGTTCAAAAACATAACCAGAGATTTATAAAAACAAAAGAACACGAAAAGTAGGAAAAACTTAGATCATATCTTTCTTTTCTTGGATTGGTCTTTTTGCTTCTCTTTGCTGCTGCTACTGCTAGCTCCTGGCTTTGAGAATTTGATCTCTCTGTTTGGATTAGCTGTCTGAGCTGCAGTCATCTTCATATCAGCTATCCCAAGCATTTTCTGACTTGAAGCTCTGGGAACAACAACCTCTGGATGGAGCTTCATGTAGTCATCAACATTGAAGAGCTTGTTGCCTTTGTCAAACCTTTTAAGTTCTTCTTTTCTATACTTTGAGATGGTTGAGTATCCTGATATATCCTTTCCTTCAGTCTTTGCTTTGTTAATCAGTGAGAGGTCAATCAGCTCCTGGAATCTGGCCATCTTAGCAGTGTTATCTGTTTCAGGATCCTCAAAAGGAATAGGAGGAGAATAAGGTCTTTTGGGACTGTCAGCTTTCTATTCTACAGATACATTTTGTTGTTGCTGCTGAGATTGTTGTTGTTGATGTTGTTGACTACCTGAAGACTATTGCCTCTGCTGGTAGCCTCCTGAATACTTGCTCTGGTACCTTTGGTAGGTTTGCACAAGAGCAGGCTTTGGAATTGAGGAACTGGGAGTACCAGCAGCTGGAGGAGGAGGAGGAGAAGGAGGATCTCTTCTGTATCTATGAACAGGTGGAGGACAGTATCTCCTACTTCTTTTCCCTTCCTTTTGCTGATTCTTTGACAGCCACATCCAAGCAGGCATTCCCTTATAAGGAGTAACATTATGCAAGATGTAGTAGGGAGTGTCAGCTGCTGGATTGGGCTTAGGAGCAGGAGGAGGAGCCTTCCTTTTCTTTGACAACAATTGCTTCTTCTTCTTGACAGCTTCTTCATCTGAATCATCTTCATCATCATCTTCATCATCTTCACTGCCAGAACCCTGAGGGTTATCATATAAAGCATCCAATGCTTTTAATTCTTTATCATCAATGACAGCCTTTTCTGTAGCAGAAGCAGAAGTTTCAAAAACTGGAGTTACAGCAGTAGTTGAAGAAGAGACTGTACAGGCATCAGAAGTAATTGGGACTGAGCTTGCAGCTGCTGCCTTATTTTCTTCTTCAATATCAGCCAAGATCAGCTCATCTAGATCTGGCATAGGTGAGTCATCCATCACAAAGATTGGTGCTGAGACAGCTTCTGGAGAGGATGGAATAACCGTAGAGGTTGGAGCTGAGACAGCTTCTGGAGAGGATGGAATTACAAAACTGTCACAGAGTTGCTTAGCAACTGTTGGACTGATAGGAGGAGTATAAGGTACAATAGCCAATTGTGGCTTATTAAGTTCTCCTGGAAGATACTGTATATGTACAGTGTCAAAACTTTTTAGCAATGCTTGTAAATTAACTATGAGATTGAGGATAAAATCACCAACAGTTTCATCAATGTCCATATCAGTATCAATAAAATCAATTAAATCTGTATCTGTACAATCTGTATATACTTCTGTGGGGACTGGAGACTCTACTGGTGCTTCTGCTGGTGCTATTGCTGAAGTATCTGAAGCTGGTGTTGCTGCTTCATCATCAGGCATCTCCCCCTGCCTGGTTTCAGTAGGAACTGAGGTCAGGCCCTTGACTGAGGAGGGGGCAGCAGTAAAAGCAGAGATTTGGGCAGATAAAGAGTGAATGGAGGTAGCAAGAGGTGTAATGGCCTCTGCTATAAGGGATTTCAGAAGGGGGTGATGATGGTGAGGATAGAGGATATGGTAGTGGGATCAAATGAGGAAGAGGGAGAGGATGTTGCATTTGGTGTGGAGGGGGGAGAAACTAGTGATGGAATGGAGGGTGGAACAGCATGTATGTGAGGAGTGGATGGTGATGAGGATGGAAGAGTGGCATCTGGTATTACAGTATCTGAGGGTAGGATGTAAGATGGGATGGAGGATAAATGTGGGGGAAGTAGAGACTGTGGTGGTGTAGGAATATATGGGTCATGAGGGGAAGCAGGAGGAGTTGGTTGTTGATTTTCTTGAAGAGGGGAAGATGGAATGTCAGTAATGTCAAGTGGTGGAGATGGAGGTGGAGTAGGCACAGGAGTATGCTGTTGTGATTGAGGTGTTGAAGAGAGAATGTGAGAGGAAGTGAGTTGGTTTGCTGGAAGGGGTACTGGAAGAGATGGTGGAGTGGGATGAATCTCCTCAGCAGGTGTGGGAGTGGCTTTAACAGCCCTGGTGCCTTCAGAAGCTTGGGTGGAAGAGGTAGAAGCCTTAGAGGGCTTGGTGATTGTCCTCTCCCACCTGCCAAATAAGGCACATGTGAGCCTTTTACTGGCATTAATGAATATGGTCTGGGAGACCAGAGATTCAGCTATTTGTGCCCAGTCTATTTGCTTCTTGTTGAAAATGGCACACACGACCAGAAACTGTTGTCTGGTAATGTAGTCGTGTGCTGTGTGTTTTCTGAGTAGCACTTTACCAACCAAATCTGCTAAGAATTTATATGGCGCAGACAGATGTTTCTTCAACAGTTTGTTAGGGTTGTCACCAGCATAACCCCTCAGATTTAGCATCATAGTAAACTCTGCAGAATCAATCTCTAATTCCTCCTCTCCAATTGTCAAACCGAATATTTCAGTTAAAACCGCGGGGGTTAAGGAGACAGTGTTACCGGCGATTGATCCTGTCATGGTATTGTATTCAGAAGAGGTTGAAGTATAGACCCATTCCCTGATTTCTATTCCTGCCAACTTTATCCTGGTGGTCATCAGGTTCTTCAGATTCTGTTCTTTCAGAAGTTCTAGAATATAGAGGAAGATTGGATCTGAGTGCTGGAATGAGTCAAAGTCGACATCAAAGCTAGTGTCAAACTTCATTGCGGCTAGAGCTCCTGCTGGAATCGCCATTGAGATCACCTGCAAGATAGATAGAGAAAACGACGATCAAGAGCAAGGAAACAGAAAGCGCGGGATGGAGGTCGAAGAAAACCTAGATATAAGGTTTTCCAGAATATGAATCGACAATCTCCGTTCCACGAAATAAAAAAAAGTTCTTCGAACTGAGGTCGACGAAATAAATTGTAGACAAATAATTCGTCGATCTCATCTAGAAGAAACGAAAACAGTTCGTCGAACTCCGTTCGACGAAATATCTTCTGAAGCAAAGTTCGTCGTTCTCCGGTCGACGAAAGTTGTTTCCACACAGAGAATTCGTCGATCTCTGTTCGACGAGCATCTCTCAAACTTTCTCTAATTCATCGAACTCCGTTCTACGAACTCTGGAAAATTCGTCGAATGCAGACATAAACTAATTTAACTCTTCTCTATTGATCATTCCCAGTTGATTTATAAAGAACAGATGATTTTTCTCATCCAAGGGTTTGGTGAAAATGTCTGCTCTCTGTAAATCAGTAGGAATATGAATTAAGTTAATTTTTTTTTGTCTACACTATCTCTAATGAAATGATGCCTTATATCAATATGTTTAGTCCTAGAATGGTGAACTGGATTCTGTGTTATAGCAATAGCACTAGTACTATCACAAAATAATGTTGAATTATTTAAGTTGACATTATAGTCTAGGAGTTGGTTTTGTATCCATAACATTTGTGAACAGCAGCTGCCAACAGCCATATATTCTGCTTATGCAGTTGATGTAGACACAAATGTTTGTTTTTTACAAAACCAAGAGACAAGTCTCATACCCAGGAACTGGCAAGTTCTAGAGGTACTTTTTCTATCAACTCTACATCCAGCATAGTCAGCATCTGAGTATCCAGTTAACTCAAATTCTGACTCTACAGGATACCAGAGTCCTAGATTAGGACAACTCTTTATATATCTCAAAATTCTTTTAAAGAAAATAAGGTGAGATTCTTTAGGGTTCACTTGGAACCTTGCACAAAGGCATGTGGCAAACATGATATCAGGCTTGCTATCTGTTAGGTATAATAGGGATCCAACAATTGCCCTATAATGTTTCTGATATACAGGTTTACCTGCTGCATCAGAATCCACAACAACATTAGTAGCCATAGGTGTTTTCATTCCTGAAGCATCACTCATCCCAAACTTCTTAATAAGCTTTTTAGTATACTTAGCTTGGGAGAGGAAGATACCATCAGGGAGCTGCTTCACTTGGAGACCAAGGAAGTAGGAAAGCTCACCCATGCTACTCATCTCAAATTTGGAATGCATGAGATCAGCAAACCTCTTGCATAATTTGGGATCAGTAGACCCAAAGATGATGTCATCCACATATATTTGTACTAGCAAAATTTGGTACTTATGATGTCTAGTGAAAAGAGTTTTATCAATGGTTGCTCTTGTAAATTTATGCTCTAAAAGAAAGCTTGCTAAGGTCTCATACCAAGCTCTTGGAGCTTGCTTTAAACCATAGAGAGCTTTATGCAATTTAAACACAAAAGAGGGTGGAGTTAGAGAGATAAAACCTGGAGGTTGTTCCACATAAACCTCTTCTTGAAGCACTCCATTCAAAAATGCACTCTTGACATCCATTTGGAAAACTTTGAATCTCCTGTGAGCTGCATAGGCAAGGAATATTCTTATGGCCTCTAACCTTGCAACATGGGCAAAGGTTTGGTCATAGTCAATTCCTTCCTCTTGCCTGTAGCCCTGAGTAAGCAGCCTAGCCTTGTTTCTCACTATATTTCCTTGAGCATCCAGCTTGTTTCTGTAGACCCATTTGGTTCCAATAACTGGGTAGTTATGAGGTCTTGGAACCAAATTCCAAACTCTACATCTCTCAAACTGATTTAGTTCCTCTTGCATTGCAATGATCCAGTGGGAATCTTGCTCATCTTCATAGATGGAGAGAGGTTCAATCTGAGAGAGAAAACAAGCATGCATCAAGTCTTGGTTGAGTTGATGCCTTGTATGTACACCTGTTGAAATGTCTCCAATCACTTGAGATCTGAGGTAATATCTAAGTGTGACAAGATCAGTGGGTGGAGTTTGTTCAGCAACAACTTATATAGTTAATTCCTCTTGAGGAATGTTATTAGCTGTTGGGGGAAGTTCAGCCACTTCCACTTGATGTTCTTCTTCACTGTCTTCAGCAACCTATGGAGAAGGATGGGTTGACACCTCTTGGGTAAGGTTTAGTCCATCCATAGACTCACACAGTTGTGGAACCTGCAAAGAGCTATTGGTAGAAATCTCTTTCTCCTTATAAGACATGTTAGCTTCATCAAAAGATACATGAATTGACTCTTCAATTTTAAGATATGATTTATTAAATACCTTATAGGCCTTGCTTACTTGAGAGTATCCTAGAAAAATCCCTTCTTCAGCCTTAGCCTCAAACTTTCTAATGTATCTTTTGTTGTTTGTGTGAATATAATATATACAACCAAAAACTTTAAAATATGTGATTTTAGGTTTCTTTCCTTTAAGCAATTCATAGGGGTCTTATTTTTCAGCTTATGTATAAGGCTTCTATTCAGGACATAGTTAGCAGTGTTTACAGCTTCTGCCCAAAAGGATAGAGGCATGTAAGCATCTGCCAACAATGTACCTGCAGCTTCAATGAGTGTCCTATTTTTCCTTTTAGCTACCCCATTTTGTTGGGGAGTTCTAGGAGCTGAGAAGCACTGCCTGATACCTTCCCTCTCACAGAACTCATGCATAAGAAGAGACTCAAACTCTGTGCCATGATCATTTCTGATCAATGCAACATGAGTAGAGAACTCAATCTGTATGGTCCTGAGAAAATCTGTAAGAACCTTGAATGTATCTGACTTAATTCTCAGAAAGGCCACCCAACTGAATCTGGAGAAGTCATCAACAATTACTAAAGTATAAGACTTCCCTCCTAGGCTTTGTACTGCAATGTGTCCAAATAGGTCCACATGAAGCAAATACAAAATCCTAGGTGAATCACTCTTATTAATGGATTTGAAGCTAGTTTTAATTTATTTGCCTAATTGACAAGCCCTGCATAGGTTTTCCTTCTTGTAGGGACCAGAAGGCAAGCCTCTAACAATGTTGTCTTTAGATAACCTAGCTATATTTTTAAGGTTTACATGACCTAATCTTTTATGCCACAACTCATTTTGGTTACTAGTGATATTGAGTAAACAAACATCAGTTTTGGCAGAAATAAAGTCTACTAGATATATGTTACATTGTCTAATTCCAATTAAAACAGTTTTGTTTTCATTATTAATAATAGAACAAGAGGTAGAGTTAAAGTGTACCTGATAACCTTCATCACATAATTGACTTATAGATATTATGTTATGTTTGAGTCCTCTTACATATGTTACTCTCTTGAAGGTAACTGTTCCAATCTTTACTGCTCCATATCCTTCAGACTGGCCACTATTTGAGTACCAAAAATCACCTTTGGTCCTAGCTTGGACTTGTAATTGGATAGATTGTCCTTGCTGTCTGTCATATGCTTGGAGCAACCACTGTCCAAGTACCAGGTCTGACTCACCCTTAGACAGCTCTTCTCCTGAAATGAAAAACAAAAGTTAATTGTTCTTGACCCAGGTTATCTTGGGTCCTTTATTTGGTTGAAATGAAAAGCTAGATATAACTGACAAAGTAGGTTGAGATTTATAACCTAAGGGGCGATATCTCCTAGGTGGAATAACTCAATCAGCTACTGGAGTGAATGGTTTATTAGCTAGCTTAGGATTTCTGTAAGAGAAATGCTTTATGTTTGGTCCTTCTGGGTTCGACGAATTTCTATAAGTTCGTCGACCAGAGTTCGACGAATAGGGCTGAGATCGTCAATCTCTGCTCAGAGAATGACAGTAGTCATTTTCTGCGCCCCATGTTCGTCGACCTCTGCTCGACGAACCATACAAAGTTTGTCGATCGCAGTTAGACGAATTGTTATTACTGAAGTTTCCATTCAGCGTTCGTCGATCTAGGTTCGACGAACGGGCCACATTTCGTCAATCTGGGTTCGACGAATGCTGCTGAACCTTGTTTTTATTAGCTGTTTTTTGACTTTTATTGCTCCTATCTATGGGTTTTGGATTGTTTTCAAACATTGGTTTGTCTATTATCTTCTATGTTCCCTTTGCAGAAACAAATTTAATGGGTGTTGTAAGTATATTTTTCTTAATTATGGGGGGCATTGCTGATGATGCACCCAAGCCTAGCTTGCCATTTAATCTGGCATTTACTGTGCTTGTTATGTCCATCAGCTTGAGACTTCTCCCATTGAGAGATTGCTCAAGTTGTTTAGCCTCATATAAATCAGATTTTAATTTGATTATCTATTCATTTGCTAAAGATAGTTGATCTTTTAGTTTAAGATTTTTTGAGTTAACAAATTCAAGGTTTCCTAGTTTTTCTCAAAGGGTTTTTATTTCTTTATCTGAGTTAATTAAATCTAAACACATAGTTTTGAATTCAATTTTTAAATGAATCAGAATTAAAATTAAAACTTGAAAGAACTGATCTGCTCTGACTCTGAGGCTGCCTCATCTTCAGATTCTCCTTTTGATCCTGAACTGCTCCTGGAGGCATCAATTGCCATAAGGCAAACCTCCTTGGATCTGGCTTCTTCCTCTTCTTCACTTGAGCTGGAAGAGGATGATTCTTCTTCAGTATCACTCCATGTTTCGGTAATAAAGCCTTTGTCTCTCTTTTTGTATTTGTTGGAGGAGGGTCTACTGTTGTGTTTTCTCCTGAAGTCTTTTTCTCTGCTTTTCTCCTTCTTTTGGTTTTCTGGACATTCAGAGATGTAATGTCCAGGCTTTCTACATCCAAAGCACACAACCTCCTTGATTGGTGTCTTGTCATATTTTGGCTTATCATCCTGCCTGGATGATTTTCTTCTGAAGTCCTTTCTAGCCATATTATAAAATCTTTTTGCAAAGAGCCTCATTAGTTCTTCATTGGATGTTGAGGTCTCACTTTCCTCTGATGCCTTGAAAGCTATGTTGTGATCTTTTCTCACTGGAGTTGTTGATTTCTGTTCAGCTGCTTCTCTTGATTTAATCAACTGCTCATAAGATTTTAGTTTGTCTAGCAGAGATTCAGTTGATATCTCATTTAGGCTTCTGGCTTCTTTGATAGCCAGATTCTTGAGTCCCAAGAGCTAGGGAAGCACATCAAGATTTTGTCATCACCTCTGTAAGGGTGATATCTTTATCCAAGGTTTTAAGCTCATTGATGATTGAGCTCAACCTATTGTAATTTCAGCAACTGATTCAGCCTCATCCTTCTTAAAATTCTCATACAGGGATATGAGATTTGATCTCCTGTTTCTTTCATCAGCTGATCCAGCTACCATTTGGTTGAGGAGTCCAAATGGCTGGCTGAGGTGCACTCAGCTACCTCTGAAATTATGTCATCTGACATAGTCTGAGTAAGATGTTTCATGGCTTTCGCATCAGCCATCTTGGCTTTCTGTAAGCCTCATTATTATCTGGAGGAGGTACTGCAGTCATATTTGTAGAGGTGCTTGTAGAAGCTGCAAGTGCTGGAGGTACTCCTATCAAGATGAAAGAAAAATATTTTCATCAATAGAATTCATGTAC